>CM041778.1:180377566-180478765 GCA_023374045.1 Limonium bicolor | reverse complement strand
CACAAAATCTTATAATCTTTACATAAGTCTTATAAACTATAGTTTTAATTTTAATTCTCATAAATGCTGAATATAATTATATAAATTCTTAAATTACCAAACTAACCCAACTAAATCGGTTTTGGTCTAGAACTTTCCATTAATTACATTTTCACCCCAAAACTTATAATAGTCACTAAATAACTTATAAACTAAAGTTTAAATATTTAATTCTTCCAAATTTCGAAAGTAACCCCAATAATTCTCTTAATTATGAATTCGCCCATATTCAACTCCAAACTTTAGTAACAACTTTCATAAATTACATAATAGCCCAAAACTTTATAAAAAGTTATTTTAGAGCTTGTTTTAAATTATCTAGAATTCATAAACTTAATTCCTAACCTTATATTATTTTATATTTACACCAAACAGCCCTTTTGTTCTCGGCCTTCACAATATATACACTAAATTTTGTAGAAATTACATTTAAGCCTTATAACTAATTAATTAGTCATTTAAACACTAATAGAATATTTTTATCTCACCAAACTTTATGATATAATTTATATACCGTAGCTCATTAAAATCCATTTAACACATAAAGCTTTCGGCCATAATTTAAATGAGACCATATGTTATATAAAAGTGGATTTATATGTCTAAGTAATTATAGATAAATTCATAGGAGTCATATAACTCATGTATAAATTATTGTAATGTCTTATATAAATTCTTAGCCCAAAATAGAGCATTTTTGCCCAAGACAATTCGGCCTAATTTAATTTGTAACATAGATAATTTTTGTGACACAAAAATGTGTCTTAAGGTAAATATTTTCTATATATGTTATAGTTTATATTTTTGGCATATAAAACCATATAGTTTCGGTATTAATATACCTAAGAGGTGTACATAATTTTTGTACAATTTTTAGAAGCTTAACAAAGCTTATAATATAAGGATTTACTTAGTGAACTTACTTCTTTAACAAAGGTGGTTAAGTGCTTGAACTTCTTCTTGAATCTCCAAGCTTTCTCCTAGGTAAACTTGATGTTCCTCTTCGGTTTTATGCAAGAGGTGAAGGTGTTTAGGAGTTAGATCTTGAATAAAGATCTTAAGTAGATTTGAGTAGTAGTTTATAAGACTTTACCTTAGAACTTTCTCTTATAATTTCGGCTCACCCAAAGGTAGATGAAGAGCAAGTTTTCCTTCAACAAAATGAAGAAGAAAAGAGACTTAGAAGAAGTAGACTTGGTTACACATAAAAATGTGCTTTAAGGATTTTCAAGCTTGAAAACTACCTTAAGATAACCTTGAGATGCTCCTTGATTTAATGTTGGTTTGGACAACCTCTTGGAGAATTAAATGTGCCGAACCCAACTTGATATGCTAGGAAGAGTTTTGCTTCAAGACTTGCCAAGAAATGCTAGGAAATTACCTTAAGATGAAGATAGAAGTTAAAACTCCATTAATGGACTTAAGAGCTTCAAAGGAAGAAAGATGAAGCTAGAAGAGAGAGAAGGGAGCTTACCTAAACCGTGCAAGAAGAGGGCAGGAAGAAAGTGAGAGCATGCTCACGTATAACATTGAAAATGCCCTTTAGAATTTGATTTTCTTTTGTCAAATTTTTAATGTCATTTGACAATGCTTTTTCCTTAGTTTATTGCATGAGTTATTGGCTCAATAAATGCCTCCTTTCCAGCATTGAAATCGGCCATGATGGGGGACAAGGCAAGGTGGAGCAAAAATAATGCAAACTAGAAGACAAGGTGAGAAAAGGTAAGGTATCTTCTTTTGATTTTTCTAAGTTAATGAATTGTCTTCTTCCTCATTGTCTTGCACGAATTGGAGGTCTGAATGGGGCTCAAAAACCGGCCAAGAAGAACCAAGGAAGAACATGGAAGATAGCTTAGTTTGTAAGAAAAGCAAAAAGAAGGAATCTTAGATCTATTTTGCCTTTTTGCTTTTGTTTTCTTCCTAGCTCACATGTGCTTGCTCAATGACCTAATTTCGACAGCTCTCTGGTAAAATGAGACCTACATACTTAGACATTAGTAATATAACACATGGGATGATGTCAGTCATCATATTCTAAGCCTTTTATAAATTTTTAAAGCAATTTTATACTAGTTTTTGCCCTTAAAATCGGCCCTATAGAGAGCCTTGTTGGACTAGTCACACCAACTTTTAGAAGGTCATTTTACCCTTTTAAGATTACCAATTCGTGGCATGTCAAAAACTACAAGGTAATTGCGTAAAACGCATTTTCGTGACACCCGAAGGTGTGTTTTTGTGTTCTAAGGAAATTTTGGGAAACCAATTGTTCTTATGAGTTCCAAGTGTTTGTAAACACTTATTATAGTAAATAAACATATACTAAGATGTTACATTGAGTTATATGGGGTTATATCAACCCGTGACATAAATTACGGGCCATCGGGACACTCCCGGGCCAAAAAGGAGCGCTAAGAAATCCTCCTTTGGTTTTTGCTGAATTTTGAGAAACCACTTCGTGGGTTCTCTTTAGAATGATAAATAATGATGTTAGGAACTCTAGGAATTAATTTTATAGGAGTTCGTGCCACCTCGGCACTCCTCCGGACTTTTCGTGCTTTAAGGAGCGGGTGTGAGCACTCCCGAGCGTTTTGCGTATTTGACTGAATATAGCTTAGGGAATATATTTGTATATTCATAATAATTGTATGACCATTTAGTTTGAATATTAGAGTCATACAAGGTCATGTTTGATATGCTTCTAAGGCGTTTTAGCGTTTATGGTGAAACGACTGTTTTTACGTAACGTTTTCATGCATGGGTTTGCATGCGTACGTGAAATGATTTATATTTGGATTATATTCCAATAAATAATGATTAAATAATATTATTTAGATTTGGGGTATTTCAATTATGCTGTCAAAGAATATGCGTCGACATTTACAACAGGCAGTTGTAACCGTTATTCGAGCCCGCCAGGTTGATGATTTGGGTATGTATTTGGGTTTTCCAAGTACAATTGGGAGGAACAAGGGTGCGGTTTTTAATTACATAATTGACAGAGTTGCAAAGCGAATCCAGGGATGGTCGAAACAGGTTTCTCAGGCAAGCAGAATGCTCTTGATTAAGTCAGTTTTGCAAGCTATCCCCTCTTATGCAATGTCGCTAATTCTCCTACCTCGCACATTGTTGAAGCGGCTACAGCGTATGATTGTGAGTTTTTGGTGGGGTGGCTCTGCACAGTCATCTGCGCTTCGATGGGCTAAGTGGTCGACGTTATGTGAAGCAAAGCAGGTGGGGGGCATGGGTTTCCGTGAATTGCAATGTTTTAACAGGGCCTTATTAGCAAAGCAAATGTGGCGTATAATCACACAACCAGACACTTTGTTATCTCAATATTACCATGCAAAGTATCTCCGTGCAACGCATTGGTTATCTTATCAGGCCCCAGCTACTTCGAGCCCAGTATGGAAGGCCTTGCTTAGTGTTCGAGATCTGATAGAGTTTGGCGCACGCAGGGCTATTGTCAATGGCAGAGACACAAAGATTACAGATCGGTGGCTGCCATCGAAGCCAGGGGGTAAGTTGTACACTTGGACTCTCCCTCCCTTAGTCACTCAATATTCGACAGTCGCTACACTTATCACTTCACAGTTTCAATGGAATACAACTCTGCTCCAGCGTTGGTGTGATCAAACAGATGTGGCCCATGTTCTGGCTCTTCCTCTTAATCAGCCGCACTCCAATTCTGCACCTGCAGATTACTGGTACTGGGGATTTTCTAAGACTGGTCTCTTTACAGTGTCATCTGCTTATTATGTGGCATTGCAAATGCGCAATACAAAAGCCCCGGCATCGTCCAACTCAGCGCTACAAGATCCGGTGTTTAAGACAATTTGGGCTCTCGACTTACCTGGTCGTATCAAGTTATTTGCCTGGAAATTGATTACGAATACGTTGCCATGCAAAACTACAATAATGGACAGAATCAAGGTTCACATGCCAACAGAATGTCATCTTTGTCCTGCAAATGAGACACTGTTACACGTACTTGTGACATGCCCTTTTGTTCACCAGTTCTGGGAACCGTTTGACATCCCTATGCCTCCATCAAACATCGGTACGGATGCTGCTTTGCGGGACTGGTTCTGTACCTTGTGTTCCATGCAATCCAAGACTGTGGTCACACGGGTCTTATGTCATCTATGGAAGCTTTGGTTTGCACGATGTCAGATCAATCATGTTTGTGTGCATGATATTCGACATGCATGGTATCAGGCAGTTTCCTATCTTCACCAAGCGACTTTGGTGTCCAGCTCCACATCACTGGCTTTCATTCGGCATCGTCAGCTTTTTCCATGCATGACTGAGGTTCATGTTGACGCCAGTCTTGACAGATTCGAAAACGTTGGCACTGCATGGGTCTTACGAACTGCCGATTCGATTTCAGGAGTGGGCATGACAGCTTCCAAAGGAAGACTCTTGATCGCCGATGCAGAGGCACTAGCCGTTGAGCAGGCCGTGGCTATGGCAGCGCGCCTCGGACTTCAGAGTTTCCGCCTTCAGTCTGACAACAAATCGGTCATTGAATATCTGACTACGGGCGGTACCTCCTCTTTGCTGCCGTCCACCACCGTCATTTTAGATCGTCTCACAACTACTCTAGGCTCATTTAATGATGTATCTTGGTTTTACATTCCTAGAGCGGAAAATCTAGAAGCGCACTGTTTAGCTAACCATGCCCGTTGTCATAGTTGTACGGGATCATGGGATTCGGGTAATATCCCGGAGTTTGTAATGAACCTTATAACGTAAATGCAATGTCGACTGGTTTTCAAAAAAAAAAAATAATATACAGCTTAGTTTTGTCCTTAGCTTCTGAGAGCGTAGGAGAACAAGAAATTAAAAAAAAGACAAATGAAATTCCCGACAAAAGAAAATAGGGAAATTTCATGAAATGTCACTATTTTTTGCCTAATTCATGAAATGTCACTAAAAAAAAGAAAGTCATAAAATGCCACTATATTTTCTGAAAAATTCATGAAATGCCCCTCCACCTGGATGAACGTTAAACTTTCCATCCAATGCCAGATTATTTTGTAAAATGACCTTTTTACCCCTAAAAATTTATGTCACTGTTCAACGATTACTTTTGGGTTCCAACGGTCACTTTTCTGAAAAATTATGAAGTACATGAAATGCCACTACAAGTTTTACAAAAGTACACGAAATGCCACTACAACGTTACGAAAGTACATGAAATGCCACTACTACTTTACAAAAGTACATGAAATGCCCCTGTAACTGTAACACCCCAACTACAACATCATACTTAACAACAAATTGCAGCGGAAAACACAACTCAACATTTACTTAATTCATTGGTGTTACACGCCGTTAACCACCCACGTGGCTAACATGGATAATACTTACACATTGCATCGGTTTGATGGACCAGATTCCCGAGCACCTACACAATACAATCCTGTTCCATTTCCAAAGATAAATATACATTTCATTTCAACTGTACTGAGTATTTATAAACTAATGTCGATAACAGGTTCGGTCTTACTACTCCTACAATTCATAAGCAATTAAATAACTTCCCATGTACAAACAACCACCCCGTCCTACTCTTAAACGGCTTCCAGCTCCATTGTACCTGAAAGGAAAAAGGGTGGCCCCAAAAGGGCTCAACACCTTTGCCGGTATGGTAATCGTGCATCCCGCATACTACCGGGCCACACACAACTAATTGTCATCTGAGCATGCGATTGATTATATTTAAATCATGCATGGAAAATATAAACACATATCATGCTTATATTTAACACATGTCCAAACAAAAGGATACAAACCATACGGTTAACACATCAGCACTTGTTAGATCACATAATTGTGTTCCTTGACCCTTGAGGGTTACTACCGTAATGAAGCTAATTCCTTGTTAGATGACACTTACTGCAGAACGTTTATATCGTGAGTTGATAGAACTCGTGTAATTAATAAAAGAAAGAAATTAAAACTCAAAAATATCCGTCGGGCTGCAAATAAAACCCAGTCGCAGTAGTATAGTAAACAGAAGCGGCCGGGGTCAAACCGTGGGACTTATAGCGAGATAAAATAGTTCCTAAGCTTGTCACAAAAGGGGGGAAGTTAATTGACTTGTTTTAGAGAAATTAAAAAGCATAAAAGAAACTGAGTGCAGATGAATTAAATGGAACTCCGGGTTCGGTTTATATAATCTGATTAATTATGCTATCTCTACCGGTTTAATATATAGTTTGGCAAAATTCCTGTTATTATCTTAAGGACTAAGTCATAGACTCTTAAGAACTCGTTTACCAGAAAATGCTCTGTCTAATCAAGGTTCGAGCAATACTTATGTAAACGGAGTTAAATTCGAGGAATTATAATTGCATCTGAAAATACTAACCTATTAAATCATAATAAGCTTTCTTCAGATTTACGGCTTAATTAACCTGTCTATTTATCACCGGTCTGATCAAAATAGACTTTGGAAAACATTTTAATAAATTCATGCAATTTATTAAAATGGCGAGTGATAAACTTTAAATGTAACAGACTGATTTATTTAACCGGTAGAAATATTGATTACATAAATTAACAGACTAAAGCTAAACCTTCACCCGGAGCAAATCCTCCTTAGCCTGACATATTCACTGGTAATAAGTCAGACAGAGGTTGGACGTAATAATAATACGGAGGCGTGAATGGTGAATGAGAAATGAAGAGAACGAAGAGTGGAACATGTACGTAGGTTATTGTATGTGGAATGAGTGAATTGGAGAGTTTAAGTTCTGGGGACTGAATGGTGTTGTGATGTACGGGAGAGATTTACTGGAAGAGAATGGAATGAGGTGAGCGATGGTTTGATTTTCTGGTTTTCTCCGTACGCCTGTTTAAGGTTGCAGTAGCTGAGTATATATAGAGGAAGGGAAGAGGTAGTCTGGAGTGGAGGAATTGATTGCCGATTGATTGCTTCATTGATTGCTCATTAATTGCAGGGGACAGAGCCAAAATGCGTGAGATAATTAAGGTAGGCGGAGTAGATGGATATGGCAAGTTGCAGACAGTCGGCGCGAAGAAGAAGAAGAAAACTGTTTGCGACTGATTTTTAGTCACGACCGCATGGCTGTCCGCCTCTGGCTATGCGGACACAGCCCTGTCCGCCTTGACGTCCGCCTTGGAAGGCGCGGTTGCAAGCTTGACCGCCCTGGCGTCCGCCCAAAGCCAGGCGGTTGCATATCTGTCCGCCTTGACGTCCGCCTTGGAAGGCGCGGTTGCAAGCTTGACCGCCTCCCTGTCCGCATTGGCAGGCGCGGTTGCTAAATGTGTCCGCCTCACGTCCGCCTCTAGCTAGGCGGTTACACATGCGGTCACAAGCATTGACCGCCTCCCTGTTCGCCTGTCCTTACGCGGACACAGTGTGGTCGTGACCTATTTTCCTTCAAACTTTGACCGGCTCTAAATTCTTCGTTTGGACTCCGTTTTCTGAGCCGTTTGCGTCTATGCGTTCGTCTTCGTCTAATTTACTCCAGCTTGGTTTTCCTCATGTTTAAACCAATAAATTTGTGAGATAAACAATAAAACATAAACTAGAGGAAAACTAACCGAAGTGGAGAAATGAGCAAGAAAAGTGCTAATATTATATATGAAATACACCTATAAAACATGCTCATTTGGACACTTATCACACCCCCACACTTATCTTTTTGCTTGTCCTCAGGCAAAACCTTGTACCTACGTAAGTAGGAAATGCTCAATATAACAAATATATTATGAAGGCAGGATAAAGAGGGAACAGTTCATGATCTTTTTAACTTATTGAGGAGTGTGAAAAATCAACTGCTGGTGGCATAGGTGTGCTCAGGGTAAAAATAAAATATAGAGTTTCAGGGTATGATCCAAGGTACTTCAATGTTTTTTGTTTTGGTGACTCTGAGAACTTTTACCATGGCCAACTTCTCTCAAGAATGGGCATTGAGGAGAAAACAAAAGGAAGAAAGATTTATGCATTGTTTCACTTTTGCGTAAGGGATGAGAAAATGTAAGCATAACGCCTTTGTATTCAAGAACACTCAACTCTCTTTGTTGGTTACCAATGGTGTCTTGCAAGTCCCTTATTTTTTTGTTATTCTTCCCTCTTTCTTTTTAACAGAGAAGTACCCCTTAGCAATCCCTAAGAGAGAAGACAGAAAAAAACCCTGAGCAATAAAATCTACCCATTTGCAGATTATTTGGTCACACCGCATAGAAAAATGCTCCTCAAAGTAATCAAATGAAATTTTTTAAAATTTGTACCATTTGTCCCCAATTCATAATAGTATTTGTTTTTAAAGAGAACAACCTACATTAGCGGGTACATAATTTTAATTTTTGAACAAATGCAAGATAAGCAGAGAGATTTAAACAATTTAAGCACAAAATGCCCTGAAAAGGCTCTTCCCCACACTTAAGCTCAAGCAATGCCCTCATTGCGTAGATGGAATTAAATTAATAGGGCATGCAATTAATAAAGGAAAGAGTGTACTCCCCAGATTTCGTAGTGTGTAGAGCTCCCCCACACTTGAGTGCAGCTGTGGAATGTCATGAATTGAACCTGTAAAGAATATTCTACACAGCGAGAAGAACTCAAGTGAAACCTACATTTTATTATAACAAATAAAAGGGAAATATAGTACAAAAAAGAAAACAACATTAAATTAAAGGAAAGACAAAAGATAGATAGTGGGTTGCCTCCCACCAAGCTGCCCGGGTTTAACGTCTCTAGCTAGACGTATTGACCAAGCTTTAGTTTGGAGAAGGTTGAGGGCGAGTTGTCCTGCTGTTCTTGGACAAGATAAATTGTAGATAGGTCAGTGTGAAATATCAGAATGAGATTTATACCTTTTAAGACGTGACCCGTTGACCTTGAAAGTTTCGCCTTGTTTGTTCTGGAGTTCAAAGGCACCGTACGGGGTCACACTAACAATTTGAAAAGGGCCGGCCCAATGAGACTTGAGTTTCCCAGGGAAGATCCTTAATCTTGAGTTATATAGGAGAACCCAATCACCAATTTCGAAGTCCCTCTTGAGGATTATCCTGTCATGGAACTTCTTGGTGCGCTCCTTATAAATCTTAGCATTCTGGTAAGCCTGATCTCTCAGCTCTTCTAATTCAGAAAGTTGGAATTTCCTTTTCTCTCCTGCAGTAGTCATGTCAAAGTTTAAGGCCTTGATTGCCCAATATGCCTTATGTTCCAGCTCTACAGGCAGGTGGCATGCTTTCCCATAGACAAGCTTAAAAGGAGACATCCCGATGGGAGTCTTGAATGCAGTGCGGTAAGCCCAAAGCGCATCATCCAACTTAACTACCCAATCCTTTCGTGATGAGTTAACCGTCTTCTGGAGAATCCATTTAACTCACGGTTCGAAACTTCTGCTTGGCCGTTTGTCTGGGGGTGATAAGGTAAAGCTACCTTGTGACGTACCCCGTACTTACCCATAAGCGCTTCAAGTGAACGGTTGCAGAAGTGAGATCCTCTGTCACTGATAATAATTCTAGGCACGCCAAAACGGTAAAGATGTGTCTTAAGGAACCTGGTTACTGTCTTTGCATCAGCATGATGACAGGGTATGGCTTCTACCCATTTCGACACGTAATCCACCACCACTAAAACATATTGGTGGCCCTGCGAGGAAGGGAAACGGTCCCAAAATCGATGCCCCAACAATCAAAGAGCTCCACTTCTAGTATTCCCTGTTGTTGCATTTCATGTCTCCTAGATGTGTTACCCAATCTCTGACAATTATCACATTGTTTGCAGAATTGGTAAACATCTTTGTGAAGGGTCGGCAATAAAATCCTGAGGCCAGGATCTTAGCAGCGGTCCTTGTGGGTCCATGGTGACCTCCGGCTTCCATGAGTGACAAAAATGTATGACGCTTGAAACCTCATTTTCCGGGAGACATCGGCGAATCAAACCCATCAGCACAGACTCGGAACAAATACGGATCCTCCCAGAAATAATGCTTGAGTCAGAAAGAAATTTCTTCTTCTGGGAGTAAGATAGATCATAGGGTACTGTTCCAGAGACTAAATAATTGGCCAGGTCCGCATACCATGGCTCCTGTACCTTGGTGAGAGAAGACAGTCTCATCGGGGAAGAATTCGTTGATAGGCACTATCCGTAGGAGTTACCAATCTAGAGAGATGGTCAGCGACGACATTTAATTTTCCGCTTATCTTTGACTTCGATGTCAAACTCTTGAAGTAGAAGAATCCAGCGCAACAAGCGAGGCTTGGCTTCTTGTTTTGTAAATAAGTATTTGAGAGCGGAGTGGTCTGTGTGCACTATGACTTTGCTTCCCCATAAGTACGACCTGAAACTATCAAGGGAGAAAACTATAGCCAGAAGTTCTTTTTTAGTGGTCGTATAGTTTTCTGGGCGTCGTTTAGTGTCCTGCTGGCGTAAGCAATCACTCTCAAAATTTTCTCTTTTTTCTGGCATAGAGCTGCCCCCACGGCGTAGTCACTTGCATCACACATGATCTCAAACGGAAGAGACCAGTCAGGGGTATGACAACAGGTGCTGATACTAGTTTTTGTGTTATAGTTTTGAAAGCAGCTGAACACCTTTCATCAAAATGAAACGGGGCATCTTTCTGTAGCAGGTCGGTCAATGGTTTGCTGGTTTTTGAGAAGTTTGTGTATAAACCGCCGATAGAATCCTACATGCCCTAGAAATGCTCGTATGTCTCTAACAGTTGGTGCCGGTAACTTCTCGATAACCTCTACCTTGGCTTTATCCACCCCTATTCCTTTAGCTGATATTTTATGTCCAAGGACATCCGTCCTTGACCATAAAATGACATTTCTCCCAGTTTAAAACGAGATTTGTATCCTCACACCATCTTAGGATCAAATCAAGTTGTGCCAAGCATTGTCGAAACTAGAGCCATAGACCGAGAAGTCATCCATAAAGACTTCTATGCTCTGCTCGATGAAATTAGCGAATTGCTTGCATACATCTGGAAAGTAGCAGGGGCATTGATAGGCCGAAAGGCATTCGTCTATATGCAAAGGTACCGTATGGACAAGTGAAGGTTGTCTTGTCCTGGTCCTCGGGTGCGATTGGTATTTGGAAATACCCTGAGAACCCATCTAGAAAACAGTAGTCTTACCCTGCTAGTAGCTCCAACATCTGGTCGATAAAGGGGAGAGGGAAATGATCCTTCCTGGTTGCCAAGTTTAAACGCCGATAGTCGATACACATGCGCCAACCTGTGATCTTTCTTTGAGGGATAGCCTCTCCTTATCATTATACACACTCGATGACCCCCCCTTCTTCGGGACAACTTGTACAGGACTGACCCATGGACTGCCAGAAATCGGTATAAATGATGTTCGCATATCGTGACGTTCAGAACTCCTTTTATTACTACCTCCTGAGGTTAGGGTTTAGCAGCCGAGTTGGGGTTGCCTGATAGGCTTGTAGTTTTCCTCCATATAGATGTGGTGCGTGCTCAATAGGAGGGATCAATTCCTTGCAATCAGCAATAGTCCACCGATTGCTGGTCGTTGTGCTTCTTATTTTAAATCTCAAGTAACCTCGTTTCCTCCCGGAATCAGAGAAGAGGAAATAATGAATGGCAAATGGTCATCTTCAGCAAGAAGGCATATTGAGTTTAGAAGGTAGCTCTTTAAGCTCGAGCATCTGGTGGTTGTTCTATTGATGGAATTGATTTTGAGGTTTTCTGTCAAGTATTTCGATTGGTGGCCGGTAGGCTTGATAGCCTGCTTTTCCTTTTCTACGTACGCCAGCATGGCGTTAACTTCCGGATCCTCCACCTTTTCTTCTAGAGAAGTAAATAATACTTGCTCTAGCGGTTCAGCTTCAGCTTTCAGGATGGAAGATGGGGAATACATGTCCTCATCTGTAGCAAATCGCTTTCCTCCTCCTCATCATCTGTTAATCCCACTGTCTTAGCATGAGGAGAAGTTAGAGCTTTTCTTCATCATTTTCTGCATGTCGAATTCAATCGTTTCATCCTCGTACCGCAGAGTGATTTTCCCATCGTGGACGTCTATGATGGCTTTGGCAGTACTCAGAAACGGTCGACCTAGAATCAGGGGAACCTCAACATCGTCATCCATTTCTAGAATGACGAAGTCAGCTGGAAAGATAAAGCGAGACACTCCAACTACCAGATCTCGGACTATGCCCATGGGCTTGATCTCTGATCTGTCTGCTAGTTGGAGTTTGAAAGGAACCGGTTGCATTTCTCCTCCTTTTACTTTCAAGAAGGTGGCGTATGGCATGATATTAATGCTGGCTCCTAGGTCGCATAGACCACTTCCACAGTCCACCCCACCTATAAAACACGGGATCACGGGATTCCCCGGATCTGTTTGTTTGGGGGGAAGTGCTCGAAGAAGGGCAGCAGAGCATTCCTCTGTGAGGTGCACTGTTTCTTTTCCAGGTTTCTTTTTCTTCTTTGTCAAGAGATCCTTTAGGAATTTGGCGTAGTTAGGCATCTCTTGCAAGGCATCAATTAGAGGTATGTCGAGGGTCAGTTTCTTGAAAATACTCAAGAATTTGGAGAACTGCTCATCTAGGTGTTTCTTTTTCATTCTGTTCGGAAATGGGAGTTCACTGTTTTTATGAGTGGAAGTTGGGATGTCGATGGTAACTCGAGATGGAGGTGAAGTAGGAACTTGGATTTCTGAGGGAGGTGAAGCTGGTTTGGTAGTTTCTTCATCATTGATATAGGCCTCTTCAGATTTTCTTTTTCTTTTCCTTTTCTGGTGGCAAGTTCCCTTCCACTCCTTAAGGAGACTGCACACAAGTTTGTTGATTGAAATGTGCCATCGTCTATAAGGATTGAATTTGCTTGTTCCTTTGGATTGGGGTTAGTCTGTGAAGGGAATTGACCAGGTGGTCTTTGTTGAGTGAGTAACTGTTGAATCTGAGATTGCAAGGCTTTTTGGTCTTTGCGCAGAGCTGCGACCTCTTCTTGCGTATCTCGGGATTTACCCATCATCGCCTTAAACATCTCTTGCATTTGAGACATATCAGACTCAGGATTCGAAGGAGGTTGAGTCGGTCGACTCGATGAAGCTTCATTGCCATAAGGCTGTTGTTGATATTGCCTTTGGCCTCCTTGGAAATTGGACTGAGGTCTGTAATTTTGAGATGGTTGAAGGGTATGTGGGTTTTGGATATTTTCTGTGTTTGAGTAGCGAAGGTTGATTGCATGTTACGTTGCCAAGGTTGTCTGTATCCTGAATTGTTGGTGATGTAGTTTGCTTCCTCCGCTGCTTTCATTTCTTGTAGTTGGGGGCATTGATCATAGTCATGAGGCCCGCAACATTGCGTACAAGAAATAGTTGGAGATGATTGGGATAGAGGAGCATAGCCTGGAGGGGTAGTAGATGATCGGGAAATCATCGACTTAGCTTGCTGGGGGTAGGAGTTCATAGCCATCTGCTCAACCACTTTCTGCAGAGTACTCACTTTTGTTGCCTGCTGAGCATTGCTTTCCATGAGTTGCTCATGGCTTTTCATCAATTGGTCGAACTTGTTATCACTTTCCCCAACATGGTATAAACCTGGAGTACCGCTCCTTGATCCACCGGAGGCCCAGTCTCTGATTTCCTCACAGAGAGACTCCATGCTGTTCAGAAATTGTGCTCCTGGCTTTTTCAGAATGTCAGCCCCTAACGAGGACAGTACCATTGTTCTGCACGGACCGATCAAGCCTTTGTAGAACAATTGTGATACTTGTTCTTTCGTCAGACCATGGTGAGGACAAGTAAGTAGTAGACCTTTGAAACGGTCCCAAGTTTCACAAATATTCTCCGACCCAGGTTGCTTGAAATTATAGATTTCAGCAATCATCTCCAATGTTCGGCTCGGGGGTAGGAATTTGTCGTAGAACTTGGTGGCCATGTCGTCCCATGTACCGATGGTACTTGGTGTTAGGCTATGATACCACTTGCTCGCGTTTCCCGTCAGGCTGTGAGGGAATAATGACAATCTTGCATACTGGAGTACTGCGTCGGTCGCAGTAAGACTATTGGCATGTTGCAAGAATTTTGTAACATGTAACAGGGCTTCGTCTGGACTGGTGCCATCAAACATGCCCAACTCTTTCACACATCTGATTTGATGATATGGCTTCAGCTTCTGCCACTCATCGTATTCGGATGGGCTAAGGTGAGGAAGGATGATAGCAGGCTGTTGTCCTTGGTTAGACGGCCTGTTGATATTTCGAACTGTCGCTGGTGTAGATGCCATGTTAGCTTCCGGGTCAGATTATCACTGTGGTGGTAATGTTTTTTGAGTTCGTCTCCGCCTTAGGGTGCGCAGAAAGGTTCTCTCGATCTCTGGATTGTAACCAACCGTGTGATTATTAATATTTTCTGGGAGGCTGTTTGACCTGGTAAAAGGCATTCACCACTCAAAACAGAGAAAAGAAACTTGTTATGTGTTAGAATAAATAAAAATGTTAGGAATTAGTTGACAGAAATTTTAAGTTAGTAGTTAGAGACAATGGAAAGAAAACAGAAAATTGAAATGACAATGGAAAGAAATGACAGGAAATTTTAAGTTAGTAGTTAGAGACAATGGAATATTAAAGGACAATGGAAATGAAATGACAATGGAAAGAAATGACAATAATATTAAGATGTTAGAAGTTAGATGTCCAAAGTCAGAAGTCCGAAGTCCAAAGTCAATGTCCGAGGTAATGTCCAGATTGATTAACAATTTAATATTGACAGATTATTGTAATATAACAGGTGAATTAACCGGGGCTTAGGGACTAGATTAAATCAAGTCCCCGGCAACGGCGCCATTTTGCAGAGTGGTTTATATCGTGAGTTGTTAGAACTGGTGTAATTAATAAAAGAAAGAAATTAAACTCAAAATATCCGTCGGGCTGCAAAAAAACCCGGTCACAGTAGTATAGTAAAAGACAGAAGCGGCCGGGGTCAAACCGTGGGACTTATAGCGAGATAAAATAGTTCCTAAGCTTGTCACAAAAGGGGGGAAGTTAATTGACTTGTTTTAGAAAATAAAAGCAGAAAAGATAACTGAGTGCAGATGAATTAAATGGAACTCCGGGTTCAGGTTTATATAATCTGATTAATTATGCTATCTCTACCGGTTTAATATATAGTTTGGCAAAATTCCTGTTATTATCTTAAGGACTAAGTCATAGACTCATAAGAACTCGTTTACCAGAAAATGCTCGGTCTAATCAAGGTTCGAGCAATACTTATGTAAACGGACGTTAAATTCGAGGAATTATAATTGCATCTGAAAATACTAACCTATTAAATCATAATAAGCTTTCTCCAGATTTACGGCTTAATTAACCTGTCTATTTATCACCGGTCTGATCAAAATAGACTTGGAAAGCATTTTAATAAATTCATGTAATTTATTAAAATGGCGAGTGATAAACTTTAACGTAACAAACTGTATTTAACCGGTAGAAATATTGATTACATAATTAAACAACACTAAAGCTAAACCTTCACCCGGAGCAAATCCTCCTTAGCCTGACATATTAACTGGTAATAAGTCAGACAGAGGTTGGACGTAATAATAATACGGAGGCGTGAATGGTGAATGGAGAAATGAAGAGAACGAAGAGTGGAACATGTACGTAGGTTATTGTATGTGGAATGAGTGAATTGGAGAGTTTGAGTTCTGGGGACTGAATGGTGTGTTGTGATGTACGGGAGAGATTTACTGGAAGAGAATGGAATGAGGTGAGCGATGGTTTGATTTTCTGGTTTTCCGTACGCCTGTTTAAGGTTGCAGTAGTTGAGTATATAGAGGAAGGGAAGAGGTAGTCTGGAGTGGAGGATTGATTGCGATTGATTGCTTCATTGATTGCTTTAATTGCAGGGGACAGAGCCGAAACGCGTGAGAGAATTAAGGTAGGCGGAGTAGGGATATGGCGAGTTGCAGACAGTCGGCGCGAAGAAGAAAAAAACTGTTCGACTGATTTTTAGTCACAACCGCATGGCTGTCCGCCTCTGGCTATGCGGACACAGCCCTGTCCCCTTGACGTCCGCCTTGGAAGGCGCGGTTGCAGCTTGACCGCCCTGGCGTCCGCCCAAAGCCAGGCGGTTGCATATCTGTCCGCCTTGACGTCCGCCTTGGAAGGGCGGTTGCAAGCTTGACCGCTTCCCTGTCCGCCTGTCCTTACGCGGACACAGTGTGGTCGTGACCTATTTTCCTTCAAACTTTGACCGGCTCTAGATTCTTCGTTTGGACTCCGTTTTCTGAGCCGTTTGTGTCTATGTGTTCGTCTCTTCGTCTACTTTACTCCCAGCTTGGTTTTCCTATGTTAAACCAATAAATTTGTGAGATAAACAATAAAACATAAACTAGAGGAAAACTAACCGAAGTGGAGAAATGAGCAAGAAAAGTGCTAATATTATATATGAAATACACCTATAAAACATGCTCATTTGGACACTTATCACTTACCCATTTAATCGGGTTATACTTAAATTCTTCTTATAATAACGTGGGGTTGATATCTGTGATCAACGTACTCAACATAACAACACACATCACACTTAACATACACATAAACATAACTCAGGAACGAGTCTCGTGAGGATTCGGTCCGAATAAGAGTTAGCCATTGATGGGATTGGGGTGCTGACCGAGTAGGTTTGAGGTGTTAGTCTCAGACCAATTCTGCTTGAAGAATAAAGGTGTGCAGAAAATAATAACGCGGAAGCTTTTGTTTAAATTTAACAAGATAGGATTTTGCTTGTATGAAATTCATTTGAATTACAACCTAGCTTCCTATCTGGGATTCGACAGAAGTATTCTGTCTCATCCAACACTCGCTCTACTCTCGGCTTTGATCAATGCGTCACAAGGAGTAAAGGGGCAGTGTGTATTGTGTGCTCTCTAGGTAATAGATACCTGAGCTAATTGACAATATCTCACTAAGAACTCTCAAAATACTTTCTCTCTCAAAGTGGTGTTTCTCTCTCTCGAATACTCTAGAATGCACACAGAAATTAATTACAATCATATGCATATATACTTGTTAAAACTATTTCCTAAATCTTCGGTAAAGTCTTCATATAACGGCTGCTTGACTCGGTTGAGCAAGTATCGGAGTTGTTTGTTGCTTCACGTTCTCAGTTTATGCATGTTTCCACGCATCCGATTTTTCCGCAGCCACTCAGTAGTGTCGCGCCTTTGGCAGATCAGAGACAAGTGAACAAGTGTTGCTGCAGAGGTACTCGAACTGGTGAGTTGCAACGTCAAGTCTTTCTGCAGAGCTACTTTGACTGAGGAGGCAATCATCTGCAAAACTAAGTCTCCAACAAAATTCCCCCTTTTTGCCGATGATGTCAAACTCAATGTATCCGACGTAGACTTTGTAGTTTTTAATGAATGTACCTGTAGAAAGAACAGATAACAAGGCAGAGCAACTATCTCGGGGGAACAACTCACTATTTGTTCCCCCTTAAACAAATATTCCCCCTTAAGCTAATGCAGTTGATAAGGGCAGATAGAAACTATAGTACGAAACTACTTCAAATACTACTTAGCAGGAAATAAAACCAATCCGAAATAGATGAGGCCTTCAGAGGCACTCAACATCCACACATAGTTGCCCGCATAAACCACCGGCGAGATACACCGCTTCCCCCGTTTGCCAACATCTGAGGAAACACACAAAAATATCCAAAAAACACATAATCCAAAAAGTCATAAAAATAATCCTCCAGCGCAAATCCAAGAGTATTAAAAAGTCTATCAATCCTAAGAGTTAGAGGGGGGTAAAGAGTTAGTCATCTCCTCGATCCATTCCTGTGTCCTCATCCCGTGCTCCATATTCCCCCGATGTCTCAGCGCCATCCATTGCCTTAGCCGCCGCCTGGGTTTCAGCAAAAGTCTCCCTGAACTCCTCTACCAGCTTCTGAACTCCCCCTGCAAAGATGTTCATCGTATGTTTGTGGTTTTTGTTGAGGACGTCGATGAGCATGTCGATCTTTGTGGATAGAGTGGCGAGGTTGTTCTCGGTCGCAGCTACTCGTTCAGATAGGGAGGCTGTGTCAGGAGGGGATGTGGTTTTTGAAGGGGCTTGTTTTTTTTAGGGAGGATTCAGCTTAGAGACAGACTTGATTTGGAATGATGGTGTTTTGTTGTACAAGATCTGACCAAGTATGTCGGTTTCTGTGATGCGGCTTGCTTTGGAGGGATCAAGGACAACATCACAATGGGTGAGGATTTTTGGAAGCCAGAAGATATACCCCAGAGAGTGTCGGGGTGAGGAGATGGTTGAGGCTATATGGTTTAGGATGAGTTTTGGGAGGTTTATTTTTTGTTGATGAATGCGGCAGTACATGATTGCAAGATCTAGCGGGCGGACAAACTGGTTTCCTTCCTTTCTAGGGACTAAGTTTTTGATCACCAGAGTATGAAGCATTTGGTATGTATTTGACAGAGCTGGTTGGTCTAAAGAGTGACCAACTCTGCTATTCAGTAAAAAGAAGTCATAAACTTCTTTAGCACTTATGAACCCTAGATCAGGAAAGCCAACCCTATCATAGAATTCTAGTCTGCTAGTTGGAATTGCTAGATGATTTTCAATGGATTTGGAATCAAGGATGATAGCTTTGTCATGTACCTCAGTCATTATTTTGCCTTTACGGATGACGTAATTTTGGTAGAACTGATAGGCCTCAACTTCATGGTAGGTCTGAATTCCGTGGAGCCACTCCAGGTCGAGTAGCTTTCCTTTCACCAGGTTGTGGGACTCGGCGGAGTCATCGGGTGGTAGGGAGTAGACAGCAAAGTGAGTGTCGATCAGGCCTAGCCTTGGAGCAGGTGATGGTGGGACAGACTCAGAGCTAGGATGAGTCGCTTTCTAGTGGAAGTTGTTGCTGTGTCGGAGTCCGCCTGAGTTGATGAGTTGGTGGTGCTACGTGGCTTGTCTTCAGTTGGTGTTGCCGTGATTACAGGGGATGGTGCAGGGACAGGAACCTCAGGAGTGGGTTTCGAAGATGACAGAGGACATTTAGCCCTAGATCGAAGGGTTCTTGTTGCTGGAGGTCGGGGGACATTAGACTTGGCACGGCGGGTTTTCTTTGGAGGAGGTGAGTTTTCAGGAGCAGCAAGTTGAATTTCGAGGTCATGTACCTCTGTAGGTTCTTTGGCAGGGGATTTGGGTTGTGGGTTTTGATTTTCTTGATCAGTGGGTGGAAGGGTGCCAAACTAGAGTTTTGACGGGGATTTAGTTATAGTGTCCGGACTGGGTATGATCGGGGTGGTTGGTGGTGACGATTGTTTAGTGGGGGAGGGTGTGTTTTCCGATGGTTGAGATGCTGGGATTTTAATGATAAGGGTAGGGTCAGTGGAGACGTTGGGTAAGGCGGAGGTGATGGGTTGGGTGTCAATTGACATGGTGGGGGCTACGGCGGTGGAGTCGGAGGTGGAGGTGGGTGTTTGTTTGGCTTAGAGAATAGTGAGTTTGTTGAAGAGCGCTTGGAGGAGCTGTGGATCATTTGGTAATTCAGCGTCGAAAAACTTGGAGGTTTGCTTAGGGTTAGGGTTGGAAGCCATTGCAATCTTAGTTGATGGTAGTGGGCAAAGGTTAGAGAAGGCGAAGAGAGGCAAGGAAACCGGGATAGGTAGGATTAGACGTGGGGAGTGAAAGATATTAACGTCGGAATATAGCCAGACATGTTGTGTCAGGGTAGGAGTGGGCTGATTGATTGAGATGGGTTGTTGCGGATAATGGGGCGAAGATTTCACGGGTAGTTTTTCATACGGGTCATACCTAGTTGTGAGCGTAGAGCTTCAAAAGGACCTCGTTGCAACGGTTTGGTGAATATGTCTGCAAGTTGATCTGAAGTAGGAACATATTCTAGTTGTATCTGCCCTTTTTCAACGCAATCCCTTAAGAAGTGGTGACGAATCTCAATGTGCTTTGTCCTGGAATGATGAACCGGGTTTTTAGATAAATCAATAGCACTATTGTTGTCACAGAAAATTGTAGTACAAGTAGGAGGAATGAGATAATCCTGTAATTGTTGTTGTATCCATAGTATCTGTGCACAGCAAGCAGCTGCGGAGACATATTCGGCCTCAGCAGATGACAAGGCTACCGTGTTTTGCTTCTTTGAACTCCAGGCGACAAGATAAAGTCTCAAAAATTGTGCAGTACCAGACGTGATTTTTCTGTCTAATAAGGAGTTTGCAAAATTAGAATCACTGTAACCCATTAGAGTGAAATAAGGAGTACTTGGGTACCAGAGGTACATGTCTTAGGTGTTTTTCAAATAGCGAAAGATTCATTTGACGCTTTGTAGATGTCATTCTTTTGGGTTTGCCTGAAATCTTGCACAGAGACATACAACATAGACAATGTCAGGCCTACTTGCTATTAAATAAAGGAGAGAACCTATCATACCTTTGTATAGTGTAGCATCAACGACAATTCCTTTTTCATCCAGACATAGTTTCTCTGTTGCTGACATTGGAGTAGGCGTGGCTTTCGAATCCTGCATCTTGTATTTGAGTAGGAGCTCGTGAATGTACTTATGTTGATGAATTTGAGTCCCGTTCTCTTGTTGAATGATTTGAAGAACTAAAAAGAATTTTAATTCTCCAAGAGCACTCATTTCAAACTCTTTACTCATGAGATTAGCAAAAAAATGAGCATAATTCAGGAATAGTGGATCCGTAAATTATATCATCCACGTAGATTTGGACAATGAGTATGTCTTCACCTTTGGTGTGAGTGAAAAGAGTTTTATCCACCTTACCTGGACTAAATCCTGAGATAATAAGTAAGAGGAGACACTCATACCAAGCCCGAGGTGCTTGCTTCAGGCCATATAGCGCTTTGTCTAACTTATAGACATACTCCGGGTGGTGTGGGTCTTCGAATCCCGGTGGTTGAGCAACATAAACATCTCTGTCGATGTATCCATGTGAATATGCAGTTTTTACATCCATTTGGTAGAGCTTCATACCTCGATGAGCCGCATAGGCCACGAGTATTCGAATTGCCTCATTTCGAGCTACTGGAGCATAAGTCTCATCGTAATCAATTCCTTCAGCTTGGGCATATCCCTGAACTACGAGTCTAGCTTTGTTGCGAGAGATATTCCCTTGATCATCTAACTTGTTGCGAAACACCGACTTAGTACCAATTGGTTTATGGTTGGTTGGATAGGGAACAAGTCGCCAGACAGAATGTCGTTGAAGAGAATGTAGTTCTTCTTGCATGGCGAGTATCCAGTCATGGTCCTATAGGGCTTGTTGGACATTCTTAGGTTCGATGGTGGATAGGAAGGCATTAAAAGCATAGAGATCTTGATGGGTCTCACTGTGTGTCTGAACTCCTTTAGAGGGATCACTAAGGATTTGAGTGATTGGATGAGCAGAAGCTTGTTGGAATTTTCTTGTGGAGGTTGGTGGAAGACTAGTGGAGGGATCTGGTGTTTGGTGATTGTTAGGTGTGGTTGTGGTTGTGGTTTGTGGAGGAGGTTGTAGGTCATTTGTGGGGGTAGGTGAGGCATCCTTGAATGAGTCATCAGTATCATCATCGCTATCGGAGGATGAGTCTGTCGGAAGAGGTGTTTGTGGTGGAGGGATGGTAGCTACATGAATTTCAATGAAGGTAGTATCTGAGGCATCTTCACGGGGTTAATTTGGGTTTTGCTCACAGTCACTGGAGTTAGAAAGTTCTTCGAAGCGGACGTGTGGACTTTCTTCAAGACACAATGTTCATTTGTTGAGTACTCGATAAGCTCAACTATGCGATGAGTATCCAAGGAAGATTCCTTCATCACTTTCAGATGCAAACTTTCATAGATTGTCTTTTCCATTATTATGTATGAAACACTTGCATCCAAAGCGCCGTAGATGAGTGACTGAAGGAGGATGACCTTTGATAATTTCATATGGGGTTTTGACGATGAAAGGATGAATTGATGCTCGATTCAGAATGTATGCTGCAGTGTTGATAGCTTCTGCCCAGTATGAAGCTGGGAGGTTACTGTCAATGAGCATTGTTCATGCCATTTCTACCAAGGTGCGATACTTTCGTTCTACGACTCCCTTTTGTTGTGGAATACGAGCAGCTGATGTTTGATGCATGATTCCCTTTGTCTTGCAAAATTCTGAAAGCTGGAGATTGCAAAATTCTGTACCGTTGTCAGAACGAATTGTCTTGACAGTAGTGGACAGTTTGTTAGTAATCATTTTGAACAAGGTTTCGAATTCAGAAAATGTCTCCGATTTGTTCTTGAGAAAGAGTACCCATGTCCAGCGCGAGTAGTCATCGACGATGACTAGAGCGTACTTCTTACCATTCTTGCTTTGAATACGCATTGGTCCACATAGATCCATGTGCAGCATGTCCAGCGGGGATGAAGTAGACATCTCTGTTTTACCTGGAAAACTTGCTCTAGAATGTTTCCCTTGTACGCATGCAGGACAGAGGGTGTCAGTCTGGAAGAAGTTTGTCTGAGGAAGTCCTACTACAAAATTTCCGTTCTTGATTTTGTTGAGGAGTTTACCGTGTGCATGACCTAGGAGAAAGTGCCATAAAGAGATGTTTTTGTCCTGTACACTAAGACAGAGTGCCATCTACGTTAGTGTTTTCAAGAATAGTTTGTAAAGATTGTCCACCCTTACACCAGTGGCTTTTAGAAGACCTGTTTGCTCATCAAAGATTTTACAGTCAGAGGCTGAAAAGAGAACAACATTAGAAAGATCACATATTTGAGAGATACTTAGAAGGCTGTGTCCAAGACCATCTACTAAATTGACATTTTCTATTTAAAAGAGAGGAGGGGTTACCGACGGTTCCAATACCAATGATTTCATCATGAGCATTGTCGCCAAAAGTTACCTTTCCCCCTTGGTGTTGAGAGAGAGTCGTGAACTTGTCAGGGTCTTCTGTCATATGTCGTGAGCATCCACTATCTAGAAACCAAGAGTCATTGTCCACGGTCTCTCCCTACAAAACAATCAGATGTTAGACTTGGGAACCCAGGCGAACTTGGGTTCCCTCTTTAAAGCAAAAGAGTTGTGAAGATGTCGTGCTTCCGACAGAGTATGTAAACGTTGCATATTAAAAGATAAATCTCTGCCAAATTTATGACATGATGAGTGAATGTGTCCGTCGTAGCCACAGTAACCACAAATTAGTAAAGAAGGTAGATGAACATACTTCTTTTGCCAATGAAATTTGTTTTCAAATTTTTCTTTTTGGAATTTTATTCTTTGAAGATCGTTGGGTTTTGAGGCTATTTTGGGCAGATTAACTTTGCCTTTGTTTTTCAGCCAGTGAGGAGGATTCGATGATGAGACAGATTCCATCTGTGCCTTGTTAAGAGCGATATTCAGGGAATCGACCTCTTTCTCGAGTCGAACTTGTCTTTCTTTTGACTCATGGAAGTTTTCAAAGAATTTTGGTTTTTGCATGGCAGCAACCTCACGAACATTGGTAATTGGTTTGAAGAATTTTTGAGGGATTTTGGAACGATTTTTCTATAGGGAAGAAACTTGAGTTTTTAAGGAATTAATGAGACTATGAGCATCTCTTAACTCACTTTCAAGTTTTTTCGGCCTTTTCTTCAGATTTTGCAACTTAAGCCGGTCGTTGTTGACATGACCCTTTAACACATGAATTTCTTCGTAAAGAGAAGCTATCCTTTCTTGTTCTTCAGTTAATTCGAATTCAGGATGATTGGGATCTATGTAGTAAGTAGATAAGTCTAAAGAAGGAATAGCACATGAGTCTAAGAAATATTCAGTTACCTTTGTGGAGGGACTCTTGCATACCTGACTTTTATGAGCCATAAGGCAGATTAAGCTTGATGTTCCAATCTCAGGTTCTTCTGAGTCAGAGTCTCCCCATACTGAATTTGCCATCAGTGATGATTGCTCACAATCATCTTTTTTCTTGAGTGGACAGTTGTTGGGGTAGTGCCCTGGTTTCAGGCATTTGAAGCATACTCGGTCTCCAGTTCCAGTATGGCCTTGCTGATTACGGTTGTAAGATTGATATGATCGATTTTAGTTTTGGCTGAACCTGTTTGGACTATTTCTTTCAGATCGATCTCGCATGAATTTCTTAAAGTTCTTGACCAGCATGGCCATATCTTCGAAGGTGTTCGTTGATCCTTCCTCTATTATGCAGTCATCAGAGTGTCCCATAGCTGCTGGATTAAATCTAGATTTGAAGAGGTAGTCTCATAATGGAATGACTCGTTCTGGTGGGCTGGTGTTTCACTGGGTGTGGTCTTCACCTGCAAAGCTTGATTCATGTTAGAATAAGAGACATTATGATTTAAGTGAGCACCGTTACCTCTATTTTTGATATTCATCTTATATTTGTTGATGGACTGAAGATATGACCCCAGGTCAGTCAAAGTCCATTTTTCTAGGCTTTTGGAAGCCTTCGTGGAGATAACACTCTCGGTCCATTCTTCACCCAGACTATCCAGAAATTTGTTGTTGATATTTTCGTTTGACTCTCTAATCTGCAGCTCTTCCATGGTAGCAGTGAGTTCAGTGAATCGTGCAAGCATGTCGCTGAGGGATTCTCTAGGCTTTCCTACGAAGTTTTTGTAGTCCATCTTCAGTTCTTGTATCTTTGATTTTCGAAGCTCAGTATTTCCTCCTTGAACAGCTCAAAGGTGATCCCAGATGTCTTTCGCTACCTTGATGTGATACACTCTTCTTCTTTCGGGTGGAGAGAGACTTGTGTAGATGACTCGTATGGCTTGGGCATTTAGCTCAACACATTTGCGCTCCTCAGCCGTATAGGAGCTTGGATCTTTCCCTTCAGGTACTGGGAAGTTACCTTTGTCACTACCGTCCGAGTTGTTGATTGAGTGACTGAGTGTGACTCCATCTCGTTTTCCACATGTTGTAGTTAGCTTTGGGTTCTCCACTTGCATTTTGTTGTTGTTGTTGTTGTTGGTATTTGAGATTTCCGCCATTTTGAGAGATTTGTCAGCCAACACAAGCTCTGATACCACTTGATGGGATCGGGGTGCTGACAGAGTAGGTCTGAGGTGTTAGTCTCAGACCAACTCTGCTTGAAGAATAAATGCGTGCTGAAAATAATAACGCGGAATCTGTTGTTTAAACTTAACAAGATAAGATTTTGCTTGTATTGAAATTCATTGTGAATTACAACCTAGCTTCCTATCTTGGGATTCGACAGAAGTATTCTGTCTCATCCAACACTCGCTCTACTCTCGGCTTTGATCAATGCGTCACAAGGAGTAAAGATGAGTGTTCTATGTGTGCTCTCTAGGTAATAAATACCTAAGCTAATTGACAATATCTCACTAAGAACTCTCAAAATACTTTTCTCTCCCAAAGTGGTGTTTCTCTCTCTTCAGAATACTCTAGAATGCACACAGAAATTAATTACAATCATATGCTTATATACTTGTTAAACTATTTCCTAAATCGTCGGTAAAGTCTTCATATAACGGCTGCTTGACTCGGTTGCGCAAGTATCGGAGTTGTTTGTTGCTTCACGTTATGCATGTTTCCACACATTTGAGTTTTCCGCAGCCACTCAGTAGTGTTGCACCTTTGGCAGATCAGAGACAAGTGAACAAGTGTTGCTGCAGAGGTACTCGAACTGGTGAGTTGTGACGCCAAGTCTTTCTGCAGAGCTACTTTGACTGAGGAGGCAATCATCTGCAAAACTAAGTCTCCAACAGCCATCTTATTAAAGCCTAGAGAATATTCTCATTCCCATTTGAGCCCGTTACACTATAACTTAATGTTCTTCTCAGAGACGTATACTTTACATAGGATGCGTCGGTTATAATATAGTTCTGAACACACCGTACACAGTTACTTTACTTAGATGTGTCGGTTTTAATATAGACCCGATCATACCATACACATTAACATTACTTTGATGTTTCGGTCTTAATATAGACCCGATCACACCATACACAAATCCCCCTAGCCCGAACTAAAGTCAGGTAGGAAAGCCTTTTGATAGACTTGTGGGTGATTGTAATCCAAGAAGGAAAGACAACCGAACAGAGAGGGAGTTAAATCAGATATAGATATCAACTCCCAAACAAACGTGCGCGACCGGACACCCGGATTCCTCACCCCCATAATATATATATTAGTTAGAAGTTCCTTTATGGAACCCATCATATCACGACACCATATGGTGTTACAACTTGGTTAAACACACAAGGGAGGTAAGGTACCATCCGACATACATGAACAAAACAAAAGTCGTTACACCACGACTTACACAATAGGGGTAGACACACTTACACACAACAACAACACACACCTAACACATGGATAGCCGTAGTTTGAATGTTCCCGTAGGTTGGGTCGTTAAATCCGAATACCGATCTCTTATGTGATCCTAGAGTCAGTTAGCTACGGTTTAGCACATATTTGAGGTTAAACTGTATCGGAACTAAATATGCCACATAAATGAATTATTGTAAACTTATTACATGTTATATCTTGCAAGGTGACAAACACAAAGAAAAACAGGTTGGCATACAAGCCGGCGTAATCCGGTAGAACACAGTTTGCAAGAAAACCATACCTGTCACCTTGATGATGGCTAGCCTAACATGAAGATCCCTTAGACCTGGCTGCCATTTCGACTAGTTCTCGCTCCTATAATTCATTGAGTCAAATGGTTAATTTCTTTATTAACTTCAACTACTTGTCATTACTTATGACATTTTCCTTGTCGTTTCTTACATTTCGTTAACCTCTCAATTACCACTCACCTTATCTCAAGGTTCTCACTAGTTAACACTTGTGATTATTAGTCCCTATAAACATTATCATGTCGGTTAATTACCGTACTTAACTTCCGTTTAATTAATTACTTCACATTAACATGTTGTGTACTTTCACATTTAAACTTATAACTAATCACCCTCCTAATTGTCATTATAATTCACCAAACATGTCTTAAACAACCTTATAACATCAATACCAAACAATCCCCATCATTAGGCTTCATTAAAACACATATTATTCAAATTTTATGTTGGTCCTGGACATGGTCCGGCCCTATAGTCCTGGACCAACTCATTTTATAACTTTCGGGTGATTTTTGACATTGGTTCGGGACTTGGTCCGCCCCCACGGTCCCAGACCAACCGTGAATTGTAGTTTAGGCACCGTTTTTGACATGGTCCGGGATTTTAACCCTAGGCCAAGTCCCAGACCAACCTCTAACATGAATTCTCGGGCGTTTTTAAGGTGTGGTCCGGGACTTTATCCAAGGACCAAGTCCCGGACCATAGCAGAAACTGTTGAATTTGACAGTTTTCAATCTCTAATTCAACCTCAGTTCTTACCCATTTTTCTTCTAATCATTCCCCATGTTTCCACACATGATTTAACACCTTAAACACACTTTAAATCTCCTTAACCCATTGATCTAACCATCACCCAATCTTGATTATATTTCACAAATCCCACTCTTATTTCTAGCACTTGCAACTTAGTCTTTCTAAGGTTCTCCATGTAGATTTTTCCCTCAATCCATACTCACTCATTGTTCCACAACTAATGCCTTACTAATATGCAACTTACATCCTTTTTATCCCAAATTCTACTCAACCATAAAATTTCCTCTCAATGAATTTCCAAGGTGGTTAGCTAACCAAATTAACCTCTAAAGAAGCCTAGTTAATGCTTCGATCATTCTTACTCAAGGATACACTTAACACACTTATTTTCTATAGAAAATTCGCCATAGTTTCCCCACAATTCTAGCATGTCCACAAGCATCCTTTCATTCACCTAAACTAAACAACCAACCACATTTATCCTTGATACTACCCGCACACTTAATTCACCACATTTACCACAATAACATCAATTGCATTAATCTTAAATGCTTGGCTCTTAGGCCCTTAAATAACATTAATTAAACACTGAATTTTCTCCATACAATAGCAACACCCACACTACACACAAGGCACTTACAACATCTATTTACACACTAATACAATCACAATCCCTTAAGGCACAACACAAGCTTAAGGTAAGTTATTTACCTTGAGTTTTCTTCAAGAATTTTCCTCCTCTTTACTTCTTGTTCAACAACCGGTTTTAGATGGGGTATTTGCTAATATAATGACCAAGTAAAATTGAATACTAGTGAGCATTAAGAAACTAATAAGGCTCTTGAATTAACACTTGTACTTAGAACATGATTTAAGCACTAGAAATGGAAGGAATTACCTTATAACTTCCAAATGAGGATTAGGCAATCAAAGATAGATGTTCTCCAACACCTCTTGAATACAAACAAGGCTAGAATGAAGAACATGAATGGGGTTTAAAACAGGGCAAAAATCGGTTACAAGAAAATGTAGGAGAAGATGATTTTTCTTGGTTTTCTTACCTTAGAACAACAAGGGAGTTGATAAGCTCCAAGAATGAGTGGTTTTCCCTTCAAAATGAGGTACACCCATGGAGTTCGAATTCAGCCTTTGAAGGTTTTGATGGGTGGAAAATAATCTCCAAGGTGAGGGGAGTATTATGGTGTATTTATTTTTCAATTTGGAGCTTGTATAATGGTAGAACAAGAAGGAGGAAGATGAAGCTTGGTGGGGTTTGGAAATCGCCATGAGAGCAGCAAGGAACCAGCTAGTGGGAGAAGGAAATCGTAAGAAGAGAAGAATAGAGGAGAGAGAAATGTAAAAAGGTACTTATGTACTATTGCTTTTATGACTTTTGTACTTTTGAATAAAGTAGCTCAATATATGTTTAAGAGAGGGCAAAAACGTGGGACTCATGCAGGAGGAGGGAAAATC
This sequence comes from Limonium bicolor, assembly GCA_023374045.1. Lineage (NCBI taxonomy): Eukaryota > Viridiplantae > Streptophyta > Magnoliopsida > Caryophyllales > Plumbaginaceae > Limonium > Limonium bicolor. The sequence continues at coordinate 180,449,935 of CM041778.1, read as the reverse complement.
AGATTTTTACTTTACAATATTTGAGAGTATTTTACTCTTATTACGATTTACACCTCATGAGTTCCCAGTTTTTACACTATTCACTAATCCGGGCCCGTTTTTCGGATTTTTTCTCGTTTCTTTAATTTTAATGGTTTTTAAACCTTCAAAAATGTTTTATTATAGTTATATGACCAACTATAATTTTTACGGGGTCATTTAACTGTTAAAAGTCACGTTTTTGGGTTTTCTCGAGAAACGCGCTTTAAGACTCCGTTAGCGTTTTAACGCGTTATTTGGATCCATTTTCTTCGGAAATTGTTCCCACATACTATTTAGGACCAATTAGGCCCTAGGAATCCCTCTTGGATCCTAGTTGAGGTTGTATACCTCATAAGATAATTTAATACACGTTTTTGCGGTTTGTAGCTTTTACGAGTTTTCTTTTTCTTTTTGGTTTTTATCTCTTCACCAATGATCTTAAGGACTTAATTAGCCTTATAAAATCATAATTACATAATTAATTAACACATTAAGGTTTGGGGTATTTCAATCTACCCCCTTAAAAGGGCTTTGCCCTCAAAGTTCTAAAATTTTCCCGTGCATCACTTAATTAGGATACCGGGATTACCTTACATCATAGTTCTCACATATCAATTACACTTGACATAACTTTCAAACTCAAGGTCTGGATAACACATCAACTTTCAGACTCATAGGTCTGGATAACATAACAACCTTCAGACTCATAGGTCTGGATAACATATACCACACACATCACACAACATGTCTTTGCATGTATAACAATCAGAAATACCTTTTACATCTCTTCATGGGCTCGGTCCAAAGACTACTGGACATCATAGTCCTCGAGTCCCATGTCGAGTACATATACACTGTGATCCCGCAGATTTCGGTCGTGATGGACACCTTCTGGTCCCTGGTCCTTTGGAAGATCCAAAAGAATCACTTACTTTTTAAACATATACTTGTCATGTCACCGGTCCAAAGACAAAGGCTCATACGTCCTCAGCTCGTGAGCAAGTAATACAAAAATACTCTTTACAAGGTTAAGTAGAAGAAAATCTTTTTTCTGAAACTACCATTTGAAAGTTTGAAAAATACTAATTGAAAATCCTTTTTGAAAACTCAGTACAACTCCAAGTACAACTTATGCTCATTGCATGTTTTCTTAACGTGATTATTTGTGACCACTTATAGGGAGCTTCAAGAGTCATCCAACCCTGATGTGATCAGCATCAGTGTTGAACTATCCTTTCGCTCCAATTGTGTTCTGTTTCCCTTGATCGTATGCAAATCAAGTTCCACCTCCCACTTCAATTTCAAACAACAACTAATTCAACATTTACCATTTTCTATCTTTCTAATCCTTCTAGTCATAATCATAGAGCAATGCATCTCCAAAGGATGGAACTCCGTCCATCAATTATCTTCAATTTACCTTTAACCAAGTTACCTAGGCAATTTAATTCTCACTAGGTTCTATATCGGTTTCATTCCACTTCATAAATCATAATACTATATATATTTATATATCAAAATCACAATACACAATACTATATTTGGTATTATATGAACATATACTATCGGGGTTTTAGTTCCCCGGGAGTTTCTTTACTCCCTTACACTTGTACTCTCACACAAAGGTTAACAAAGTAGGTACACTTATCACAATGGTATTCACATCTTCTGTGCGCAATTACCACAATTAAACCATGAATGAATCCGTATGTTCATGTAACATACGCACTAATCATCAAAACAAATTATTTTATGCTATGTACACCATAGTTCAAGTACACTTGTACGTAAACATTGACTAAGTGATTTTGCGCTGTACCCCCTTAAAAGGGATTACGCCCACGTAATCAATCACTGAACATGGGTTTAAAATGTTCTACCGTCGTGAAGTATTTTAACTTCCACGCAGTCTATTATACAATGCGTTCCAGTCAGAGGACCTTAACCATATTAACAGTTTAGTCCCTAAATATGGAATTCTCATAGGAGTTCGTTTAACTCATAACCGGTTTCGGTTCTGGCCTGTGAGGCTTCTAGGCATATATAAGTCGCCCTTTACTCGCATTCACTAGGTGAAATACCCCAAACCTTAATATATTAATGAACTATCTAATTAGGATGTACTAAGCCTAGAATGTGCCTTAGAAACACTTGAAGAAGTGTTGAACAACAATTTACACCAAAACATGCTTTAGGAACAATTAGAGAAAAAGGTGTTTTAAAGAGCACAAATAAATTAGGGAACTACAAATAAGTTTCCAATAGATTTCAAATGTGAAATACCTCTAAGATTAGTAATACGCATTAAGCGGAATTAGCATTTAAACCGAAAACGCACCTTAGAGCACAAAAATGTGCTTTAAAGTAAAATGTGTTTTAAGAAACCATAGTGATTTCATGACCTCAATAAGGATCAAAAGTGAATTCATAAGTCTTATAATCAAGCTAAGAACATTATGAAACCATTACCAAAGAAAACCAAGCTCAGAAACAACTCAAGACAAAATATGCCATAAAAATCCTTAAAGCATATTTTGGATATATGTCTTAAGAACAAGTCTTGGATGGTTTTAAAGGCTTGCTTATATGTGAATGTACTAAAATAAAATAATAAAATTATTTGCAAAGCAAACCAAACTCTAAAAAGAGTTAAGCCACAAAAAGGAGCCCGAAAACTCCTTAAAACGTGTTTTTGCGAATTATCTTCAAAATTGGTTTTGAGTGGCTAGTTGGCCTTGTATACATACTCAAATACATGTATACTTCCTAATATCATATTAGGAATTTAATTTGAAGATTTTACCAAAACTTTTACAAATATAATATTTAATGTGAATAGTAACCTCAAATAGTGCCCATTTAGTCAAATATTGACCAAGAATGGTCAATGGTAAAAAATTGACCATCCTTGGCTATTGATGTCGGAAAGGACAAAGGAGAAGGCCAGCTGCTCAATCTACTTACGTAAAGCAAAGTGATGATATGTTAAATTACTATTCAAATTATTACTTTATATTACTTTAACATATCTTAATTAAACTACTTTTCTCTTCTTCTTCTTTGCTTTCCACGAATCCTTTTCATTAGCTCCTGTCCCAAACCGTGAGTCTTCAACATTAGAAGCTCCCTCCCTTCTCCTACATTGGTTTTCCTTCATTGTCGCCATTTAGGATCTTAAAGAACACCTTATCTTGTAGAAATCATAACTTTCTCATCTTAAGTCCAAATTCCAAGCTTGATAGCTCGTTGGAATCCTCTTTCAAAGAGATTTACAACCATAGCTCATGAGCCCCCACATTCTCAGGAAAAACTACAAAGACGTGCCTTTGATTCTCGAGGTAAACCATTGCCTTCTTAGAAACTCTTCCTTCTTTGATTTTCATCAAGGCCGAGTGCCTAGGGTTACTAAACCTTCTTATTCTTCATATTATTCAATTATTTTGGAGCTAATTTCTCTAGAAAATTGCTATCAAAATTTCTAAGGAAAACAAGCTTAATATTAAGCTAAAGGTTATTATACAAGGTAAATCCTACAACTACCTATTTCAAGGTTCTAATTGTTGATCTATATATGATCTAACACGTTATATATTTTGTTTAGGATTACCGAAATTATTGATGTGTTAGATCCAACTTTTAACACATTAAATGTTAATAATTTGTAAATCTAAAATTAGATTTATACTCCTTATGATATAAGCTTCGATATAAGCTATCATAATATACAAGAAAAATTCATATACTATAATTTATGGGGTGGCCGAAAATTAGAGGTTATTAATGAGTTAGAAAAATTATCTAACTTAGTTAAATTAAAGGAATTAGAGTAATTAAGAGTAATATGTAAAATTTAAGAAGTTTTGGTACCTAAAGGTGAATACCGAAAATTAATGGGGTCAATATGTAATTTTTGAGAGTTTAGATGATGAGAAAATAATGTAGAATTAAGTTTACAATTTATAAAGAGTTTATAATGTTATAAGGAATTTATAAGGTTTTCGGTATATTTAAGGTAAATAAAGGGTGGTATATATATACTATAACATTACATAATTAAATATGGCAATTTAGAGATGTTTAAAATGATTTTTGATGTTCAAAAATCTGTAGGTAAATTAGTTACGAAAATTAGAAATTAATTAGAGTTAAATTGGTTAATAAATGAGTTAGGATAAAAGAAAAGACCACAAGGGTAAAATGGTAATTTCCCTGCTCAAACATGGTCAAACGTGGTCAAACTTGGTCAATGACAGTTTTTTAAAATGTTTAGAGGAGCTAGAATAAAATTTGTAGCAAAAGATTAGATATTAAAAGTATAAAGGAATAAAAAAGTTAAGTTAAATTAACTTTAGGGGTAATATTGTAAGTTATGAAAGTTAGGGGGTTTGACCATAAAAGACTGGTCAAACTTGGGTATATTTTGGTAATTGACCAAAGTATAAAAGAAATTAATTAAGTAAGACTTTGGAAGAAATTAGAAATAAAAATAACAAGTTTAGAACTATTATGAGTAAAATAGAAATTAAAGGAAAACTATGGGTAAGGAATGTAAATAACACATTTTTATGTGTTTAGAAGGTTAAGGAAATTAAATAAAGATTTAGAAACAAGTTGTAAAAGAAACAGAGTTAAGACGGGGTTAAACGAGACCCGTATATAAATTAAGGTATACGAGGGGTATACCCATAATTTAATAAGTATAGGAGAAATCAATACTTAAAGTATTTTTAATGAAAATACAAGTTATATTGGAAAAAGAAAAAATACGTATGATACAGAGTATCATACGGACGTATACGAAATTTTTTGGTGTACATGAATAGTACTCATATACGTGAATAGTATACGTATACATGAATAGTTAAATACGTATACATGAATAGTAATACGTATACATGAATAGTAACTACGTATATATGAATAGTCAAATACGAGATATACGTGAATAGTAAATAAGTATACGTAATAGTAAAATATGTATACGTGAATAGTAAAATATGTATATGTGAATAGTAAAATACGTATATGTGAATAGTAAATATAGTGAATAGTGAAAAATACTAAAACCTAATACAAGGTCCGTATAAGTCTAAAGTCTATTTGTGCAACTAAATAACTGCTAACGACGTTAGTATGTTAATTAATTAGAATTGAGCTTGAAAACGCTCCTAAATGAACGAACCCGTTTGACGGTATACTATTATACTTGGGTTAACCTAGGAAGAGGTTTAAGCTTAAAAGAGAACCAAATTAGTTCTAAGACACATGATACTAATACTAGTCCTGGTTACAGATCTAGATAGTTGGAGGCGTTCGGCGGATTAGGCTAATGTGGTGTTAAGAGCTAGCCAATCTCCGGTGTACGGTATGGGATTCTTGTAGCTTGTTTGCTAACGGGGTCTACCTCGGTTTGTGTGCTATGTGTTTGTGATACGACCAAACAGGATTAAGCATGAAACCGATTTACTGTATTGTTATTGTGTGTCCATTGCACACTAACACGACTTGATTCAGAGCTTGTTCATTAACTATGTTTAGTAACGATTGTATAAGGTTACAAATACTCCAAGTTGTTTGTAGGTTAATACCGAGAGAGGTTTAACTAACAAATTGTCAATGAGACTTCAACTAACTGGAACTTAGGAGGAGAGGAATCCAGGGACTGACTCCGGTCATGCATGTTTGGGTTAGGAGGTCGGCATCTGTATCAGATCTGTGTTCCGCATATGGCTCATCTACGACTTGTCGCCTAGGGTCGACAAACAGACCCGACCATCTCGAGTGAACTAATTGAGGTGGGAGGAAAATTCAGGAGGCGCAGGAGGGTCAAGCCTACACCCCTCATAACTTAAGAATTAATGTTTATTAACCCAATGAAGCTAATAACTCATTGGCTAGGGTTACCTTGACCCGACAAAAATAAACAATTCAGTTAGAGAACAACCAGTTCTATTAAGAGAACGGTTGACACTTATAAGGTATGGTCAAACACGAGAACTAAATAATTCTCAGCCCTCAGGAGTTAGCAATCTAACTTACTCATTAATGGGCGTCCATTACGACGTTCGATTTATTTGAGCTATGAATGTTTCACATAAATGTGTTGTTTGTTATCGTACTTCTTCTTATTTTTTATGAATAAACAATTTCATGTATACGACAAAGTAGTCGTGTTTAACCCTGCTAGCTTGTGGGCTGCACGTTTTCTATACCAGCAATATGTTGAGCCCCTTGGGGCCTGCGATTTAAACTTTGCAGGTAGGTGCCAGACGAGGACTCAACCTGAGAGTAGGAGCGGGTAGAGTACTTCGGGTTGCTTTTACATTTATTACACGAGTTGTGCCTGTACACTCGTTTAGTAATTGATGAGATGTTAGTATGATGTATTAGGATATGAGATACTCGGTATAAGTTGTGGTTAATGAATTGTATTGTATAGATGCTCGAGTAATTATCCGGTTAGTCAGACCGTGACTTGTAAGAAAATAGGCCTAGTTAGTCACGTGGGTGACTAACGGCGGTAACACCAATTTAGTAGATCTTTTCCGCTGCGTTGTTAACGAATGATATGGACTTAGGGCGACGATCATTGTATTTGGAGTTGGGGTGTTACACTAGGTATATTCAACTTTGAATCATGGCCTACTAGCTTCTGCTGCGCCACTATGATAACTTTAGGGCTTAGTTAGCCCATTCGATGAGTTATAGATTTTCTATCCAGTTTTCTCGTAATTCATCTTGTGTAAAGGTATGCATCTTTGTGATTATTCACTTAATATGTAGAGCTCCCGCTATTTTTTCCAATACTCGAGGTATATATTATACCTATATTTGGTATTCAGTGCTACTGTAGTCACTTATTCTTACTCATGCCACCTCATTGGTTCTGTAGCAGCATATTCTTTCATTGTACGACCTTGCATTTCCTATGCATCGGTCCTTATAATGTTATAAGTCTCTTTCTGCCTTTATTGCGGCGAGGTTTGTCTATCGTGATGGTTGGTATTTCCAACGGTTTTATTTGTAGGTCTACGCTTAACTGACTTGCGTCATAGTCATTGGTGCGTTTGCACAACTTCCGTTTCCAGTACGGGATGGTTACTTAGTAATCGGGTACTCTTGTCCCTAGACTTATTACTTCACTTATCGTATAAATTTACTAGGATTACACTTCCATTCCTTATGCAAATGCGATAGGAATTCATACCGTGTTCCAATGAGATCTTTGTCACATAGTACCGTCTACTGGCTTACTGCCCAGTCTATTTACTATCAGTTAACTTGCATCTCCACCGAGTTTAACTCATAACTCTGCTTATTCTCCATGTCATTGTTTAACAATACTCGTACAACGGTCGCTTACTGCGCACCGTGTTCTTATTCCTTATACCTCATTAATTTATATGGCATCTATTGTTATGTTAGCCTTCGCTCATGTACTTACGTCATTACGCTATGGTTCGCCATTTACTTGGCTAATTATTGAATACACTACTCTTTAAGTCCTTACGCTCTTTGAGTATTGTTCACTCTGTACTTCACATTATACACATATGGTGGTTGCTATTAAACTGACTACTCTTATTCAAATCATTCCTTGGTAATAACAACATGGTCAATCTTTAACATATTTCTTGAACTTTACTCATATAATTACCGCTCTCGCGGTCTCACAATATCGAGAGGTATCCCCACTCTTAAAGCAGTGGTTCGTTCTCCACTCTATTCATTTGTATAACATAAACTTCTGTAATCAATTAAATTTATGTAACACATTTGGTTTGTGCCTAATATGCCTCATCGCCTCGAGCTCTGCTCATTATAGGCAGGTCACACAAATTTTACTTCTTTGTACACCATCACATGGTTTGGAGGTTGTATTGGGCTCCATGACAAGGTCGTTGCATCACGCTGCCTTTCATGGGACGCCCCTGAGGAATGTCAGGTTGCCCCTTTGGCAACTTAGGGTTCTACTATTAAGTGGTTTCCTTTCGATGCTTAAACTGAGTATTTGTTTCAACTCTTGTGTGTATATCATGATATTCCGTTCAACAATTGTTGACCCAAAATTCCCTTCGAGGATTGCTCCTGGGTGTCGCTAAGTTATGCCATTACATCTGGCCTTTACCTTTGGGTTGTTTAGTTAACTACACCGCTTTGCGTTCTTGGCTAGGTTTGATATCCTCTTCAGTGAAGATCGATATCCCCTGGTAGCCTAGATGATTATTCAAGGAATTTCATCCCGTTCATTGCACATTAACATGTCCATATTAGGCATCTGCCTTACCATGTATATGCTGGGTGTTCGTTCCAGCTATCATGTTTTATCCCTCGTGACTCTTAAGACCTATGCTATGTCTTTACTTACTAGTCAGTGCACTTCACGTTTCCTGACTCTTAAACATTTCCTTGAAACGAATTCACAAATTCCTTTAGTCTCGTTAACTTAACTGAGCTCTTTTGCTTCAACCATTCGCGGTAATCAGTTGCTCTTGCTTGGCTTTGACTACTATCCGTAGTACGGAGTCGACTACTTCCCGTGTTCCTGACTCTACTCGTATACATATGTGGGGTACCCTACTGATACATTGCTACTTACCCGACTAACCTATAAGTAGGCCTGTCAGGCCCACAAGCTCCAATCGGAGTGTGGTCGTCCCACATTTCATTTTCGTACACTCGTAGTGTCCGTTACTCACCTATGTGAAGTATTCTGTTGTTAACTCCTCTTATATCGTCTTAAGATACATGCATTCAGTGCTTCCCGAACTTAATCAAGGGAATTCTATCCACTGTTTGTATTTAGTACAGACTCATTGATATCCTCGGGTTTTAGGATTTTTCTAAGGTTGTTCAAAAGTTGTGTAACTTACCTACCATGTGGCGCTGAGGCCGGTGTAGAAATAATTATGAGTTTGAAAGAAAATTTGGTTTAGAAAGAGAGTTTGAAATAAATCTGAGTTTGAAAGAAAAATTCTCCTAGTATTAAAATGTCTTCTTGCCTTAACCGAGTCTAGCTTCTCACTGACTGGTATATTCCCAAATACAAAGGTTATCCTGTTAAGCCCTTCCAAGGTTATGTTGATCTCATTCAACTTCATGGTACTTTACTAAGTACTGCGTAGTCATTACAAATTTTTTTCGAATAGCCCCGTTATAGCAGCACTTGCCATGGCAAGTGCGCCATGCTTACAGGCTACCGGTTCAACACATACCGGTTGCGGTATTGTTTTTACCTGCACCGTATTAAGTGGTCTTGTTGGCCCTTACTTGATGCTCCAATTTGATAAACAATCTTCTACACAATTTCTCGTTGGTCTTGATTTTATGGTCATCAATCAGGGTGCTTATCTACCCTTGGAGGCCCCTAATCCACTTGGTTCCGTGCCATTCTTATTGCTCATTCCCACGCATTTGCCGTGGTTACCGAGACTTGATTCTTGTTTGGGTACTACGTTGTAGTCCTCTTGAAGTATGTTTCACGTATACTCCTATAGTTGTCTAAACTAAACCAACAACCACATTCATCCTTGATACTACCCACACACTTAATTCACCACATTTACCACAATAACATCAATTGCATTAATCTTAAATGCTTGGCTCTTAGGCCCTTAAATAACATTAATTAAACACTAAATTTTCTCCATATAATAGCAACACCTGCACTACACACAAGGCACTTACAACATCTATTTACACACTAATACAATCACAATCCCTTAAGGCACAACACAAGCTTAAGGTAAGTTATTTACCTTGAGTTTTCTTTCAAGAATTTTCCTACTCTTTACTTCTTGTTCAACAACCGGTTTTTAGATGGGGTATTTGCTAATCTAATGACCAAGTAAAATTGAATACTAGTGAGCATTAAGAAACTAATAAGGCTCTTGAATTAACACTTGTACTTAGAACATGATTTAAGGACTATAAATGGAAGGAATTACCTTATAACTTCCAAATGAGGATTAGGAAATCAAAGATAGATGTTCTCCAACACCTCTTGAATACAAACAAGGCTAGAATGAAGAACAAGAATGGGGGTTTAAAACAAGGCAAAAACCGGTTACAAGAAAATGAAGGAGAAGATGATTTTTCTTGGTTTTCTTACCTTAGAACAAGAAGGAAGTTGATTAGCTCCAAGAATGAGTGGTTTTCCCTTCAAAATTAGGTAAACCCATGGAGTTAGAATTCAGCCTTTGAAGGTTTTGAAGGGTGGAAAATAATCTCCAAGGTGGGGGAGTATTATGGTGTATTTATTTTTCAATTTGGAGCTTGTATAATGGTAGAAGAAGAAGGAGGAAGATGAAGCTTGGTGGGGGTTTGGAAATTTCCATGGGAGCAGCAAGGAACCAGAGAGAATGCTGGTGGGAGAAGGAAATCGTAAGAAGAGAAGAATATAGGAGAGAGAAATGTAAAAAGGTACTTATGTACTATTGCTTTTATGACTTTTGTACTTTTGAATAAAGTAGCTCAATATATGTTTAAGAGAGGGCAAAAACGTGGGACTCATGAAGAAGGAGGGAAAATCAGATTTTTACTTTACAATATTGGAGAGTATTTTACTCTTATTACTATTTAAACCCCAAGAGTTCCTGGTTTTTACACTATTCACTAATCCAGGCCCGTTTTCCAGATTTTTTCTTGTTTCTTTAATTTTAATGGTTTTTAGACCTTCAAAAATGTTTTATTATAGTTATATGATCAACTATAATTTTTACGGGGTCATTAACTGTTTAAAGTCACGTTTTCGGGTTTTCTTGAAAAATGCGCTTTAAGACTCCGTTAGCGTTTTAACGCATTATTTGGATCCGTTTTCTTCATGAATTGTTCCAACATACTATTTAGAACCAATTATGCCCTAGAAATCTCTCTCGGATCCTAGTCAAGATTGTATACCTCCTAAGATAATTAAATACACGTTTTTACGGTTTGTGGCTTTACACGTTTTCTTTTTCTTTTTGGTTTTTATCTCTTCACCAATGATCTTATGGACTTAATTAGCCTCATAAAATCATAATTACATAATTAATTAACACATTAAGGTTTGGGGTATTTCAGTAACACAAAAATGGCTATTTTTCTGTTTCTAACGGCAAGTTCTTCATTCAGATCCCGTTTTGTGCTATAAAAACACATTCTAGGGCTGTATAATGTCCATATCTCTCCCATACTCACCCATAGAACATCAAACATGTATCCCCCCACATACACAACCACAATAGGAGGGAAATTTCAAACAATACATTGCAAGCGTAGAGTTCCAGTAACTCTCAAAGTTTCATACAACCGGAAATCAACAGGATTCACTTACTATAATTGTTGGAACTGTGGGTTCTTCAAATGGTGGGCACCGGTTATGGAAGATCGATATGATCCCCGCTTAACTTCTCAACCCGGGAGTACATTACAAACAAATCCCACACAACAAATGTCCACTACAAGACCTATTGTCTATGAAGAGGAGGGAACTGCGACTACGTAAACAAGTTCTACAAATATAGCTCAGTTAGTGGTGTAATTCACCAACATTGGCCAAGAATAAGTTTTTTTCGTAAACCGGCCAAGAATCAGTTAGATCACTATAAACTTGCACATTAGTTAATACATGAAGCTTCTACGTACCAATAATAATAGTCACATTGTATTATAAAATAAGTACTCTAAATTAAAGAACCTAACCCTACTTTATGGTCATTACCAGTGGCAACGATGGAACATCCACAGTTCCACACCAGATCAATGAGCAAAAGAACAAGAAGGCAAACACTGTATATATGGTACTCCTGTAATTATTTTAATTTATTTTTTACATGATTAAAGATTGAGAAATATGGTTCCTTACTTTTCTTCTCTTTTGCATAATAATACCTTAACGTGATTACACAAGAAGCATATGGTCGTAAATCACAATATTCCTTGTGAAATAAAACCCAAAAAGACGCCTAGAAACAATTCTTTGAGAAACATGCTCTTCTAGTATCCTTCCTTGCACGCCACGCATTTCTGATTTGTGGATCCGGTGATGATGTTGATAATGATGTTTGCCTCTAGGTCATGACGGAGTAGCTGCCGGTCGAGTTTCAGATCTTGCTCCATTGTTCATACTCTCTTGGTTTGAACAAGGTTCTATCGGAGGTAGACTGTAATCATCTGGTTTGAGTGCTAAAGTGAAATCCGGTAAAGTGGGTGCTGTCTCCATGATTCTACACTCATGTCAAAGGTTGATTTTCCCAAAACAAGCACAGAGGGTCAGCAAAACTCAATATAGTAAACAAATTTACAAGATGTAAGTTAGAAAACTTTTGCATAATGTATAGAAATACAACCGCATAACGTACAGAAATAAGTAACTAGCCCCACATCAAACCCAAGTACAGTGTATTTTGAGAGCTTCATATGAGCGCAGGTATTGTCGCGTCTCAAAAAAGCTAACTGCCTAATGAAATGACTTTTAGAGGCTTACCTTTCAGAAGAGTACAAATCCTTGTTGATCCGCACTTTGCTTGAAGTGTCTTCCGGAATCTTCTCTACTATATACTTCATAGACAACAGGTCTTGTAGTGGACATTTGTTGTGTGGGATTTGTTTGTGATGTACTCTCGGGTTAAGAAGTTAAGCGGGGATCATATCAATCTTCCATAACCGGTGCCCACCATTTAAAGAACCATAGTTCCAGCAATTATAGTAAGTGAATCCTACTGATTTCGGTTGTATGAAACTTTGAGAGTTGCTGGAACACTACACTTGCAAAGAATTGTTTGAAATTTCCCTTCTATTGTGGTGTGTATGTGGGGGGATACCTGTTTGATGTGCTATGGATGATATGGGAGAGATATGGACATTATACAGCCTACAATGAGTTTTTATAGCACAAAAGGGGATCTGAATGAAGAACTAGCCGTTAGAAACAAAAAATAGCTATTTTTTGTGTTACAGGGGCATTTCATGTACTTTCTGTAACACCCCTACCACTAATACTGTCATTACCGTCCAATCTCCTCATACAATCCAGACTCACGCAGCGGATACTTACATACTCAACGGTGGGTGATACAATGCCGTTAGCCACCCACGTGACTAACAAGGCTACTACTACTACTACTACTACTACTACATACAGCATCGGTTGATGGACCGGAATATCCGAGTACTATACACTTACAATACATACTCCAATTACCAAATAAAATACTAGAACTTCCCATTCATTACAATGCTCCATAAGTTCAATACCAAATACATCGAGTTTACTAAGATCCTTATACAAATAGAATACCTCTTTCAGTTCCGTACATACTCATTAAGAGTCTAACCACTACCCATTCCTCACAAACTACTTACTTCCTAAGTTCAAGGGGTGTGCCACTTAGTACACCTCTACTTCCTACTTCTAACTACCCAAGTGTAGCCACCGGTCTTTTACGTTGACCATATCCGCTTCGGGTACCTGCACACTAAAACGTTCCCCCTAGGGGGTCAGCTTTCGCTGCATATGATAACCGCATACCCCGCGTACTAGTGAGGGTACGCCGACCACTTGGTCGAATACATGCAGTTCATTTTATTCATATATACATGCATACATGCTTTCATACATAATACTACAATACTCTTACGCAAGGAATACATACATACACTTCAATACATACATGGTAAATCATACAAGCCAGCAGATACATACTTACCTTTCCGGATATCCACAATACACAATACATATACAATACATACGAAATACATACACAATACACCATACTTGTTAGCTCTTTTTCTTTTTGTCCACCCGGGTTAATCGGGTGGGGATTACTCTTTACTCGTTACACAATACTTACGCATACATACTCATACTTTACTTACTTACTCACTCAAGTCAAGTCGTCGGGACCTCCGGCCAGGGGACTACTCTGTCCCACCACCGGGATTTACTTGGTTCACCAATCCATGATGCTACCCATTTAAGGGATTTGGGCCGTGGACAAGTTTAAGAAGCCAGGAATCGGATCCAACCTCTTGTGTCTCCTCATCCTCACGCGTGGCCGAAAACTATATCGGACTTCTACTCATTCCAATTTATCCAATACTTACGTTAGGAGTTAGGTAGTTAGGAATTAGTAGAAGTCATTCATTCAAGCCATATACACAAATACATTACTCTATACACATCCATACAAATACAATACATTATACAGGTACACTACGAGATACAAATACACTTCATCTTCTTCATATATTTCATGAATTATACAAACTATTGTTCAAGACAATTACCAAGAACAATGTAAACAAGCACAAGTAAGTGCAATATAGTCCGATTCATGCATTTATCTTATTAGGTGATCAAATAAGCACACAAATCGGGGTAACCAGATTAGGATACAGGGCATGAAGAAATCATACCTTTTTCCGAGATTTACTTTACCGGGTGTTCCCTTGTTCCTTTGGTTCACTCTCGTTCCTCGAGTCTTATTCTCGAACCTCCGGCTACATGCCAAATGGTTCCATTAATACTAAGCATTACACTACATACATGATTACTACTCCCGTACTTACCCTGTTATCCCGTTATTTCGGTTTAACCTAATGTCCTTAAACTTACAACTTGCATGATCACTTCTCATACTTGTTTACACTTCTTAGGGCCTTTAAAGGTCACCAAAAAAGGCCTTAACAACTTCTAAAACCATTACCAATCAATTCCCCATGTTTAGAATCCTTAAAAACACTCTCTGCTGAATTCTGGGGGTGGTCCAGGACTTGGTCCAGACCCTAAGTCCCGGACCAATGCTTCTATGTACTTTCGGCTCATTTTTATACCTGGTCCTGGACTTGGTCCTGGACTTAAGTCCCGGACCAATTCCTGCATTCACTCTCGGGCCTTTTTTTGAAGGGGTCCGGGACTTGGTACATATCCTAAGTCCTGGATCCTGCTAAAAACTGCTATTAAGGTCATTTTTTCAACCCCAAATCAACCCTTAATCCACCCCTAATCATTCCATAATCTTTCCACAAGTTTCCTACATAATTAATCACCTCAAAACACTCCTTAAACCACCTCAAATCCTTGGTCCAATCCATACTCAACTTCTTGCCCAATTTCTACAAATTTCCATTCTCATTTGTACAACTTGCACACTTGTGCATTTATACACTTTCCTTTGAACTTTGCATATTTTCCTAACTTCATTTTACCATACCAATTCATTTCTAGACATATGCACTACCTATACCCAAGTCAAATCTCCATTCTCAAGGTTACAAACACTAACTCTTTCTCTTGTTTTTCCAATGCATTTCACATGCTATTTGCTACAGATTTTACACCCTTTTATTCTCATCCTACAACTACCATTCCATGGTTACTAAACATCTCTACTCAACCCAATACACACCTTGATTCTACCATTCACCAAGTCATCCATAAATGCACATTTTCTACCAAAATTTGTCATAGTTCACCTACTTTTCTTACTTAGCCACACATATCCATTCTCTCCAAATTCATTCCTAATCTAGCCACACCCTTACAAGGGTCCTACAGCTCTCAAAGCAATTCTTAATACATCAATACACCATCAAGCAACAATACTAATACACATACATTACATTTGGTTCCAAGGCCTACAATTCACATACATCCTCACAAATACTAAAACTTCCACAACTACAATACTAATACAATAGTTTAGGTTCTTTTAGTAGTTTACCCATTCCCATTACTCTAACACAATAACAATTTAACATTAGGAAGGAGCTCTTACCTTAAACCCTTAATTTCCTTCTTTTCCAATTCTCCTCTTCCTCTCTTTCTTGCACAAAATCGATCACATGGGGAATGGATTTGCCAAACTCCACTCCCATCACCCAATGCACACAAAACAAGTGCAATTAACATGCTAGCCCTTAGATTAATGCTAGTTCATTGAAATGCTTAAAGCAAGACTTCTAGGGTTTACCTTTGGAGTGTTTTAGGAGGGGTTTTAGCCCTTGGTTCAAGAAGGAGAATCCACCACCATTGCAAGGTGAAATTGATGCTCAAAAGAGAGAGAAATAGGGCATTACAAAGGGTAGAAAATCGGTTATGAAGAGAGATGGAGAAAACATGAAGTTTTCATGTAGATTTTTACCTTAATGGAGAGAGGAGACTCCAAGCTACCCATTGATGCTATTTTCTCTTTGAATGGGGAAAACCCATGGAAATGAAGTTCATCATTTTGAAATTCTAAAAAGAGGGAAGTGTAGCCCTTGCTCTAACTAGCACAAATCTACTTTCGGTTTTTGATTCAGAGCATTATTGTGGCTTGAGGAAGCAAGGGAAGTGAGGGAAGCCATGTGTGGAGCTTCAAAGTCGTTTGGGGCTGGAGGAGGAAGAAGAAGTGGGGAGCTGCTAAAGAAAGAAGGGAACTCATGATAGAGAGAGGAGAAATGTGAGAATGAGAGGAGAGAGAGTAGAAAAAGTAGTATTTGTTACTTTTTTTTTTACCTTTTTGCTTTATTGACTTTTCAACCCTTTGAATTAATTAACTAGTCAAGTGTGAGTGTGTGAGAGCTTGTTTAAGTCTTTAAAAAACCGGCCCCCATATAGTATACTAGTTGGAGCATTTTTCGTCTTTTACAGAAAACGCTCGTTAATTTACCCGGTTTTGGTACTATTCACTAACCGGGCCCATTTTCCGGAATTTTCTCGTTTATTTAATTTTATTGGTTATTAAGCTTCCATTAATGCTTAATTATTGTTATTTAATGATTTATAATTTTACGGGTTCATTTGACCACTTAAAATCATGTTTTCGGGTTTTCTTGAAAAACGTGCGCTAAAGCTCTATTAGCATTTTAGTGCATTATTTGGATCCTTTTTCTTTGGAAGTTGTTCCCATATATTATTTAGGCCTTATTAAACCTCTAGAATCCATATAATACGCTAACCGAGGTCTCATACCTCTGATGGTTATTTAACGCTTATTTAGCGTTTTTTCGCTTTTTAAGCGTTTCTTTATTTCTTTTGGATTTATTTTTCCTTACCAATATTACTTAGGCACCATTAGGCCCTTAAATACGTATTAGGATTATTTTAGTCACTATATTTAAGTTCGGGGTATTTCAATCTACCCCCCTTAAGAGCTTTGTCCTCAAAGTTGTTCGAGGTTATAGGATTACTATACTTACTCATTCCTATTCGTCTAATGCCCAAAGTCATACATTCTTCCTCCTTACTAATTCCCAAATCCATTACTCAAGGTTTCTACTTTCCATACCATACCAATGTACAATAATTACTCGAATCCGCATTACTACCAACCATCCAGTTCCTCATTACAAAATTCATACATACATACATACATATAGTGCAAAGCTATCCCCAAAGTAATGCAATCCACATTACAATCCCGCAGGCACTCCGGTCATCTAGACACAGGACTCCTGTATGTCCCGCTGCCCTTGGAATAATACAATATGGTACACTACTATCGTTCTCCGGTATTCGCTTCCAACAAATCCTCATCCTCCCGTCTAAGGGAATTCTTTCACAACTACTAATTAGAAATTTTCTAAAACACACAACTCCAAATTCCAATTTATATTCATTACTTCTATCCTAAGCGTGATTCTTGTGACCACTTGAGGGGAGCTTCAAGAATCATTCGACCCTGATGTGATCAGCATCAGTGTTGAACTATCTTTCCACCCCAATTTGTGTTCGGTTTCCCTTGATCTGATCAGGATCAAGTTCGACTTACCACATCACTTTCAAACAAACAGATAATTCGATTATTTCCATTTTCTATCTTTTTACTCTTCTAGTCATGATTACAATTGCACACATCTCCAAAGGATGGAATTCAGTCCATCAATCATCCTCACTCTACTTCCAAATACTTTACCTAGAGATTCAATGCCTAGGTGCTCATTTCATCGTCTTTCACTACTTTCATCCATTACTCTCCATCATCTCAAATATTCTAAATAAGGAATACGATACCTACGGAATCTATTCGTCCTCAATTTGCTTCCAATAATTTACCTAGGAATACACTACTCATGGACTTCATACATCTATTACTCTCGATCATTTCATACAATTTCTTTACGGGATACAATACTTGTGGAGCTCCGTCCACTACTCATTCTTAATTCCTCAAAACAATCACCTAGGGAACTCGGTTTCCTCTATGTTCTACATCGGTTTTATACCGACTCATGCTATGGTATTTGCATCTCTCGTGCCTAATTACCACAATTACAATATGAATGAATACATATGTTTATTTAACATAAGTACCAATCATCAAATCGATTCTCATTTGTGCTATGTACATTATAGTTTATGAGTTTTGTTCATGAAACTTACATTAAGCGGTTTTCGCTCTACCCCCCTTAAAAGGGATTACACCCACGTAATCTACCATATGTTATTATTGAACATTGGTTCATTCGATTTGGGCACTCTAAAGCATTTAGCTTCCCTACGGTCTATTACTCGATGTATACTAATCAAAGGGTCTTAACCATACTAATGGTTTAGTCCTCGCACCAAGAATTCCTATTAGAGTTTATTTAACTCATAGTTGATTTGGTTCTAGCCTATTAGGCTTCAGGGTATTAATGGTCATTCTATCATACTTACTAGGTATATTAAACCTCTTAGCTAGGGCCCACTAGCTTCTGCTGCGTGACCCTGATAATTTGGGTTACTCACCCTTCATGTTATACTTAATGTGCTATACATCACCTTTTCATCCCTCTATTGTGGGAATAAGGTTTACTAACAAATGCGGTATTTGTTTACAGTGCTTGAACTCAACGAGTTTAGATTTATAACCAGCTCTCTGGCAATCTATTATATATATTATTCGTACTCCCACGATTATTCTCTAAGTTCCTCCGACTTATTGTCGGGCGAGGTTAAGTCACTACTTGGTTGTAGTGCTTCCTCTATTGTCACTGGCTTCTAAGTTATACCGGTTCTTCTGGTTCAGTACAAGTGTTCCTTACTTGTATGACCTTTCATTTTCTATGTGTCGGTCCTTGTGACTTTCTTAAGTCTCCTTTCACCTTTTTATTCCATTGGAATTCACATTTTGTGATTGTTAGTGTGTTGTACACTCTTCGTGCTTCTTTGGCCTTAGGCCGCACGGTTTGTTGCTAAGCTTGCTTAACTGGCTTATGCCATGTTTATTGGTGAAAAGAAATATTAACTACGGTTTACATTTTACATATCCTTAGTGATCCAATTAGATCATTAGCTGCATATGTGCAATACCAAAATACTAAGTCATACAGAGTGCAGAGGCGTAAACGCTTGACAGTAAGTCACTTATGTGATAGGAAGAATATTTCAGCCTGTCATCTCATACTTATACTCCGTGTCACTATCTGCTACTTCCTCATAGCAGTCGCTTGTTGCGCACCGTATTCTTACTCATTGTACAACATTGTTTTTACTGTTTCTGTTACTGTGGTAGCTCGTCTTTACTCATTACCATTGTCGTTGGCACCATTTCCTTATGGTGTAAATACACTAGGAGGTTCCTAGTGCATATGTATGATGATTGTCGTAACATATCGCAATGTGATTATTTCCCAATGTGGAGATGTTTCATTTCAACTTAGGTTTCATGTGCAGGTTAGCTTACCTCACATTCTATCATCATTTATGATACAATTTACCAAGTATCTTAGTTGACCAAGGATGAGGTCATTCATCGGGTTATAAGCTCTTTTGAGCGTTGGTCATTCGTGGTGTCCAATGTGCATTCGCATGAATTATTTTTGGCAATACTGCCTTCCAGTGTTGAGCATCAGTTATAGGCTCTAGCTGTGTAGTTTCACTTGTATGCATATCACCGGGACATCCCAAGAAACTTCAGGGGTTTTCTGGTCCCGTTCTCTAATTGAAGAGTATTTTATCACTGTTAGGTGAAAGTTCTTGTTGAGGGGTTTGTCACCACTTATACGTCTCATAGCAAGGTTACTATGTTAGTACCTGCTTATGAACTGCATATGGAGTATACTTACTCCTTTAAGTCACGATGGTTTGTAATGTCTTTTCCTTGTTTCATCGCCTCTTGGCAATATCTATATGTGTAGCCTCTATTGTTATAGTAGATGTAAGCCTCTTTTAAGGGTTCACATCTTCACCACCTTGGTGGTCTTCGATTAACGAGGGGTACTTTTCCTCGGGTTTCCCGTAGTGTCCAAATGTGGACTAGGCCCATGTTGGCATCATCACGATTCTTATGCCCCCGTGCTACCATTGCTATAGAAGGCATAAAGGTAATTAAAAGCTTGTCAACTGTATACTAGATTGATGCTCTAGTGACAGTGACACTGAGTTGGCCATTACTCCAAGCCACTCAGGACGTTGGGTTTGAATTGATGGTCCAGTTGTTGATTTCTTTGTCGCATGAGGCAATATCTCTTGCAAGTCTTGTTGTCAAATGGTGAGGGTTATGCAACCGTTAAGGGTTACATAACATAGTTGGTTGATGGCCTTTAAGCCTTATTGCTGCAAGCTATGCTCTTTTCAAGCTGCTTATACATGTTTCCACTCCATGTATACCCCATAGGTTAGAGGTATTACTAGGCTCCATGGTAAGTCGTGACATCACGCTTCCGTTCATAGGAGACCCTTTAGGCAAACTGGTGTTAATTCGGGCCTTCTGGTAATTTAGGGTATTTCCTGTTAAGTGAAATCCCTTCGGTGTCCTAATCGAATGTTCGTTCTAGCTCATGTGCTCTTATCATGACGCTTCGTTTGATTGTTGTTAACTCAGACACCCTTCAAGGATTGCTCCTGGGTGTTGTTAGGTTACGCTGTTACATCCGGCCAATGTTTATGATATGTTGATCCACTATACCTGTTTGTGGTATTGCATTTGAGCTATAACTTCTTGGGTTATAACGTCTCCCGTTCTTGGGTAGACCGTTTATACCTTCTCCTAGCGTTTAGAATAGGTTTAAGATTCTCTCCATTGATGGATTATACCTCATGGTAATCTTGTGATTGCTCTTGGGAACTCCGTCCCGTATGTTGATCATTGTGGTGTTAACGTTAGGCTTTTGCCTTACAGTGTTTAGGCTGGATATACCTTCCCGCTGTCATGTATTTGCTTGATGACTTTGAGACAAATCCAATGTCTATACTTATTAGTCTGCGCTCTTTGCGCTTCTTTAACCTCATTCCTTATCTTCAGATGGGTTCTCTGAGTTCCTTTATACTTATTACTTAGCTGAGTTCCTTCTCCTTGATCGTCTGAGGTGTCCAGCTGTTCCGGTTTGAACTTACTGATGGTCCGTAGAACGGAGTATACTACTTCCCGTGTTTCGTGCACTACATGTATACATACGTGGGGTACCTTGTTGATACGTTACCACTTACCCGACTATCGGTCAGGCCCGCAAGCTTCTTCGGAGTGCGGTTGTCCCACATCCCATATTTGGGTACACTAGTAGTGCTCGTCGCACGCCTAGGTGAAGTATTCTATTGTCGACTCCTCTTGTATCATTCTATGATACTCACCGTAATTCTTCTGGTTTGGTTTTAAAATTCAAGGTTTAAAGGAAAATTTGGGTTTTTAAAGAAAAATTGGGTTTTGAAATAACAGTTCGGCGCTAAAAGGTTCTTCATGGCATAGCCATGTTTAAGGTCTTCACTAAGTCCAGCTTCTTGCTGACTGGTGTGATGTGTTAAGGCAATGGTTAGGCCGTCAGACCTTTCCAAGGTTCCATTCTTCCAGGTTTAGGATGTGTGATCCTGTAGTTGCTTCATTGCTGTCACAGTACATTACTATGTACCTGTAATGTGTTAGAGTTTCTCTACACGTTTTTGTTCTTACTGCACTTGCCGTGGCAAGTGCGTGGTACTGGTGGTTTTTTGGGTAATCCTATACCGATCACAGTATGGTTTCCATTCAAATTTGTAGTCTTGTTGACTCTTCCTTTGATCTTATTGATCTATGATTGGGAGGCTCGATCCTTTAAGAAGCTTCTCAATGATCTTGGCACGGTTGTCGTAGACCTGGGTACTTCTCCAATCCTTGGAGATTCTTATATATTTGGTTTGTGTTTTTCTTTGTTGCTCGTTCCCACACATTTACCGTGGTTATTGAGCCTTATCTTGTTTAGGCATTACTCTTGTAGGCCTATCGGTTCATATCCCGTGGATATCCTTGTAGTTGTGTAAGCTATGTCGGCCAGGTATTGTAACCGTTTGGCGTTGTAGTTTCGGAGTTAACCACTCCTGACTATGTCCTTAATCAGCTAGCATACTGTTGGTGGTATTACTTAGCTATTACTGTCCCGTAGACTTGTGTCTCGGGTTTTGTTGTTGTTCCTTCTTCTCCTCCGTTGCACGCTTAGTGCTTCTTTTCCTGCTGCTGGTTGATTAGTTAGGTTCTCGCAACTGTAAAGCACGTCGCCCCATGCTGTTGTAAGTTGTAGCCTCCTTATGGTTGGAGTTCTCATTCTACCGCCATTAAGTGCGGGTATTGTTGTTTAACCGGGACCCATCTCCGGGACTTCCAGTTCTTGGTATCTACTACATGTCAGTACTTATCTACCGTCTGATTATTTCATAACTGCCAGATCGGGTTTCCCCGAGTATGAGAGGACTTTCCTTCTCTCTGGCGTTCTTTCCCAAGTTATACAGTGGGTTGCGGAGAGCGGGTATGGTATTGTAGGTATCCGGTACTCACCGGTGGTTCCTAACTAGCATATCTCTAATGCTAACACTCAGCCCTTAGCCCTAAGCTTCTAATTCCTAACTCGGTATTTCCTAAACTCGGTATTTCCTGTCATCAGAGCGAAGCTCTGATACCACTTTTTGTAACACCCGTACCGCTAATACTGTCATTACTGTCCAATCTCCTCATACAATCCAGACTCACGCAGCGGATACTTACATACTCAACGGTGGGTGATACAATGTTAGCCACCCACGTGACTAACAAGGCTACTACTACTACTACATACAGCATCGGTCTGATGGACCGGAATATCCGAGTACTATACACTTACAATACATGCTCCAATTACCAAATCAAATAGTAGAACTTCCCATTCATTACAATGCTCCATAAGTTCAATACAACATAAAACATCGAGTTTACTAAGATCCTTATACAAATAGAATACCTCTTTCAGTTCCGTACATACTCATTAAGAGTCTAACCACTACTCATTCCTCACAAACTACTTACTTCCTAAGTTCAAGGGGTGTGCCACTTAGTACACCTCTACTTCCTACTTCTAACTACCCAAGTGTAGCCACCGGTCTTTTACCTTGACCATATCCGCTTCGGGTACCTGCACACTAAAACATTCCCCCTAGGGGGTCAGCTTTCACTGCATCTGATAACCGCATACCCACGTACTAGTGAGGGTACGCCGACCACTTGGTCGAATACATGCAGTTCATTTTATTCATATATACATGCATACATGCATACATGCTTTCATACATAATACTACAATACTCTTACTCAAGGAATACATACATACACTTCAATACATACATGGTAAATCATACAAGCCAGCAGATACATACTTACCTTTCCCGATATCCACAATACACAATACATATACAATACATACGCAATACATACACAATACACCATACTTGTTAGCTCCTTTTTGTCCACCCGGGTTAATCGGGTGGGGATTACTCTTTTACTCGTTACACAATACTTACACATACATACTCATACTTTACTTACTTACTTACTTACTCAAGTCAAGTCGTCGAGACCTCCGGCCCGGGGACTACTCTGTCCCACCACCGGGATTTACTTGGTTCACCAATCCAGGATGCTACCCATTTAAGGGATGTGGGCCGTGGACCAGTTTAAGAACCAGGAATCGGATCCAACCTCTTGTGTCTCCTCATCCTCACGCGTGGCCGAAACTATATCGGACTTCTACTCATTCCAATTTATCCAGTACTTACGTTAGGAGTTAGGTAGTTAGGAATTAGTAGAAGTCATTCATTCAAGCCACATACACAAATACATTACTCATATACACATCCATACAAAATACAATACATTATACAGGTACACTATGAGATACAAATACACTTCATCTTCATTCATATATTTCATGAATTATACAAACTATTGTTCAAGACAATTACCAAGAACAATGTAAACAAGCACAAGTAAGTGTAATATAGTCCGATTCATGCATTTATCTTATTAGGTGATCAAATAAACACACAAATCGGGGTAACCAGATTATGATACAGGGCATGAAGAAATCATACCTTTTTCCTAGATTTACTTTACCGGGTGTTCCCTTGTTCATTTGGTTCACTCTCGTTCCTCGAGTCTTATTCTCGAACCTCCGGCTACATGCCAAATGGTTCCATTAATACTAAGCATTACACTACATACATGATTACTACTCCCGTACTTACCCCGTTATCCCGTTATTTCGGTTTAACCCAATGTCCTTAAACTTACAACTTGCATAATCACTTCTCATACTTGTTTACACTTCTTAGGGCCTTTAAAGGTCACCAAACAAGACCTTAACAACTTCTAAAACAATTACAAATCAATTCCCCATGTTTAGAACCCTTAAAAACACTCTCTGCTGAATTCTGGGGGTGGTCCGGGACTTGGTCCGGACCGTAAGTCCCGGACCAATACTTCTATGTACTTTTGGCTCATTTTTATACCTGGTCCTGGACTTGGTCCTGGACTTAAGTCCCGGACCAATTCATGCAT
Source organism: Limonium bicolor (assembly GCA_023374045.1). Taxonomy (NCBI): domain Eukaryota; kingdom Viridiplantae; phylum Streptophyta; class Magnoliopsida; order Caryophyllales; family Plumbaginaceae; genus Limonium; species Limonium bicolor. The sequence continues at coordinate 180,425,192 of CM041778.1, read as the reverse complement.
TCACTCTCGGGCCTTTTTTTGAAGCGCTCCGGCACTTGGTACATATCTTAAGTCCCGGACCCTGCTAAAATATGCTATTAAGGTCATTTTTCAACCCCAAATCAACCATTAATCCACCAATCATTCCATAATCTTTCCACAAGTTTCCTACATAATTAATCACCTCAAAACACTCCTTAAACCACCTCAAATCCTTGGTCCAATCCATACTCAACTTCTTGCCCAATTTCTACAAATTTCCATTCTCATTTCTACAACTTGCACACTTGTGCATTTATGCACTTTCCTTTGCACTTTGCATATTTTCCTAACTTCGTTTTACCATACCAATTCGTTTCTGGACATATGCACTACCTATACCCAAGTCAAATCTCCATTCTCAAGGTTACAAACAATAACTCTTTCTCTTGTTTTTCCAATGCATTTCACATGCTATTTGGTACAGATTTTACACCCTTTTTATTCTCATCCTACAACTACCATTCCATGGTTACTAAACATCTCTACTCAACCCAATACACACCTTGGTTCTACCATTCACCAAGTCATCCATAAATGCACAATTTATACCAAAATTTTGCCATAGTTCACCTACTTTTCTTACTTAGCCACACATATCCATTCTCTCCAAATTCATTCCTAATCTAGCCACACCCTTACAAGGGTCCTACCAGCTCTCAAAGCAATTCTTAATACATCAATACACTATCAAGCAACAATACTAATACTCATACTTTACATTTGGTTCCAAGGCCTACAATTTACATACTTGCTCACAAATACTAAAACTTCCACAACATAATACTAATACAATAGTTTAGGTTCTTTTAGTAGTTTACCCATTCCCATTACTCTAACACAATAACAATTTAACATTAGGATGGAGCTCTTACCTTAAGCCCTTAATTTCCTTCTTTCTTTTCCAATTCTCCTCTTCCTCTCTTTCTTGCACAAAATCGATCACATGGGGAATGGAGTTGCCAAACTCCATTCCCATCACCCAATGCACACAAAACAAGTGCAATTAACATGCTATCCCTTAGATTAATGCTAGTTCATTGAAATGCTTAAAGCAAGATTTCTAGGGTTTACCTTTGGAGTGTTTTAGGTGGGGTTTTAGCCCTTGGTTCAAGAAGGAGAATCAACCACCATTACAAGGTGAAATGATGCTCAAAAGAGAGAGAAAAACAGGGCATTACAAAGGGTAGAAAATCATTTGAAGAGAGGTAGAGAAAACATGAAGTTTTCATGTAGATTTTTACCTTAATGGAGAGAGGAGACTCCAAGCTACCCATTGATGCTATTTTCTCTTTGAATGGGGAAAACCCATGGAAATGAAGTTCATCATTTTGAAATTATAAAAAGGGAAGTGTAGCCCTTGCTCTAACTAGCACAAATCTACTTTCGGTTTTTGATTCGGAGCATTATTGTGGATTGATGAAGCAAGGGAAGTGAGGGAAGCCATGTGTGGAGCTTCAAAATTGTTTGGGGCTGGAGGAGCAAGAAGAAGTGGGGAGCTGCTGAAGAAAGAAGGGAACTCACGAGAGAGAGGAGAAATGTGAGAATGAGAGGAGAGAGTAGAAAAAGTAGTATTTGTTACTTTTTTTACCTTTTTGCTTTATTAACTTTTCAACCCTTTGAATTAATTAACTAGTCAAGTGTGAGTGTGTGAGAGCTTGTTTAAGTCTTTAAGAAACCTGCCCCCATATAGTATACTAGTTGGAGCGTTTTTCGTCTTTTACAGAAAACGCTCGTTAATTTACTATTTTTGGTACTATTCACTAACCGGGCCCATTTTCCGGAATTTTCTCGTTTATTTAATTTTTTGGTATTAAGCTTCCATTAATGCTTAATTGTTGTTATTTAATGATTTATAATTTTTACGGGTTCGTTTGACCACTTAAAATCACGTTTTCGGGTTTTCTTGAAAAACGTGCGCTAAAGCTCTATTAGCGTTTTAGTGCATTATTTGGATCCGTTTTCTTTGGAAGTTTTTCCCATATATTATTTAGGCCTTATTAAGCCTCTAGAATCCATATAATACGTTAACCGAGGTCTCATACCTCCTATGGTTATTTAACGCTTATTCGCTTTTTAAGCGTTTCTTTATTTCTTTTGGATTTATTTTTCCTTACCAATATTACTTAGGCACCATTAGGCCCTTAAATACGTATTAGGATTATTTTAGTCACTATATTTAAGTTCGGGGTATTTCACTTTCATAAAGTAGTAGTGGCATTTCATGTACTTTCGTAACGTTGCAGTGGCATTTCGTGTACTTTTGTAAAAGTTGTAGTGACATTTCATGTACTTCGTAAAATTTTCAGAAAAGTGACCGTTCGAACCCAAAAGTAGCCGTTGAACAGTGACATAAATTTTAAGGGGCAAAAAGGTCATTTTACAAAAAAAATCTGACATTGGCCGGAAAGTTAATGTTTATCCAGGAGGTGGGGCATTTCATGAACTTTTCGGAAAATATAGTGACATTTCGTGACTTTCTTTTTTTTAGTGGCATTCACGAATTAGGCAAAAATATAGTGGCATTTCATGAAATTTCCCAAGAAAATAAAGAAATGAGAGGAATTTGTCTATCCAGAAACAAGAAAACATCCCTTGGTTATTGCTTTCAACCTATGTCCGCCATTGTTAATGATAGATCGATGAATATGCATATGTATTGTATTAGATGTTATAATATGTTACAAACTTATGTCTGTGTTTATAAGGATAGACCGCTAATAACAACAGACTAAAAATAGTTGAGCCTTTATTACATCATTGGGCCGAGCCCAATTCATATGACTAACATCCTCCCGTGATCCAAACTATTGACCAGCGGGAGTTTGGATCGAACACGGTGAAAGATAGAGGGAGAGAGAGCTTTGGTGAGAACATTTGTGAGCTGGTCGTCGACAGGAACATGGTCGACCTGAAGGGAGCAAGAAGCAACACATTCGCGCACAAAGTGGAAATCAACTTCCACATGTTTCATCCGGCTGTGTAGACCTGATTTTTGGTAAGGTAAGTAGTACTGAGGTTGTCGCACAGCAAGTTAGGAACTTTTTCGATTTTGTCCCCCAACTCCCATACTGATTCAAAATTCAAATCGAATATGCTATTGCGGAAGATAGGGCTTTATATTATGCCTCAATATATGATTTAGCCACCGCTTTCTGTTTCTTCGAACTCCAAGAAACAATATGCAAGCCAAGGAATTTGACAAAGCTAGAGGTGCATTTCCGGTCAAGAGGTGAACCACCCAGTCAGCATCTAAGAAAATGGTGAGGGAATCCACTAGAGCAACATGATAGAAGATGCCAAGATGCCTGGTATGATTCAAATACCTTAAAATTCTTTTAACTGCTGTCCAATGAAGAGTCTGGGGCTTGTGCATGTATTGGCAGACCCGATTTACTGGGAAGTGTATGTCGGGTCTGGTCATAGCTAGATACTGGAGTGACCCAACAATGCTGCGATAATGCGTGACATGCTTAAATAGAGCAGAGCCAGAATTATTATGAGAAACTGTAGGGGAGATTGGGGTAGGTCTAGGTTTAGAGTCAAGCATATTTGCTTTTGTGAGAATTTCTTTGATGTATTTGTCATGGGAAAGGAGCAAACCGTTAAAACATCTCTGAGCAGAAATCCCAAGGAAATAGGAAAGGTTCCCTAGATCCTTAACTGGGAACTTAAAGGCCTACTGATTTTTGAGTTTGTTGAGCAGAGAGATAGAAGAACCAGTAACAATAATATCATCTACATATATAAGCATATAGATGACATCCTTTCCTTCAGTAAATATAAATAGAGAGCTATCACTAGTAGATTTAGCAAATCCCATCTGTAAAAGAAAGGAGCTTAGGGTAGAGTACCAAGCTCTAGGTGACTGCTTCAACCCATATAGTTTTTTCCTTAATTTGCACACATGATTAGGATAACCTTTGCTGACTAAAATAGGAGGCTGTTTGACAAAGACAGCTTCCTCTAACTCTCCATTTAGGAAAACATTTTGGATATCCAAATGTTGTATAGGCCAATGAGAAGCAACAACTATAGAAGGACAACTCTAATGGTAGTTACCTTCAAAATAGGGTTGTAGGTATCCAAATAGTCAACACCCCGAGTTTGATTAAACCCTTAAGCCACAAGCCTGGCTTTCCTAAGTTCATAAAGCCATCAACATTCCTTTCAGTCTTTAGGTGTAACATTCCTACTCTAAAACTTGAACATTCTATCACGCCTAATAGTAATAATTTAACGGATCGCAGCGGAAAGTAAAAACCGATTATAACCTAACTTGGGTGCTACCCGCCATTACTCACCCCTGTGAGTAATGAAGTGTTTACCAAAAATATAATCCACAAAAAGCCGCAATGATGACACAGACATAATACAATATAGTTTACAATACCAAATCCCAAAAAGGACAGTGAGCATTCTACCTAACTAATACCATACACAGTCTAACATAATCCTATGGCATAATAGCAGGTATACCGTTAGCTACTCCCAAAAAGTCCCACACTCGCGCATCGGTCTTCAACAACTACAATCCTGTAATTTGGTGGCCATAAAGGCTCAGCACAACTACTAGGCATGCTACTATATGATCCTCATGGACCGTTAAACTTCTCAGGTTAATTAGCCTAATTGTTAATATGCAATTCCAGTTTCATGCTATTCCGTTTTACAAAATAATAAACTGTAAAAATGTGATATTAAATCAAACAATAGTTCATCCAACAAACATATAATCGATCAACACGTAAGAAGGTATAATAACGCAACGAGAGTTAGGTTTAACGTTTCTTGTGTCAGGGCCTCAAGGGTCGTTGTTTGTTTTATTACATGTAATCGGATTCTTAACTTATTCCTTTTTTTGCCCCACCTCTTAACTCTTTCTCTTTACCAACACACTCATACTTAGTTTACAAATTCTGGGCCCAAATGCCCTTACACCAGCGGCAGTGCCTCCGTCCAATCTGGCCAGAGATATAAGATCTCAGGATTTCCTCTTTGCCTAAAAGGCGTCATTTCGTTTGTGGCAATAGCCGAATACCAGCAGCGGTACAATCTGGCCAACGATGTAACACCCATACCGCTAATCCCTTACTTTCCGTCTAATTGTCCCGTTCATCCTACTACTCACAGCGGAAATGCTAATACTACGGCGGGTGATACAACGCCGCTAACCGCCCATAGGGCTAGCAAGGCTTACACTACATACGTAACGGTCTGATGTCTACCGAATACCGAGCTACTAACATTACTTACTAAAATACAAAATACCATGTACTTACATTGCTGGATTACCGAGTATCACAAGTATAGTTAATTACATCCTTTCTCATGCTTACCAAAAATAATGAGTTTAAACAAACTACTCATCTATACCAATTCATAATTCCTACAATATCCAAAAGGGTGTACCACATGGTACACTGGCTAGTAAAAAAGGCCTATAGCCATGTACAACTTGGTATACCATCCATCATCTACTTATTACACCCAAAAGAAATCATCTTGATCTCAACATAGTCTTCACCCTTCACGAGCACCTATAAAATTAAAAACAGTGCCCCAAGGGGCTCAGCAAAACGCTGCATATAAACTTCGCACATACTGCGTGCCAACTAGGGTACGCCGACTAATTTGATCGACTATACATGCAGTTTGTTTTAGGCATACATACATGCTTTTATATACACAATACATTCATACACAATACAATACACACAACTGAAGGCAGTACACAAGCCCAACAGTAATACAACACCATACACAATACTTACTCCTTCAATGGTTAGCCAGTTACCCATCCGGGTTAATAGGATGTTCTTTACTCTTTTACTCATTACACATTGCTTACACAACCAGACTCATACAATACTTAATTACTTTTCCATACTTACTTACTTACTCTTACTTACTTACTTTTATTCATGTTAAGTCGGTATGACCTCCGGGCAGGGACTACACCGTCCCACCATCGGGCTTTAGGTGGCTCACTAATCCAGGATGCTACCCATTTAAGGGGTTTGGGCGGTGAAAAAGATTAAAGCCAGGATTTGGATCCAACCTCTTGTCTCTCCTCCTCACGCATGGCTGAAACTATATCGGACTTCTACTCATTCCAATTTACCAATTTATTATGTTAGATTGGTTAGCTTGTTAGGAATCAGTTAGAAGTCCTTCACAATATCACTCGGTCAACACAGTTGTAACACCCATCTCCAAATACAATGATCGTCGCCCTAAGTCCATCTCATACATTAACAACGCAGCGGAAAAGTTCTACTAAATTGGTGTTACCGCCGTTAGTCACCCACGTGACTAACTAGGCCTATTCTCTTACAAGTCACGGTCTGACTAACCAGATAATTACTCGAGCATCTAAACATTACAATCCATAAAACACAACTTATACCGAGTATCTCATATCCTAATACATCATACTAACATCACATCAATATACAAAACGAGTATACATGCACAACTCGTGTAACAAATGTAAAAGCAACCCGAAGTACTCTACCAGCTCCCACTCTTAGGTTGAGTCCTCATCTGGTACCAACCTGCAAAGTTTAAATCACAGGCCCCAAGGGGCTCTGCACATGGCTGGTACAGAAAACGTGCAACCCACAAGCTAACAGGGTTACACACGACTACTTTGTCGTATACATGCAATTGTTCATTCATACAAATAATAATAAGAAGTACAATAACAAACAACACATTTATGTGAAACATCCACAACTCAAATAAAGCGAACGTCGTAATGGACGCCCATTAATGATGTAAGTTAGATTTCTAATTCCTGAGGCATGAGAATTTTTGTTCAACCGTCCTCTTAAAAGAACTGGTTGTTCTCTAACTGATATGTTTATTTTTGTCGGGTCAAAGTAACCCTAGCCAATGAGTTATTAGCTCCACTGGTTTAATAAACATTAATTCTTAAGTTATGAGGGGTGTAGGCTTGACCCTCCTGCGCCTCCTGAATTTGCCTCCCATCTAGAACTGTTCACTCGAGATGGTCGGGTCTGTTTGTCGACCCTAGGCGACAAGTCGTAGACGAGCCATATGCGGAAGACAGATTTGATACAGATGCCGACCTCCTAACCTAAACATGCATGACCGGAGTCAGTCCCGGGATCCTCTCCTCCCAAGTTCCAATTAGTTGAAGTCTCATTGATAATTGGTTAGTTAAACCTCTCTCGGTATTAACCTACTAATAACTTGGAGTATTTGTAACCTTATACAATTGTTACTAAACATAGTTAATGAACAAGCTCTGAATCAAGTCGTGTTAGTGTGCAATGGACACACAATAACAATACAGTAAATCGGTTTCATGCTTAATCCTGTCTGGTCGTATCATAATAACATATAGCACACAAACCGAGGTAGACCCCGTTAGCAAACAAGCTACAAGAATTTCATACCGTACACCGGAGACTGGCTAGCTCTTAATCCCTCGTTCGCCTAATCCGCCGAACGCCTCGAACTTATCTAGATCTGTTGTAACACCCCTACTCTAATCGGCTCCTAATCGTCTTACTTAACATAGTAATCGCAGCAGTAATCTAAACAATTGAACTACTGGTGTCACCGTTCTCACTCGCCCATACGAGTAACAATGTACATACGAAACAATTTCCCACAGTGACAACAAGAGATAGATCTAGCCTTCCATTCCAATATAAAATACAATCATAGTGAGCATACTAGGTATCCCAATCCTATACACGTTTCTATGTTCGAATCAAAATACAACAGTGTGGAGGGTGATTTTTCAGTATGAGGGGGGGTCTATCCAATATGATCTGACTGAGAAGCCTAGGTCGTAGAAAATGCCATTCTGTGGAGGGTGAAAACCCGTTATTCTTGGCATCCCTCAAATACCTACTAAATCGTCAGTCTTTCCCAGAAAGCACAAAGGGGAGTGCAAGTGAACACTACACCGCTCTCAATGGGCCCCACGCGGACTTATGCCTCTATAAGGCGGAATTGACTAGAGTCGCCACCTAGTTTGACCTAAGGAACTAGGAAGGAAAGATGAGGGTTCTAAGAACCGTTAATGACTCTGGGATTGTTGCCTATGGATTGGACTTATCTGGTCATACCAAAGATTCTGTGTGGGTTCGCACTGGGTTACACCCCGTAGAGGTGGCAACGACCACGACTTCGGATTGGTGCCTGAGGAAACCTCGGTCTCCAATTGTCGGGATTACCTTCTTTCAAAACCTTATTAGAGAGATTCAACTAAAGCCAAAGGATAGGACCAGGACAGAAGGAGAGAAAATGAGTGGATGAGGCGAGCTTTTCTGCCAAGCTAGCCAAGAAGAGGAATAGATGAATTCGGATGAGTGTATGATGGGAGATTTGGGAAAAGTCTGAGCTCGAGTGAATAGACAAAACTTGGAGTCTGGTGGTTTGAAGTTTATGGAAGCCAAAGAAGGTTTGAGCGTTTTGAAAGATATGAGAGCCACCTTAAAGGGGAAAAGGGGTTTTTTGTTTGGAATGGGGTCGCACCCTAGATGGGCTGCCTACGTACTCAACTCCCTGTTGAGATCAGACCTTACTAGTTCAGGCTTTCAGGATTTTGGAATTTTGATGTTTGATGTGTGGGATGTTATAGTCTGTGAGACGCTCGGGTCTGTGAGACGTTTGAAACCTTAAGATGTCAAAATCTATGAGACGCCTGGATCTGTGAGACACTCGGGTCTGTGAGATGCTCTGGTCTGTGAGATATTCGAATCATTAGAATAACAAAGTCTGTGAGACGCTCGGGTCTGTGAGACATTCGAATGTGGGTGGAAATGGAATTGAATTGAAATTGATTTTGGAATTGAATGAATTTTTATTTTGAATTGAAATGAAATTGAATTTGGAAACGAATTTAATTGAATGAGAATGAATTGAAGTTAGAATGAATTTGAATTGAATGAATTTTGAATTGATGAATTGGAATTGAATTGGCTGAATGAATTGGGTTTGAATTGAATTTGAATTGAATTTGGTTTGAATTTGAGTTGGGTCAGAAAAAAAAGGACAGGTCAAAGTTAGACTTGGTCAAAGTTAGACTTGGGCCTTAGTCAAGTTGGAAGTTTGGGCCTTGGTCAAAGTTGGAAGTTTGGGCCTTGGTCAAAGTGGGTTTGGGCCTTGGTCAATGTTGGACGTTTGGGCCTTGGTCAAAGTGGAAGTTTGGGCCTTGGTCAATGTTGGACGTTTGGGCCTTGGTCATGTTAGAAGTTTGGGCCTTGGTCAAGTGGAAGTTTGGGCCTTGGTTGGGCTTTTGGGTTGATTTAGGTCAAATTGGGCCTTGGTCGAGGTTTTGGGCTAGATCGGGCCTCAAACTGGGCCTTGATTTGGGTTTCAAAATTGGGTTGTTTTGGAATTGAATTTGGAATGTTTTTTTTTTGGGCCTCAAATTGATTGATTTTGGAACTGGATTTTGGATTGGGCTGAGTGGATATGGCCTTGGAGAAGTGGGCCAGGTTTGGGCCTTGAATATATGGCCGAATTGGGCCTTATGAATGAGCTGGATTTGGGGCTTAGATTGGGTTTTATTGGGTTGATATGACTCTTTATATGGATTTGATTTTAGACATACTTCAAAGATTTGATTTTTTTTGGATTTTTGAATTGATTTTGGAATTGAATAATTGATTGTGAATTTTATTCTGACATTATGGATGATTTGGAAAATTTTAAGGAAAATAGGTATTCCTCACATGGACCGTGTCTAGGACCCGTATTCATGGAGGATACCCTAACCAAAAAGCTTTCCTACAAAGGGTGACCTATGGGCTAACTATGGCCACCTGTTCTAGCCAGTTTTAGCTAACAATGAGTTACACGCAAAATAATGAGTAGAAACAAAACCTCAAATTATAAGCTTGGGCAAAAGAAGTATGCACGTTCGAAGTAAAATTGTGAACCAATAAATCAAGGTTACTCAAGAATCAAACAAAATACATTTTCTCTTTTATTGTTAACACGAGTGAAGTTGGAGCTAAATCATGCGATTAAGGGAACCTGATAGAAAAGAAAACAAAAGCCACCTCAAACTCTCAGATTCTGATTATCAATAAATCATACTTTGGGTTGTTATTCCGTTTGAAGTCCACAGTTGAATGGTAACAAATTAAATTCATGATCACAAACTCTCAAACACATGGTTGAATGACGATTTAAATATATTAATCAAGTTCATGATCTCAAACTCCCGTGAAAGAAGGGGAAAGCAGCAGGGAAATTGGTTTAAGCTATCGTTGCATTTTTTAGATCTTACTACCCTACTAACTTCAGAGACTTCAGAGATCTTTCATTAAACAATCAGATAAAATTCTTTTCCTAGCGCACCATGTCTGAGTGCACAAACTCAAGTATAAGGGTGGACCAACAGGTGGAATTATCAAAACTATTGACACAGCATGCTAACAAGCAGAGGCTAACGTAAAAAAAATGACCCGAGAGTAGCACAACCAACATGAGCAGGGATTGAGCAATCGAAATGAGTAGAGGTAACACACCAAAATGAGCATAGAAGACAACCAACGTGAGCAGGGGTTAAGACAATCAAAATGAGCGGAGGTTAACATAGCCGAAACGAGCAGAGGTAACATAACCAAGATGAACAAACAGAAGATTCAAATCAGTTAAAACTTCGAATAATACTGCTCTTAGATGAATGCTTGTGTAAACTCCATTTTTGTAAACACCCCAACTCTGTGTTGGAGTCTTAGCACAGATTAGTCTTAATGGATCCCCTCCTCAAAGTTTTGACAACAGATTAAGGATTTGAATTTAATACATCATTAATCCAACAAAACTGGAAACACAACAGGTTACTGGCATCTACTATAACTAAAGCAAAGTAGGAACAGGCAGATGGTCATCAAAATATATGACAGACAGAAACAGTAGGATAGTGGAATTAACTTGTAGTGTGCCAAGCAAGGCGACGCGAGGCCTCAGGATCTGAGGGCTCATCTGAAAGTCAATGAGCAGAGTCCAAAATTCGCTCCAAGCCAGACAAACAAATCTCAAGCGTCAAGGCAGTTCACGCACACCCAGCTCCGTCAACATCTCGAAGAAGATTCACCGCATGGATTTTGAACCAGATACATATTAGCAATCGTGAATCGAGAGCAGGAGAATCAAAATTTCCCGCAAGGACTAAAAGAAGTGAAAATAAGAAATCAGACAAAGATCACACTATAATAGTAAACAGAATGACAGAAAAATACTTCTAAATGTCAAATGAACAGGATAAATCCAAACTTATATTCAAGCAAACTAAGCTAAAGGAAGTTCAAAGTTGAGGTGGTTTGTTCTATCGCATCCATGTGAATCGTTCGAGCACATCACCGATTCGGTGTTCAGTAGGATTCCAGACAAAGAACATGCATCAGGCAACTAGAGAGCGGCAAGAATGAGGACCCATTCAGGTTCGGATTTCTCAGAGCTCGTGCACGAGACGTCACAACCTGCAAAACCACAAACAACAGATAGACCATGAACGAAAGAAAATTAAAAAAAAATAGAGAGAAGAAGGGACCGAAGCACCAATATCGGGTGATTTCTAGTAAAGCAGGGTTTTCAAGGCATCTTCTCTTTGATTCAGCTGCTTGAGAGGTTGGAGACCGAATTTGCAAGGCGGTAGTCCGTTAGTGATTGAACGACGAGATTTGTAGTGATTTTCTCGGTGGGAGCAGGTCTCCGGGGTGAATTTTCTTTCGGCTATGGTTCCTGGGTTTTGGTCTTTCCAGACGTTGGTGTGAATGATTCTCGACACAATAGGGGAAATGAGAATGTAGGGATTCGTGTTGGTTGGCTCTGTGTTCCTGGTTCGCCGATTTATGTTGCAAAATTACCGACGAAGACGATGAAGAGAGGTGGGGCTCTGTGTTCCGATAGTGAATGAATTGAGGAGAAATATGCATTTGAAGAAGGGATTGGGATGGAAATTGGGTGACGAAAATCTGGAGCTTAGGGAAGGCTATCTTCTCCTCGACTTCGTTTTTGGATCTTAATGAATGGAGTCTGGAGCTGCGTTTCTGGGTTTTTTTGACGTAGTCGGGGTGAGTTTTGACGAAGATGGAAAAATGAAGAGAAACGGGGCTAATGCGGCTGCTGTTCTCCTTGTTTTTACTGGGGTTGTGATGATTATATAACATGTGTGGGTAGGGTTTTTTGATGGGTGGCGGCTGATAAGAAGATCGGATTAGGGTTTTAGAATCAGAGGAACTTAAAAAAATAAACCGACTTTGGTCTTGTCCCAGGTTCGAACTCGAGAGTATCAACCTCTATAATATATACATTAACCAACTACACTATAACAGAACTTAATATATTAACACAAGAAATAATACTAAACTTTACTTGAACTGAATAATCCTTTAAAAACGTTAGCGTTCGTTTACAATATAGATGTACAGTAAGACGAAAGAATATAATCTAGTAAAATGAATTGTTTTCTTCATATGAGTCATGAAATTGTAGAATGCAATTAATAAAATACAAAGACACTAAAAAATATAAAATAAATGAAATAGCGCAATGATAAGTACACAAATAATGAAATATTACTAGTATGATGAAAGTAAAAATACAACAAGTGAATGCCCTAATATGGAAATCGAATTAGATATGTACGAATGGTAGTAAATAAGATTTAAAAAGGAAGTAACAAAATAAAATGAGATGCGGGAGAGCTTAATCGAATTAGCGACAAAACGAAATATGCTAGCACGGAATGTAGAGTGAAAAAGTACATAAAATGATGAAAATGATTCTAAAATAATAATGATAAATACAAAATAAAATTAAGTTCTAATAAAGAAAATCAGGTAAAGGTATCAATAAAATGAAATGAGATAAAATAAACAAGTAACGAAATAGCATGCTAAGAAAAACGAATAGGTAAATAAATAGCGAATATAACATAACTGACTAACAGGAAGTAAATCGAGGATAAAATGGTAAACTAAGTGAATAACGAGGAGAGACAGGTTTGAAAACAGCTGCCGTAAAAAAAATGATTTAGAAAATTTGTCATAGTATGACAGTATTCATTTGGTATGTACATGAATAAGCTTTGAAAAGAAAGGTGATGACCCTCTTTTTTATTATTATTATTGTTATTTTGTTTTATGGGGTGAGAATTTTTGGTGTCTACAGATGGCCCCCTTGATTCAATTTTGCAAGCCCTTGCAGAATTGGATCAAGGTTGAGAGGGCGCCAAAAATTCTCACTACGACTTTGTGGTGCAACGGGATGCGACTGTGAGGAAGATGATGCATGAAAGCGATGGGAAGTGATACGATAGCTGAATGCACGAGGACTTATTACGAGCCTCAACTGGACCTCTTGACATCCAGTCCTATGACTTATGACGAGCCTAGAATGCTAACAATAGATTGGTTTGGGGTGCACGAGGACTTAGGAGAGCCTCAACTGGACCTCTTGACATCCAGTCCTAGGGCTTATGACGAGCCTAGAATGCAATTGAAAGTACGAGGACTTAGGAGAGCCTCAACCAGACCTCTTGATATCTAGCTATAGGACTTATGACGAGCCTATAATACCAACAACCCGATTTGATTTAAGGTGCACGAGGGCTTAGGAGTGCCTCAACTGGACCTCTTGATATCCAGTCCTAGGGCTTATGACAGGCCTAGAATGCGATTGAAAGTACGAGGACTTAGGAGTGCCTCAACTAGACCTCTTGATATCTAGCTATAGGACTTATGACGAGCCTATAATACCAACAACCCGATTTGATTTAAGGTGCACGAGGGCTTAGGAGTGCCTCAACTGGACCTCTTGATATCCAGTCCTAGGGCTTATGACGGGCCTAGAATGCGATTGAAAGTACGAGGACTTAGGAGTGCCTCAACTAGACCTCTTGATATCTAGCTATAGGACTTATGACGACCCTATAATACCAACAACCTGATTTGATTTAAGGTGCACGAGGGCTTAGGAGTGCCTCAACTGGACCTCTTGATATCCAGTCCTAGGGCTTATGACGGGCCTAGAATGCGATTGAAAGTACGAGGACTTAGGAGTGCCTCAACTAGACCTCTTGATATCTAGCTATAGGACTTATGACGAGCCTATAATACTTTTCATTGTGTACCGTACTAGTAGCGTAATAGCTTCCTAGCAGGTGGGTGTGAAACGATCTTGCACTAGTAGCGTAATAGCTGCCTAGTGAAGGAAAAAACGGCGGGACCGCACTAGTAGCGTAATAGCTGCCTAGCGGGTGTAAAATGAAGATGCGACCGCACTAGTAGCGTAATAGCTGCCTAGCTGGTTATGAAGTTAACGATCTCGCACTAGTAGCGTAATAGCTGCCTAGCTGGTTATGAAGTTAACGATCTCGCACTAGTAGCGTAATAGCTGCCTAGTGGAGGAAAAAAGGCAGGACCGCACTAGTAGCGTAATAGCTGCCTAGCGGGTTATGAAGTGAACGATCTCGCACTAGTAGCGTAATAGCTGCCTAGTGGGGGAAAAATGACGGGACCGCACTAGTAGCGTAATAGCTGCCTAGCGGGTGTAAAATGAAAGGCGACCGTACTAGTAGCGCAATAGCTGTCTAGCAGGTGTAAAATGAAAAATTCGACCACACTAGTAGCGCAATAGCTGCCTAGCTGGTTATGAAGTTAACGATCTCGCACTAGTAGCGTAATAGCTGCCTAGCTGGTTATGAAGTTAACGATCTCGCACTAGTAGCGTAATAGCTGCCTAGTGGAGGAAAAAATGCAGGACCGCACTAGTAGCGTAATAGCTGCCTAGCGGGTTATGAAGTGAACGATCTCGCACTAGTAGCGTAATAGCTGCCTAGTGGGGGAAAAATGACGGGACCGCACTAGTAGCGTAATAGCTGCCTAGCGGGTGTAGAATGAAAGGCGACCGTACTAGTAGCGCAATAGCTGTCTAGCAGGTGTAAAATGAAAAATTCGACCACTAGTAGCGCAATAGCTGTCTAGCGGGTGTAAAATGAAAGGCGACCGTACTAGTAGCGCAATAGCTGTCTAGCAGGTGTAAAACGAAAGACGACCGTACTAGTAGCGCAATAGCTGTCTAGCAGGCGTAAAACGAAAGGCGACCGTACTAGTAGCGCAATAGCTGTCTAGCAGGTGTAAAATGAAAAATTCGACCGCACTAGTAGCGCAATAGCTGTCTAGCGGGTGTAAAATGAAAGGCGACCGTACTAGTAGCGCAATAGCTGTCTAGCAGGTGTAAAACGAAAGGCGACCGTACTAGTAGCGCAATAGCTGTCTAGCAGGTGTAAAACGAAAGGCGACCGTACTAGTAGCGCAATAGCTGTCTAGCAGGTGTAAAACGAAAGGCGACCGTACTAGTAGCGCAATAGCTGTCTAGCAGGTGTAAAATGAAAAATTCGACCGCACTAGTAGCGCAATAGCTGTCTAGCGGGTGTAAAATGAAAGGCGACCATACTAGTAGCGCAATAGCTGTCTAGCAGGTGTAAAACGAAAGGCGACCGCACTAGTAGCGCAATAGCTGTCTAGCAGTGTAAAACGAAAGGTCGACCGCACTAGTAGCGCAATAGCTGTCTAGCAGGTGTAAAACGAAAGTCGACCGTACTAGTAGCGCAATAGCTGTCTAGCAGGTGTAAAATGAAAAATTCGACCGCACTAGTAGCGCAATAGCTGTCTAGCGGGTGTAAAATGAAAGGCGACCGTACTAGTAGCGCAATAGCTGTCTAGCAGGTGTAAAATGAAAAATTCGACCGCACTAGTAGCGCAATAGCTGTCTAGCGGGTGTAAAATGAAAGGCGACCGTACTAGTAGCGCAATAGCTGCCTAGCAGGTGTGAAGATGCGTCAGATAGTGAGCAAATTTTGTGGGTGTATGCAGACGATATGTGATGTGAGGTGATTAACCAATGTATTAATTGAATTAAACTCTCTGTTTGTAGGTGTTGGTTTTTGTGTGAGCAGATGGCTCTAGAGTTACATCAAAACTTCGGGATGGCTCCGGTGGCTCCGGCATGGCTTCAAGGATCTGAGATGGCTCCAACATGCGTTGATGGATCCGGTATGCACTGATGGCTCCGGTATGCACTGATGGCTTCGGTGTGACCAATGGTCTCGGGGTGGTTGGTGGGTTTGACATGGTTGGTGATTTTGTGGCAGTTTGTAGGCTTTCATTTGCCTTGAGATTTTTTTTTCAGGGTGGTTTGATGGCTCCAATGATGGATTTATTGTTGTTTGACGGGATTTGTTGTGGACTTTGTAGTGAGTGAATGGTTTTTCACGAGTGTGAATGAAAACACAGTTGCATGACTTTGTTGGGAGTTCTCATCATGGTTCCAGGATTTCCATGGATGGCTCCGGGATGACCTTGTGCTGATTGAGCACGACGATGCTTTGGTTGGTTCACTTTAATGACACCGAGGGGAAAAGGGAAGTTTTCGCCTCTAATGTGGTCGCACCTGGGCGGGCTGCCTACGTACTCAATTCCATATTGAGATCAGACCATACGTAGTTCGATACTATATGAGCAAGGTCTTGGTGACGAATTGGCTCCGACAGGGATTTGAGGTAGCTCCCATGTTGTTCTCAAACTGTTGGGATGGCTACTGTGTAGATCTGGAGATGGTCTCAATGTCTGAGGATGGCTCCCGTGTGGCTCCAGCTTGGCTTTTGGAGTGGTGTCGATAAGGCTCGAGCATGACATTGGATGGCTCCGGGATTGTCTTCGCATGGCTCCGGGTGGCTCCTGTTTGGTTCGATGTAGCTCGAGGATAGCCCAGAATGGCTCCAAGATGGTTCGATATAGCTTGATGATG
The DNA here is from genome assembly GCA_023374045.1 of Limonium bicolor. Classification (NCBI taxonomy): domain Eukaryota; kingdom Viridiplantae; phylum Streptophyta; class Magnoliopsida; order Caryophyllales; family Plumbaginaceae; genus Limonium; species Limonium bicolor. Next base: position 180,408,368 of record CM041778.1, on the reverse strand, counting down.
GCCAAGGATGGCTCCAGTTGACATCTTTTGATCGAAAGTTTCGCTTCACAACTGCAACTGAAGTCGACTTTTAGCGAGACTAGGTAGAATTCTTACCAGTCAGATGTTGAAGATGAAATGATTATGGTGCATGCAAGTGTTAAATGCTAGACACGATGCAAAATGCATATACAGTTTTTGGAGAGAAGGTACGGTCATATCTCTATTAATATGAGGTTTACGAATATAAGACATCTTCGGTTCGATCTTGAGTGATTGTTGAACTCGAGTGCGCGAATCACTCTCCTCTCATGGAGGTATATGGGTCCATCTCTCGTGAGTCAAGCTGTGTGTGCTAATGGTGTAATTACTCTCGATGCTCAGAGCGGTATTTTCCTTAGAATTTTTTCAAAGTTCTAGACTTTCTTGATCCTTACAAATTCCTCACCTGTAATGGGGTAGGCTGATTATGATTTGGTGGTTCAGTTGAAGAGTCACTCGCACTCTGGAGACCTTGTGAGATTAGGTCACACTCATTCGCTAACGGTCCCTTTGGTATGACGGGACATGTTGATAACAAGTACGAAACTTATGATTCATGTTTCAGATCCGATACTTTCGGTCAACGCTCATCATCTAACGAGTCAGAGGTCTTTTATTGGGTTATAACGGGGCTGGGGGGTATGATGTATGTTACATGGGACTGGGGAATTTATTTGGGAATTGTGGAGCTTTTGTGCAATAGAGGACGTGTTTCACCTTTGCCATGGGTGGAATGATTGGGCGGGTTTTGATAACCTTTTATTGGTTTCTATGGGACATCATTGGTCCTTCTGATTTGGATTTCTCTTTCTTGCCTCTTCTGGTGCTCGATTTGAACTTTCTTCTCATTTTGTTTTTTTTTAAACTGCATTTGGCTCATCAACTTTCTCAAGCGTTCTCTGCTTTGTATTTTGGCTTTCAGCTCTGGAGTTGCATTGACTCATCGATCTTCTTGAACATTTCCGGTGTTCTTTTTTTTGTGTTTGGCTTTGGAGTTGCATTGACTCACTGATTTCTTCAAGCATTTCATTTGTTGTTTTTGTGAAGATGGTGGGGAAGAGACCATGGCTCCGGCTCCTTTGAGATCCTCTATTGCAAGGGCAAGTAAGTATATGTACGTGGGTTGGCATGTTGTGGAGTTCACAAAAAGGTTTATCGTGAAAGGCTCAGCGGGGCTCACTAAGGGATTATGTACAGGGCAGTCAAAGCTTTTTGGTATTGTAGGGATTTTGATCCTAAGTGCCTCGTCATTCTCATTATTCAATGATTGTTTTCTTACTCTTCTCAAATCTTTGCATGAATCACAGTTCGTATCATGTTTATCGACATTGCTCTCACTATGATTTGTGCCTCTCCATGTGCTGAAGGAATGCACATATCGCTCGTGGTTTTACCTCAATTGGAACTCTTTACCTTCCCTCATCACTCAATGGATTGTCCAAAACACTCATTTGAAATTCGAAGGAAAATACCGCTCTTTGCACACTACTCACTTTGGTTTGTGGTGCTGATTTTGATTGGACCCTTGAGTTCAATGACGGGTCAAGAGTTTAGTGATTCAAACACTATGTTCAAACAATCAATCAAGCTTTTCACCGAAGACATCGTTTCGATATGGGAGTATGCAAATGCAATTATCTACAATGCAATATGATGTGGTAATATGGAATTACTATGTATAAGATGCATGAAATGATGAGAATGAAAATGACTCGTTCGAATTTTGATTCGATTTTTTTTTTGCTTATTTTTTTTTATGGATGCATTGCATGAGAGGTAAGGTTATGACTAGTCTCGCTTGAGCCGAATTCAGTTTGCGGTTTATGAAGCTCATCCCGTCATTGTAAGCCCTGAAGGTGGTCTAGCTGTTGGGGTTATTGTGGAGAAGAAACTCTCGAGTGAGGTCGGGTTGGTGATTGGCTCCTGGATTTTTTTTGAATTTTTAGGGAGTGACAACTCCCGCATGGTGACCCCATGATTGGCAGAGACTGTATTTTTTTTTGGATTTTGGATGTATGCACTTTCTTATTTTGGGATTTGTTTTTTTGTATGCTTTTTTGTTGTTATTGGTCTCTATGTACATGGTATGCTGAATGGGAAGATGCTTGAATCCCTAGTATTTCTTGCTATCGCTTTGAGGGTCATGCTTTCACTCGTGGGCAAACGCGGTTAATCACCTGCAAAAACGGTCATCAAAGAAGAATCTGACAGATGCGAATGTTAGTACGCTTGAAAAATGAGATGAATGTTTGTGTGTGATGTGTTGAGAATGCAACCTGTGATTATGCAATTTTCTGAGATGGGTGTGATTTATGCATGATTAATGAATATGAAATGACCGAAGATGGGAAAAAACAATTCGTATGTGCTACAAGAAATCAAGTTTTAGAGGAAAAAACAGTTTTAAAAATACGTGTTTTCGAAGTGGTGGATTTTCTCAATAGGAATTTTGACGCTTGGTCATTCGTAAATAAAAATAGGGAGTGGGGAACCCTATACACATTGATCTAAATAAATTCAAAGGGAATGTACAACCTATACACAAAGTCTATTCAGAAATTGACAAGGGAGAAAAGAATGCTAGGGGAAAACCTATACATCAATTCTAAAAGTCATTAAATGGGGAGTTTGAGCTTAAAAACTTCTCCCGAATTCTTCTGCTTCGTCCTTGAGCTTCTGACTGTCTGCTCACTCATGTGCGGGCTCTTGATTGGCCGTTCGCTCGTCTTCGGGTTCGGGCAACAAGGTGACACTATGATCAAGAGAAACTGGTTGGTGCTCTTCTGACCCTTTGCAGCTTCGAACTCGAAAGGTTGTTTCTGATCTTCATGTTGCTCGACTCGGGTTGGTGCAACTCTAATTTTGGCTCGAATCGTCGTTGATCTTCATGCATCCCACTTGCTCCGGTGAAGGAAAATAAGGGGCATTTTTTGAGAAAGGAAAGGTGAATGATCGAGCATAAATTCTTTGTGAAAATCCACCACTTTTGTGAAAACACGAAATGACTAGTACGCTCCACGGTAATGACCGCTGCTCCTGAAGGTGGGTTGAACTTCAAAAATAGCGGGTCACGACATGGGGACTAAATCATTTATTTTGAAATACATTTGTGAATTGAAAACTGTTTTCGAAAACTATTTTGAAATATGATCCATGAAAAATGTTGTTCCGAAATTCGTTTGTGTAAAGTAGGTTTTCTTGAAATCTGTTTGTGAAAATCAATTTTAAAAACTGTTTTCGAAAACTATATTGAAATATGATCCATGAAAAAGGTTGTTCCGAAATTCGTTTGTGTAAAGAAGGTTTTCTTGAAATCTGTTTGTGAAAATCAATTTTAAAAACTGTTTTCGAAAACTATATTGAAATATGATCCATGAAAAATGTTGTTCCGAAATTCGTTTGTGTAAAGAAGGTTTTCTTGAAATCCGTTTGTGGAAATAGTTTTTGAAACTACATTTGTGAAAACATCTATTCTTTTGCAAACCGTTTGACAAAGTTTGTTTTCTAGAAGACTTTGATTGAAACCGTTTTTGAAAGCTGTTTTGGAAATAACAATTTTGAAAATCATTGTTTTTTGAAATCATTTGAAATGGACGACTTTGAAGATATTTCATTGGAGTGTTTGAGCTGGTTTTTTTTTGCCAATTTTTGAAACGTGATCACACATACATGTAAGTGCAAAATAAAAATCGTGGCTGATTTTTTGTGGAGCTGAGTGTGAATGATTGGGATAATCACCTTCCAGGTCAATCAATGCTTCCATACCATCGGGGGAACCGTCATCCCTTCACTGTTCATCTCTCGGGATTTATCTCTGTTATGCCTTGTGGGGCACGTCATCAAGAAAGTCCGGAGTGCTTAAGTTCGAAAGGTCAGGATACCCGAAGTGATACAGTCACACGAGCCACGGCCGGGGATTATCACAACATACTCACTTTTCGGGAAACTTGGGGAAGTATTGCATGGGAACGGGTCTCCCCTCGTCTGCACGATAAGGTGTGTCTAAAGTCCAAATTATTCGCTGACTACGCTATGTCATGTATGGGTATCCGTAAATACGGGATCCGCTATGAATTTGTAGCGCGACATTGGGCTTTAAAGACACCCGTGGTGCAGAGGAATCATGGAGAACTGAGCCCATGCAATCTTCAGGGTAAGGCAAAGGGTGGTCAGACAGACGGCATACAAGGGGGTGACTACCCATAAGCCCATCTTAGACACCGGATAAGGCAGCTGGACACTGAAGGCTCATGGCTCACTATATGCTGGCTTAGACTCGGGTAATGGAGGATATTTTTGGATCATGAGCTTCAAGGCGTTGGTCTTGGACCGTATTACCTCATGGGTTAACTCCTTCTAGGAAGGACCCAACTCATGGGGAATCAACCGTGGACCGGTTGGGATCCCGTGACTCGTGGACAAATCGGGTGACACAGAGGAATGCATGTCCTATGCTACCCGATGCAACAATGGGTTGACTCCTTCTAGGAAGGCCCCATTTACAAAAGCAATAAATAAGCAATAAATATTATGTCATGCATGAAGAGCAGTAAACATAAGATAGTAAACACACAACAATAAACACACAAAAGTGAAGCATGCAAATGGTAAAGCACACATATGGCACTCAATGCCAATCTCGAACTCTGGACTCTCATCCTAACTATTCTCTTAAACACACTCTAAGTGTGGAGTAGAGTAGTCCTAGCGGCTTTAGAATGAATCTCTTGAAGGTTTTGAAAGAAGTGGAGAAGTCCCGACAATTTTGAATGGAGTTCAGTCTTCCTTGACCAAGTTTGAGAAAAACTTACTCAAGTTTTCCCCAGCAGAGTCGCCATTCTGTGGAGGGTGATTTTTCGGTATGAGGGGGGGTCTATCCAAATATGATCTGACTGAGAAGCCTAGGTCGTAGAAAATGCCATTCTGTGGAGGGTGAAAACCCGTTATTCTTGGCATCCCTCAAATACCTACTAAATCGTCAGTCTTTCCCAGAAAGCACAAAGGGGAGTGCAAGTGAACACTACACCCGCTCTCAATGGGCCCCACGCGGACTTATGCCTCTATAAGGCGGAATTGACTAGAGTCGCCACCTAGTTTGACCTAAGGAACTAGGAAGGAAAGATGAGGGTTCTAAGAACCGTTAATTGACTCTGGGATTGTTGCCTATGGATTGGACTTATCTGGTCATACCAAAGATTCTGTGTGGGTTCGCACTGGGTTACACCCCTTAGAGGTGGCAACGACCACGACTTCGGATTGGTGCCCGAGGAAACCTCGGTCTCCAATTGTCGGGATTACCTTCTTTCAAAACCTTATTAGAGAGATTCAACTAAAGCCAAAGGATAGGACCAGGACAGAAGGAGAGAAAATGAGTGGATGAGGCGAGCTTTTCTGCCAAGCTAGCCAAGAAGAGGAATAGATGAATTCGGATTGAGTGTATGATGGGAGATTTGGGAAAAGTCTGAGCTCGAGTGAATAGACAAAACTTGGAGTCTGGTGGTTTGAAGTTTATGGAAGCCAAAGAAGGTTTGAGCGTTTTGAAAGATATGAGAGCCACCTTAAAGGGGAAAAGGGGTTTTTTGTTTGGAATGGGGTCGCACCCTAGATGGGCTGCCTACGTACTCAACTCCCTGTTGAGATCAGACCTTACGTAGTTCAGGCTTTCAGGATTTTGGAATTTTGATGTTTGATGTGTGGGATGTTATAGTCTGTGAGACGCTCGGGTCTGTGAGACGTTTGAAACCTTAAGATGTCAAAATCTAGAGACGCTGGATCTGTGAGACACTCGGGTCTGTGAGATGCTCTGGTCTGTGAGATATTCGAATCATTAGAATAACAAAGTCTGTGAGACGCTCGGGTCTGTGAGACATTCGAATGTGGGCGGAAATGGAATTGAAGAATTGAGTGAATTGGAATTGAATGAATTTTTATTTGGAATTAAAATGAAATTGAATTTGGAAACGAATTTAATTGAATGAGAATGAATTGAAGTTAGAATGAATTTTGAATTGAAATGAATTGGAAATGAATTGGCTGAATGAATTGGGTTTGAATTGAATTTGAATTGAATTTGGTTTGAATTTGAGTTGGGTCAGAAAAAAAAGGACCGGGTCAAAGTTAGACTTGGTCAAAGTTAGACTTGGGCCTTAGTCAAAGTTGGAAGTTTGGGCCTTGGTCAAAGTTGGAAGTTTGGGCCTTGGTCAAAGTGGAAGTTTGGGCCTTGGTCAATGTTGGACGTTTGGGCCTTGGTCAAAGTGGAAGTTTGGGCCTTGGTCAATGTTGGACGTTTGGGCCTTGGTCAATGTTAGAAGTTTGGGCCTTGGTCAAAGTGGAAGTTTGGGCCTTGGTTGGGCTTTTAGGTTGATTTAGGTCAAATTGGGCCTTGGTCGAGGTTTTGGGCTAGATCGGGCCTCAAACTGGGCCTTGATTTGGGTTTCAAAAATTGGGTTGTTTTGGAATTGAATTTGGAATGTTTTTTTTTGGGCCTCAAATTGAATTGATTTTGGAACTGGATTTTGGATTGGGCTGAGTGGATATGGGCCTTGGAGAAGTGGGCCAGGTTTGGGCCTTGAATATATGGGCCGAATTGGGCCTTATGAATGAGCTGGATTTGGGGCTTAGAATTGGGTTGTTATTGGGTTGATATGACTCATTTTATGGATTTGATTTTAGACATACTTCAAAGATTTGATTTTTTTTTGGATTTTTGAATTGATTTTGGAATTGAATAATTGATTGTGAATTTTATTCTGACATTATGGATGATTTGGAAAATTTTAAGGAAAATAGGTATTCCTCACATGGACCGTGTCTAGGACCCGTATTCATGGAGGATACCCTAACCAAAAAGCTTTCCTACAAAGGGGTGACCTATGGGCTAACTATGGCCACCTGTTCTAGCCAGTTTTAGCTAACAATGAGTTACACGCAAAATAATGAGTAGAAATAAAACCTCAAATTATAAGCTTGGGCAAAAGAAGTATGCACGTTCGAAGTAAAATTGTGAACCAATAAATCAAGGTTACTCAAGAATCAAACAAAATACATTTTCTCTTTATTGTTAACACGAGTGAAGTTGGAGCTAAATCATGCGATTAAGGGAACCTGATAGAAAAGAAAACAAAAGCCACCTCAAACTCTCAGATTCTGATTATCAATAAATCATACTTTGGGTTGTTATTCCGTTTTTGAAGTCCACAGTTGAATGGTAACAAATTAAATTCATGATCAAACTCTCAAACACATGGTTGAATGACGATTTAAATCTATTAATCAAGTTCATGATCTCAAACTCCCGTGAAAGAAGGGGAAAGCAGCAGGGAAATTGGTTTAAGCTATCGTTGCATTTTTTAGATCTTACTACCCTACTAACTTCAGAGACTTCAGAGATCTTTCATTAAACAATCAGATAAAAATTCTTTTCCTAGCGCACCATGTCTGAGTGCACAAACTCAAGTATAAGGGTGGACCAACAGGTGGAATTATCAAAACTATTGACACAGCATGCTTAACAAGCAGAGGCTAACGTAAAAAAAAATGACCCGAGAGTAGCACAACCAACATGAGCAGGGATTGAGCAATCGAAATGAGTAGAGGTAACACAACCAAAATGAGCATAGATTGAGACAACCAACATGAGCAGGGGTTAAGACAATCAAAATGAGCGGAGGTTAACATAGCCGAAACGAGCAGAGGTAACATAACCAAGATGAACAAACAGAAGATTCAAATCAGTTAAGAAAATCTGTCGAATAATACTGCTCTCAGATGAATGCTTGTGTAAACTCCATTTTTGTAAACACCCCAACTCTGTGTTGGAGTCTTAGCAACAGATTAGTCTTAATGGATCCCTCTCCTCAAAGTTTTGACAACAGATTAAGGATTTGAATTTAATACATCATTAATCCAACAAAACTGGAAACACAACAGGTTACTGGCATCTACTATAACTAAAGCAAAGTAGGAACAGGCAGATGGTCATCAAAATATATGACAGACAGAAACAGTAGGATAGTGGAATTAACTTGTAGTGTGCCAAGCAAGGCGACGCGAGGCCTCAGGATCTGAGGGCTCATCTGAAAGTCAATGAGCAGAGTCCAAAATTCGCTCCAAGCCAGACAAACAAATCTCAAGCGTCAAGGCAGTTCACGCACACCCAGCTCCGTCAACATCTCGAAGAAGATTCACCGCATGGATTTTGAACCAGATACATATAGCAATCGTGAATCGAGAGCAGGAGAATCAAAATTTCCCGCAAGGACTAAAAGAAGTGAAAATAAGAAATCAGACAAAGATCACACTATAATAGTAAACAGAATGACAGAAAAATACTTCTAAATGTCAAATGAACAGGATAAATCCAAACTTATATTCAAGCAAACTAAGCTAAAGGAAGTTCAAAGTTGAGGTGGTTTGTTCTATCGCATCCATGTGAATCGTTCGAGCACATCACCGATTCGGTGTTCAGTAGGATTCCAGACAAAGAACATGCATCAGGCAACTAGAGAGCGGCAAGAATGAGGACCCATTCGGTTCGGATTTCTCAGAGCTCGTGCACGAGACGTCACAACCTGCAAAACCACAAACAACAGATAGACCATGAACGAAAGAAAATTAAAAAAAATAGAGAGGAAGAAGGGACCGAAGCACCAATATCGGGTGATTTCTAGTAAAGCAGGGTTTTCAAGGCATCTTCTCTTTGATTCAGCTGCTTGAGAGGTTGGAGACCGAATTTGCAAGGCGGTAGTCCGTTAGTGATTGAACGACGAGATTTGTAGTGATTTTCTCGGTGGGAGCAGGTCTCCGGGGTGAATTTTCTTTCCGGCTATGGTTCCTGGGTTTTGGTCTTTCCAGACGTTGGTGTGAATGATTCTCGACAGAATAGGGGAAATGAGAATGTAGGGATTCGTGTTGGTTGGCTCTGTGTTCCTGGTTCGCCGATTTATGTTGCAAAATTACCGACGAAGACGATGAAGAGAGGTGGGGCTCTGTGTTCCGATAGTGAATGAATTGAGGAGAAATATGCATTTGAAGAAGGGATTGGGATGGAAATTGGGTGACGAAAATCTGGAGCTTAGGGAAGGCTATCTTCTCCTCGACTTCGTTTTTGGATCTTAATGAATGGAGTCTGGAGCTGCGTTTCTGGGTTTTTTTGACGTAGTCGGGGTGAGTTTTGACGAAGATGGAAAAATGAAGAGAAACGGGGCTAATGCGGCTGCTGTTCTCCTTGTTTTTACTGGGGTTGTGATGATTATATAACATGTGTGGGTAGGGTTTTTTGATGGGTGGCGGCTGATAAGAAGATCGGATTAGGGTTTTAGAATCAGAGGAACTTAAAAAAATAAACCGACTTTGGTCTTGTCCCAGGTTCGAACTCGAGAGTATCAACCTCTATAATATATACATTAACCAACTACACTATAACAGAACTTAATATATTAACACAAGAAATAATACTAAACTTTACTTGAACTGAATAATCCTTTAAAAACGTTAGCGTTCGTTTACAATATAGATGTACAGTAAGACGAAAGAATATAATCTAGTAAAATGAATTGTTTTCTTCATATGAGTCATGAAATTGTAGAATGCAATTAATAAAATACAAAAGACACTAAAAAATATAAAATAAATGAAATAGCGCAATGATAAGTACACAAATAATGAAATATTACTAGTATGATGAAAGTAAAAATACAAGTGAATGCCCTAATATGGAAATCGAATTAGATATGTACGAATGGTAGTAAATAAGATTTAAAAAGGAAGTAACAAAATAAAATGAGATGCGGGAGAGCTTAATCGAATTAGCGACAAAACGAAATATGCTAGCACGGAATGTAGAGTGAAAAAGTACATAAAATGATGAAAATGATTCTAAAATAATAATGATAAATACAAAATAAAATTAAGTTCTAATAAAGAAAATCAGGTAAAGGTATCAATAAAATGAAATGAGATAAAATAAACAAGTAACGAAATAGCATGCTAAGATAAAACGAATAGGTAAATAAATAAGCGAATATAACATAACTGACTAACAGGAAGTAAATCGAGGATAAAATGGTAAACTAAGTGAATAACGAGGAGAGACAGGTTTGAAAACAGCTGCCGTAAAAAAAATGATTTAGAAAATTTGTCATAGTATGACAGTATTCATTTTGGTATGTACATGAATAAGCTTTGAAAAGAAAGGTGATGACCCTCTTTTTTATTATTATTATTGTTATTTTGTTTTATGGGGTGAGAATTTTTGGTGTCTACAGATGGCTCCCCTTGATTCAATTTTGCAAGCCCTTGCAGAATTGGATCAAGGTTGAGAGGGCGCCAAAAATTCTCACTACGACTTTGTGGTGCAACGGGATGCGACTGTGAGGAAGATGATGCATGAAAGCGATGGGAAGTGATACGATAGCTGAATGCACGAGGACTTATTACGAGCCTCAACTGGACCTCTTGACATCCAGTCCTATGACTTATGACGAGCCTAGAATGCTAACAATAGATTGGTTTGGGGTGCACGAGGACTTAGGAGAGCCTCAACTGGACCTCTTGACATCCAGTCCTAGGGCTTATGACGAGCCTAGAATGCAATTGAAAGTACGAGGACTTAGGAGAGCCTCAACCAGACCTCTTGATATCTAGCTATAGGACTTATGACGAGCCTATAATACCAACAACCCGATTTGATTTAAGGTGCACGAGGGCTTAGGAGTGCCTCAACTGGACCTCTTGATATCCAGTCCTAGGGCTTATGACGGGCCTAGAATGCGATTGAAAGTACGAGGACTTAGGAGTGCCTCAACTAGACCTCTTGATATCTAGCTATAGGACTTATGACGACCCTATAATACCAACAACCCGATTTGATTTAAGGTGCACGAGGGCTTAGGAGTGCCTCAACTGGACCTCTTGATATCCAGTCCTAGGGCTTATGACGGGCCTAGAATGCGATTGAAAGTACGAGGACTTAGGAGTGCCTCAACTAGACCTCTTGATATCTAGCTATAGGACTTATGACGAGCCTATAATACTTTTCATTGTGTACCGTACTAGTAGCGTAATAGCTTCCTAGCAGGTGGGTGTGAAACGATCTTGCACTAGTAGCGTAATAGCTGCCTAGTGAAGGAAAAAACGGCGGGACCGCACTAGTAGCGTAATAGCTGCCTAGCGGGTGTAAAATGAAGATGCGACCGCACTAGTAGCGTAATAGCTGCCTAGCTGGTTATGAAGTTAACGATCTCGCACTAGTAGCGTAATAGCTGCCTAGCTGGTTATGAAGTTAACGATCTCGCACTAGTAGCGTAATAGCTGCCTAGTGGAGGAAAAAAGGCAGGACCGCACTAGTAGCGTAATAGCTGCCTAGCGGGTTATGAAGTGAACGATCTCGCACTAGTAGCGTAATAGCTGCCTAGTGGGGGAAAAATGACGGGACCGCACTAGTAGCGTAATAGCTGCCTAGCGGGTGTAAAATGAAAGGCGACCGTACTAGTAGCGCAATAGCTGTCTAGCAGGTGTAAAATGAAAAATTCGACCACACTAGTAGCGCAATAGCTGTCTAGCGGGTGTAAAATGAAAGGCGACCGTACTAGTAGCGCAATAGCTGTCTAGCAGGTGTAAAACGAAAGACGACCGTACTAGTAGCGCAATAGCTGTCTAGCAGGCGTAAAACGAAAGGCGACCGTACTAGTAGCGCAATAGCTGTCTAGCAGGTGAAAAATGAAAAATTCGACCGCACTAGTAGCGCAATAGCTGTCTAGCGGGTGTAAAATGAAAGGCGACCGTACTAGTAGCGCAATAGCTGTCTAGCAGGTGTAAAACGAAAGGCGACCGTACTAGTAGCGCAATAGCTGTCTAGCAGGTGTAAAACGAAAGGCGACCGTACTAGTAGCGCAATAGCTGTCTAGCAGGTGTAAAATGAAAGGCGACCGTACTAGTAGCACAATAGCTGTCTAGCAGGTGTAAAATGAAAAATTCGACCACACTAGTAGCGCAATAGCTGTCTAGCGGGTGTAAAATGAAAGGCGACCATACTAGTAGCGCAATAGCTGTCTAGCAGGTGTAAAACGAAAGGCGACCGTACTAGTAGCGCAATAGCTGTCTAGCAGGTGTAAAACGAAAGGCGACCGTACTAGTAGCGCAATAGCTGTCTAGCAGGTGTAAAACGAAAGGCGACCGTACTAGTAGCGCAATAGCTGTCTAGCAGGTGTAAAATGAAAAATTCGACCGCACTAGTAGCGCAATAGCTGTCTAGCGGGTGTAAAATGAAAGGCGACCGTACTAGTAGCGCAATAGTCTAGCAGGTGTAAAATGAAAAATTCGACCGCACTAGTAGCGCAATAGCTGTCTAGCAGGCGTAAAACGAAAGGTCGACCGCACTAGTAGCGCAATAGCTGTCTAGCGGGTGTAAAATGAAAAGTCGACCGTACTAGTAGCGCAATAGCTGTCTAGCAGGTGTAAAATGAAAAATTCGACCGCACTAGTAGCGCAATAGCTGTCTAGCGGGTGTAAAATGAAAGGCGACCGTACTAGTAGCGCAATAGCTGTCTAGCAGGTGTAAAATGAAAAATTCGACCGCACTAGTAGCGCAATAGCTGTCTAGCGGGTGTAAAATGAAAGGCGACCGTACTAGTAGCGCAATAGCTGCCTAGCAGGTGTGAAGATGCGTCAGATAGTGAGCAAATTTTGTGGGTGTATGCAGACGATATGTGATGTGAGGTGATTAACCAATGTATTAATTGAATTAAACTCTCTGTTTGTAGGTGTTGGTTTTTGTGTGAGCAGATGGCTCTAGAGTTACATCAAAACTTCGGGATGGCTCCGGTGGCTCCGGCATGGCTTCAAGGATCTGAGATGGCTCCAACATGCGTTGATGGATCCGGTATGCACTGATGGCTCCGGTATGCACTGATGGCTTCGGTGTGACCAATGGTCTCGGGGTGGTTGGTGGGTTTGACATGGTTGGTGATTTTGTGGCAGTTTGTAGGCTTTCATTTGCCTTGAGATTTTTTTTTCAGGGTGGTTTGATGGCTCCAATGATGGATTTATTGTTGTTTGACGGGATTTGTTGTGGACTTTGTAGTGAGTGAATGGTTTTTCACGAGTGAATGATGAAACACAGTTGCATGACTTTGTTGGGAGTTCTCATCATGGTTCCAGGATTTCCATGGATGGCTCCGGGATGACCTTGTGCTGATTGAGCACGACGATGCTTTGGTTGGTTCACTTTAATGACACCGAGGGGAAAAGGGAAGTTTTCGCCTCTAATGTGGTCGCACCTTGGGCGGGCTGCCTACGTACTCAATTCCATATTGAGATCAGACCATACGTAGTTCGATACTATATGAGCAAGGTCTTGGTGACGAATTGGCTCCGACAGGGATTTGAGGTAGCTCCCATGTTGTTCTCAAACTGTTGGGATGGCTACTGTGTAGATCTGGAGATGGTCTCAATGTCTGAGGATGGCTCCCGTGTGGCTCCAGCTTGGCTTTTGGGAGTGGTGTCGATAAGGCTCGAGCATGACATTGGATGGCTCCGGGATTGTCTTCGCATGGCTCCGGGTGGCTCCTGTTTGGTTCGATGTAGCTCGAGGATAGCCCAGAATGGCTCCAAGATGGTTCGATATAGCTTGATGATGGCCAAGGATGGCTCCAGTTGACATCTTTTGATCGAAAGTTTCGCTTCACAACTGCAACTGAAGTCGACTTTTAGCGAGACTAGGTAGAATTCTTACCAGTCAGATGTTGAAGATGAAATGATTATGGTGCATGCAAGTGTTAAATGCTAGACACGATGCAAAATGCATATACAGTTTTTGGAGAGAAGGTACGGTCATATCTCTATTAATATGAGGTTTACGAATATAAGACATCTTCGGTTCGATCTTGAGTGATTGTTGAACTCGAGTGCGCGAATCACTCTCCTCTCATGGAGGTATATGGGTCCATCTCTCGTGAGTCAAGCTGTGTGTGCTAATGGTGTAATGATACTCTCGATGCTCAGAGCGGTATTTTCCTTAGAATTTTTTCAAAGTTCTAGACTTTCTTGATCCTTACAAATTCCTCACCTGTAATGGGGTAGGCTGATTATGATTTGGTGGTTCAGTTGAAGAGTCACTCGCACTCTGGAGACCTTGTGAGATTAGGTCACACTCATTCGCTAACGGTCCCTTTGGTATGACGGGACATGTTGATAACAAGTACGAAACTTATGATTCATGTTTCAGATCCGATACTTTCGGTCAACGCTCATCATCTAACGAGTCAGAGGTCTTTTATTGGGTTATAACGGGGCTGGGGGGTATGATGTATGTTACATGGGACTGGGGAATTTATTTGGGAATTGTGGAGCTTTTGTGCAATAGAGGACGTGTTTCACCTTTGCCATGGGTGGAATGATTGGGCGGGTTTTGATAACCTTTTATTGGTTTCTATGGGACATCATTGGTCCTTCTGATTTGGATTTCTCTTTTGCCTCTTCTGGTGCTCGATTTGAACTTTCTTCTCATTTTGTTTTTTTTAAACTGCATTTGGCTCATCAACTTTCTCAAGCGTTCTCTGCTTTGTATTTTGGCTTTCAGCTCTGGAGTTGCATTGACTCATCGATCTTCTTGAACATTTCCGGTGTTCTTTTTTTGTGTTTGGCTTTGGAGTTGCATTGACTCACTGATTTCTTCAAGCATTTCATTTGTTGTTTTTGTGAAGATGGGGGGAAGAGACCATGGCTCCGGCTCCTTTGAGATCCTCTATTGCAAGGGCAAGTAAGTATATGTACGTGGGTTGGCATGTTGTGGAGTTCACAGAAAAAGGTTTATCGTGAAAGGCTCAGCGGGGCTCACTAAGGGATTATGTACAGGGCAGTCAAAGCTTTTTGGTATTGTAGGGATTTTGATCCTAAGTGCCTCGTCATTCTCATTATTCAATGATTGTTTTCTTACTCTTCTCAAATCTTTGCATGAATCACAGTTCGTATCATGTTTATCGACATTGCTCTCACTATGATTTGTGCCTCTCCATGTGCTGAAGGAATGCACATATCGCTCGTGGTTTTACCTCAATTGGAACTCTTTACCTTCCCTCATCACTCAATGGATTGTCCAAAACACTCATTTGAAATTCGAAGGAAAATACCGCTCTTTGCACACTACTCACTTTGGTTTGTGGTGCTGATTTTGATTGGACCCTTGAGTTCAATGACGGGTCAAGAGTTTAGTGATTCAAACACTATGTTCAAACAATCAATCAAGCTTTTCACCGAAGACATCGTTTCGATATGGGGTGGGAGTATGCAAATGCAATTATCTACAATGCAATATGATGTGGTAATATGGAATTACTATGTATAAGATGCATGAAATGATGAGAATGAAATGACTCGTTCGAATTTTGATTCGATTTTTTTTTACTTATTTTTTTTTATGGATGCATTGCATGAGAGGTAAGGTTATGACTAGTCTCGCTTGAGCCGAATTCAGTTTGCGGTTTATGAAGCTCATCCCATCATTGTAAGCCCTGAAGGTGGTCTAGCTGTTGGGGTTATTGTGAGAAGAAACTCTCGAGTGAGGTCGGGTTGGTGATTGGCTCCTGGATTTTTTTTGAATTTTTAGGGAGTGACAACTCCCGCATGGTGACCCCATGATTGGCAGAGACTGTATTTTTTTTTGGATTTTGGATGTATGCACTTTCTTATTTTGGGATTTGTTTTTTTTGTATGCTTTTTTGTTGTTATTGGTCTCTATGTACATGGTATGCTGAATGGGAAGATGCTTGAATCCCTAGTATTTCTTGCTATCGCTTTGAGGGTCATGCTTTCACTCGTGGGCAAACGCGGTTAATCACCTGCAAAAACGGTCATCAAAGAAGAATCTGACAGATGCGAATGTTAGTACGCTTGAAAAATGAGATGAATGTTTGTGTGTGATGTGTTGAGAATGCAACCTGTGATTATGCAATTTTCTGAGATGGGTGTGATTTATGCATGATTAATGAATATGAAATGACCGAAGATGGGAAAAAACAATTCGTATGTGCTACAAGAAATCAAGTTTTAGAGGAAAAAACAGTTTTAAAAATACGTGTTTTCGAAGTGGTGGATTTTCTCAATAGGAATTTTGACGCTTGGTCATTCGTAAATAAAAATAGGGAGTGGGGAACCCTATACACATTGATCTAAATAAATTCAAAGGGAATGTACAACCTATACACAAAGTCTATTCAGAAATTGACAAGGGAGAAAAGAATGCTAGGGGAAAACCTATACATCAATTCTAAAAGTCATTAAATGGGGAGTTTGAGCTTAAAAACTTCTCCCGAATTCTTCTGCTTCGTCCTTGAGCTTCTGACTGTCTGCTCACTCATGTGCGGGCTCTTGATTGGCCGTTCGCTCGTCTTCGGGTTCGGGCAACAAGGTGACACTATGATCAAGAGAAACTGGTTGGTGCTCTTCTGACCCTTTGCAGCTTCGAACTCGAAAGGTTGTTTCTGATCTTCATGTTGCTCGACTCGGGTTGGTGCAACTCTAATTTTGGCTCGAATCGTCGTTGATCTTCATGCATCCCACTTGCTCCGGTGAAGGAAAATAAGGGGCATTTTTTGAGAAAGGAAAGGTGAATGATCGAGCATAAATTCTTTGTGAAAATCCACCACTTTTGTGAAAACACGAAATGACTAGTACGCTCCACGGTAATGACCGCTGCTCCTGAAGGTGGGTTGAACTTCAAAAATAGCGGGTCACGACATGGGGACTAAATCATTTATTTTGAAATACATTTGTGAATTGAAAACTGTTTTCGAAAACTATTTTGAAATATGATCCATGAAAAATGTTGTTCCGAAATTCGTTTGTGTAAAGTAGGTTTTCTTGAAATCTGTTTGTGAAAATCAATTTTAAAAACTGTTTTCGAAAACTATATTGAAATATGATCCATGAAAAAGGTTGTTCCGAAATTCGTTTGTGTAAAGAAGGTTTTCTTGAAATCTGTTTGTGAAAATCAATTTTAAAAACTGTTTTCGAAAACTATATTGAAATATGATCCATGAAAAATGTTGTTCCGAAATTCGTTTGTGTAAAGAAGGTTTTCTTGAAATCCGTTTGTGGAAATAGTTTTTGAAACTACATTTGTGAAAACATCTATTCTTTTGCAAACCGTTTGACAAAGTTTGTTTTCTAGAAGACTTTGATTGAAACCGTTTTTGAAAGCTGTTTTGGAAATAACAATTTTGAAAATCATTGTTTTTTGAAATCATTTGAAATGGACGACTTTGAAGATATTTCATTGGAGTGTTTGAGCTGGTTTTTTTTTGCCAATTTTTGAAACGTGATCACACATACATGTAAGTGCAAAATAAAAATCGTGGCTGATTTTTTGTGGAGCTGAGTGTGAATGATTGGGATAATCACCTTCCAGGTCAATCAATGCTTCCATACCATCGGGGGAACCGTCATCCCTTCACTGTTCATCTCTCGGGATTTATCTCTGTTATGCCTTGTGGGGCACGTCATCAAGAAAGTCCGGAGTGCTTAAGTTCGAAAGGTCAGGATACCCGAAGTGATACAGTCACACGAGCCACGGCCGGGGATTATCACAACATACTCACTTTTCGGGAAACTTGGGGAAGTATTGCATGGGAACGGGTCTCCCCTCGTCTGCACGAGGTGTGTCTAAAGTCCAAATTATTCGCTGACTACGCTATGTCATGTATGGGTATCCGTAAATACGGGATCCGCTATGAATTTGTAGCGCGACATTGGGCTTTAAAGACACCCGTGGTGCAGAGGAATCATGGAGAACTGAGCCCATGCAATCTTCAGGGTAAGGCAAAGGGTGGTCAGACAGACGGCATACAAGGGGGTGACTACCCATAAGCCCATCTTAGACACCGGATAAGGCAGCTGGACACTGAAGGCTCATGGCTCACTATATGCTGGCTTAGACTCGGGTAATGGAGGATATTTTTGGATCATGAGCTTCAAGGCGTTGGTCTTGGACCGTATTACCTCATGGGTTAACTCCTTCTAGGAAGGACCCAACTCATGGGGAATCAACCGTGGACCGGTTGGGATCCCGTGACTCGTGGACAAATCGGGTGACACAGAGGAATGCATGTCCTATGCTACCCGATGCAACAATGGGTTGACTCCTTCTAGGAAGGCCCCATTTACAAAGCAATAAATAAGCAATAAATATTATGTCATGCATGAAGAGCAGTAAGAGCAGTAAACATAAGATAGTAAACACACAACAATAAACACACAAAAGTGAAGCATGCAAATGGTAAAGCACACATATGGCACTCAATGCCAATCTCGAACTCTGGACTCTCATCCTAACTATTCTCTTAAACACACTCTAAGTGTGGAGTAGAGTAGTCCTAGCGGCTTTAGAATGAATCTCTTGAAGGTTTTGAAAGAAGTGGAGAAGTCCCGACAATTTTGAATGGAGTTCAGTCTTCCTTGACCAAGTTTGAGAAAAACTTACTCAAGTTTTCCCCAGCAGAGTCGCCATTCTGTGGAGGGTGATTTTTCGGTATGAGGGGGGGTCTATCCAAATATGATCTGACTGAGAAGCCTAGGTCGTAGAAAATGCCATTCTGTGGAGGGTGAAAACCCGTTATTCTTGGCATCCCTCAAATACCTACTAAATCGTCAGTCTTTCCCAGAAAGCACAAAGGGGAGTGCAAGTGAACACTACACCCGCTCTCAATGGGCCCCACGCGGACTTATGCCTCTATAAGGCGGAATTGACTAGAGTCGCCACCTAGTTTGACCTAAGGAACTAGGAAGGAAAGATGAGGGTTCTAAGAACCGTTAATTGACTCTGGGATTGTTGCCTATGGATTGGACTTATCTGGTCATACCAAAGATTCTGTGTGGGTTCGCACTGGGTTACACCCCTTAGAGGTGGCAACGACCACGACTTCGGATTGGTGCCCGAGGAAACCTCGGTCTCCAATTGTCGGGATTACCTTCTTTCAAAACCTTATTAGAGAGATTCAACTAAAGCCAAAGGATAGGACCAGGACAGAAGGAGAGAAAATGAGTGGATGAGGCGAGCTTTTCTGCCAAGCTAGCCAAGAAGAGGAATAGATGAATTCGGATGAGTGTATGATGGGAGATTTGGGAAAAGTCTGAGCTCGAGTGAATAGACAAAACTTGGAGTCTGGTGGTTTGAAGTTTATGGAAGCCAAAGAAGGTTTGAGCGTTTTGAAAGATATGAGAGCCACCTTAAAGGGGAAAAGGGGTTTTTTGTTTGGAATGGGGTCGCACCCTAGATGGGCTGCCTACGTACTCAACTCCCTGTTGAGATCAGACCTTACGTAGTTCAGGCTTTCAGGATTTTGGAATTTTGATGTTTGATGTGTGGGATGTTATAGTCTGTGAGACGCTCGGGTCTGTGAGACGTTTGAAACCTTAAGATGTCAAAATCTATGAGACGCTTGGATCTGTGAGACACTCGGGTCTGTGAGATGCTCTGGTCTGTGAGATATTCGAATCATTAGAATAACAAAGTCTGTGAGACGCTCGGGTCTGTGAGACATTCGAATGTGGGCGGAAATGGAATTGAAGTTGAATTGGAATTGAATGAATTTTTATTTGGAATTAAAATGAAATTGAATTTGGAAACGAATTTAATTGAATGAGAATGAATTGAAGTTAGAATGAATTTTGAATTGAAATGAATTTTGAATTGAATGAATTGGAAATGAATTGGCTGAATGAATTGGGTTTGAATTGAATTTGAATTGAATTTGGTTTGAATTTGAGTTGGGTCAGAAAAAAAGGACCGGGTCAAAGTTAGACTTGGTCAAAGGTAGACTTGGGCCTTAGTCAAAGTTGGAAGTTTGGGCCTTGGTCAAAGTTGGAAGTTTGGGCCTTGGTCAAAGTGGAAGTTTGGGCCTTGGTCAATGTTGGACGTTTGGGCCTTGGTCAAAGTGGAAGTTTGGGCCTTGGTCAATGTTGGACGTTTGGGCCTTGGTCAATGTTAGAAGTTTGGGCCTTGGTCAAAGTGGAAGTTTGGGCCTTGGTTGGGCTTTTAGGTTGATTTAGGTCAAATTGGGCCTTGGTCGAGGTTTTGGGCTAGATCGGGCCTCAAACTGGGCCTTGATTTGGGTTTCAAAAATTGGGTTGTTTTGGAATTGAATTTGGAATGTTTTTTTTTGGGCCTCAAATTGAATTGATTTTGGAACTGGATTTTGGATTGGGCTGAGTGGATATGGGCCTTGGAGAAGTGGGCCAGGTTTGGGCCTTGAATATATGGGCCGAATTGGGCCTTATGAATGAGCTGGATTTGGGGCTTAGAATTGGGTTGTTATTGGGTTGATATGACTCATTTTATGGATTTGATTTTAGACATACTTCAAAGATTTGATTTTTTTTTGGATTTTTGAATTGATTTTGGAATTGAATAATTGATTGTGAATTTTATTCTGACATTATGGATGATTTGGAAAATTTTAAGGAAAATAGGTATTCCTCACATGGACCGTGTCTAGGACCCGTATTCATGGAGGATACCCTAACCAAAAAGCTTTCCTACAAAGGGGTGACCTATGGGCTAACTATGGCCACCTGTTCTAGCCAGTTTTAGCTAACAATGAGTTACACGCAAAATAATGAGTAGAAATAAAACCTCAAATTATAAGCTTGGGCAAAAGAAGTATGCACGTTCGAAGTAAAATTGTGAACCAATAAATCAAGGTTACTCAAGAATCAAACAAAATACATTTTCTTTTATTGTTAACACGAGTGAAGTTGGAGCTAAATCATGCGATTAAGGGAACCTGATAGAAAAGAAAACAAAAGCCACCTCAAACTCTCAGATTCTGATTATCAATAAATCATACTTTGGGTTGTTATTCCGTTTTTGAAGTCCACAGTTGAATGGTAACAAATTAAATTCATGATCACAAACTCTCAAACACATGGTTGAATGACGATTAAATCTATTAATCAAGTTCATGATCTCAAACTCCCGTGAAAGAAGGGGAAAGCAGCAGGGAAATTGGTTTAAGCTATCGTTGCATTTTTTAGATCTTACTACCCTACTAACTTCAGAGACTTCAGAGATCTTTCATTAAACAATCAGATAAAAATTCTTTTCCTAGCGCACCATGTCTGAGTGCACAAACTCAAGTATAAGGGTGGACCAACAGGTGGAATTATCAAAACTATTGACACAGCATGCTTAACAAGCAGAGGCTAACGTAAAAAAAAATGACCCGAGAGCACAACCAACATGAGCAGGGATTGAGCAATCGAAATGAGTAGAGGTAACACAACCAAAATGAGCATAGATTGAGACAACCAACATGAGCAGGGGTTAAGACAATCAAAATGAGCGGAGGTTAACATAGCCGAAACGAGCAGAGGTAACATAACCAAGATGAACAAACAGAAGATTCAAATCAGTTAAGAAAATCTGTCGAATAATACTGCTCTCAGATGAATGCTTGTGTAAACTCCATTTTTGTAAACACCCCAACTCTGTGTTGGAGTCTTAGCAACAGATTAGTCTTAATGGATCCCTCTCCTCAAAGTTTTGACAACAGATTAAGGATTTGAATTTAATACATCATTAATCCAACAAAACTGGAAACACAACAGGTTACTGGCATCTACTATAACTAAAGCAAAGTAGGAACAGGCAGATGGTCATCAAAATATATGACAGACAGAAACAGTAGGATAGTGGAATTAACTTGTAGTGTGCCAAGCAAGGCGACGCGAGGCCTCAGGATCTGAGGGCTCATCTGAAAGTCAATGAGCAGAGTCCAAAATTCGCTCCAAGCCAGACAAACAAATCTCAAGCGTCAAGGCAGTTCACGCACACCCAGCTCCGTCAACATCTCGAAGAAGATTCACCGCATGGATTTTGAACCAGATACATATTAGCAATCGTGAATCGAGAGCAGGAGAATCAAAATTTCCCGCAAGGACTAAAAGAAGTGAAAATAAGAAATCAGACAAAGATCACACTATAATAGTAAACAGAATGACAGAAAAATACTTCTAAATGTCAAATGAACAGGATAAATCCAAACTTATATTCAAGCAAACTAAGCTAAAGGAAGTTCAAAGTTGAGGTGGTTTGTTCTATCGCATCCATGTGAATCGTTCGAGCACATCACCGATTCGGTGTTCAGTAGGATTCCAGACAAAGAACATGCATCAGGCAACTAGAGAGCGGCAAGAATGAGGACCCATTCCGGTTCGGATTTCTCAGAGCTCGTGCACGAGACGTCACAACCTGCAAAACCACAAACAACAGATAGACCATGAACGAAAGAAAATTAAAAAAAAATAGAGAGGAAGAAGGGACCGAAGCACCAATATCGGGTGATTTCTAGTAAAGCAGGGTTTTCAAGGCATCTTCTCTTTGATTCAGCTGCTTGAGAGGTTGGAGACCGAATTTGCAAGGCGGTAGTCCGTTAGTGATTGAACGACGAGATTTGTAGTGATTTTCTCGGTGGGAGCAGGTCTCCGGGGTGAATTTTCTTTCCGGCTATGGTTCCTGGGTTTTGGTCTTTCCAGACGTTGGTGTGAATGATTCTCGACAGAATAGGGGAAATGAGAATGTAGGGATTCGTGTTGGTTGGCTCTGTGTTCCTGGTTCGCCGATTTATGTTGCAAAATTACCGACGAAGACGATGAAGAGAGGTGGGGCTCTGTGTTCCGATAGTGAATGAATTGAGGAGAAATATGCATTTGAAGAAGGGATTGGGATGGAAATTGGGTGACGAAAATCTGGAGCTTAGGGAAGGCTATCTTCTCCTCGACTTCGTTTTTGGATCTTAATGAATGGAGTCTGGAGCTGCGTTTCTGGGTTTTTTTGACGTAGTCGGGGTGAGTTTTGACGAAGATGGAAAAATGAAGAGAAACGGGGCTAATGCGGCTGCTGTTCTCCTTGTTTTTACTGGGGTTGTGATGATTATATAACATGTGTGGGTAGGGTTTTTTGATGGGTGGCGGCTGATAAGAAGATCGGATTAGGGTTTTAGAATCAGAGGAACTTAAAAAAATAAACCGACTTTGGTCTTGTCCCAGGTTCGAACTCGAGAGTATCAACCTCTATAATATATACATTAACCAACTACACTATAACAGAACTTAATATATTAACACAAGAAATAATACTAAACTTTACTTGAACTGAATAATCCTTTAAAAACGTTAGCGTTCGTTTACAATATAGATGTACAGTAAGACGAAAGAATATAATCTAGTAAAATGAATTGTTTTCTTCATATGAGTCATGAAATTGTAGAATGCAATTAATAAAATACAAAAGACACTAAAAAATATAAAATAAATGAAATAGCGCAATGATAAGTACACAAATAATGAAATATTACTAGTATGATGAAAGTAAAAATACAAGTGAATGCCCTAATATGGAAATCGAATTAGATATGTACGAATGGTAGTAAATAAGATTTAAAAAGGAAGTAACAAAATAAAATGAGATGCGGGAGAGCTTAATCGAATTAGCGACAAAACGAAATATGCTAGCACGGAATGTAGAGTGAAAAAGTACATAAAATGATGAAAATGATTCTAAAATAATAATGATAAATACAAAATAAAATTAAGTTCTAATAAAGAAAATCAGGTAAAGGTATCAATAAAATGAAATGAGATAAAATAAACAAGTAACGAAATAGCATGCTAAGATAAAACGAATAGGTAAATAAATAAGCGAATATAACATAACTGACTAACAGGAAGTAAATCGAGGATAAAATGGTAAACTAAGTGAATAACGAGGAGAGACAGGTTTGAAAACAGCTGCCGTAAAAAAAATGATTTAGAAAATTTGTCATAGTATGACAGTATTCATTTTGGTATGTACATGAATAAGCTTTGAAAAGAAAGGTGATGACCCTCTTTTTTATTATTATTATTGTTATTTTGTTTTATGGGGTGAGAATTTTTGGTGTCTACAGATGGCTCCCCTTGATTCAATTTTGCAAGCCCTTGCAGAATTGGATCAAGGTTGAGAGGGCGCCAAAAATTCTCACTACGACTTTGTGGTGCAACGGGATGCGACTGTGAGGAAGATGATGCATGAAAGCGATGGGAAGTGATACGATAGCTGAATGCACGAGGACTTATTACGAGCCTCAACTGGACCTCTTGACATCCAGTCCTATGACTTATGACGAGCCTAGAATGCTAACAATAGATTGGTTTGGGGTGCACGAGGACTTAGGAGAGCCTCAACTGGACCTCTTGACATCCAGTCCTAGGGCTTATGACGAGCCTAGAATGCAATTGAAAGTACGAGGACTTAGGAGAGCCTCAACCAGACCTCTTGATATCTAGCTATAGGACTTATGACGAGCCTATAATACCAACAACCCGATTTGATTTAAGGTGCACGAGGGCTTAGGAGTGCCTCAACTGGACCTCTTGATATCCAGTCCTAGGGCTTATGACGGGCCTAGAATGCGATTGAAAGTACGAGGACTTAGGAGTGCCTCAACTAGACCTCTTGATATCTAGCTATAGGACTTATGACGACCCTATAATACCAACAACCCGATTTGATTTAAGGTGCACGAGGGCTTAGGAGTGCCTCAACTGGACCTCTTGATATCCAGTCCTAGGGCTTATGACGGGCCTAGAATGCGATTGAAAGTACGAGGACTTAGGAGTGCCTCAACTAGACCTCTTGATATCTAGCTATAGGACTTATGACGAGCCTATAATACTTTTCATTGTGTACCGTACTAGTAGCGTAATAGCTTCCTAGCAGGTGGGTGTGAAACGATCTTGCACTAGTAGCGTAATAGCTGCCTAGTGAAGGAAAAAACGGCGGGACCGCACTAGTAGCGTAATAGCTGCCTAGCGGGTGTAAAATGAAGATGCGACCGCACTAGTAGCGTAATAGCTGCCTAGCTGGTTATGAAGTTAACGATCTCGCACTAGTAGCGTAATAGCTGCCTAGCTGGTTATGAAGTTAACGATCTCGCACTAGTAGCGTAATAGCTGCCTAGTGGAGGAAAAAAGGCAGGACCGCACTAGTAGCGTAATAGCTGCCTAGCGGGTTATGAAGTGAACGATCTCGCACTAGTAGCGTAATAGCTGCCTAGTGGGGGAAAAATGACGGGACCGCACTAGTAGCGTAATAGCTGCCTAGCGGGTGTAAAATGAAAGGCGACCGTACTAGTAGCGCAATAGCTGTCTAGCAGGTGTAAAATGAAAAATTCGACCACACTAGTAGCGCAATAGCTGTCTAGGGGGGTGTAAAATGAAAGGCGACCGTACTAGTAGCGCAATAGCTGTCTAGCAGGTGTAAAACGAAAGACGACCGTACTAGTAGCGCAATAGCTGTCTAGCAGGCGTAAAACGAAAGGCGACCGTACTAGTAGCGCAATAGCTGTCTAGCAGGTGAAAAATGAAAAATTCGACCGCACTAGTAGCGCAATAGCTGTCTAGCGGGTGTAAAATGAAAGGCGACCGTACTAGTAGCGCAATAGCTGTCTAGCAGGTGTAAAACGAAAGGCGACCGTACTAGTAGCGCAATAGCTGTCTAGCAGGTGTAAAACGAAAGGCGACCGTACTAGTAGCGCAATAGCTGTCTAGCAGGTGTAAAATGAAAGGCGACCGTACTAGTAGCACAATAGCTGTCTAGCAGGTGTAAAATGAAAAATTCGACCACACTAGTAGCGCAATAGCTGTCTAGCGGGTGTAAAATGAAAGGCGACCATACTAGTAGCGCAATAGCTGTCTAGCAGGTGTAAAACGAAAGGCGACCGTACTAGTAGCGCAATAGCTGTCTAGCAGGTGTAAAACGAAAGGCGACCGTACTAGTAGCGCAATAGCTGTCTAGCAGGTGTAAAACGAAAGGCGACCGTACTAGTAGCGCAATAGCTGTCTAGCAGGTGTAAAATGAAAAATTCGACCGCACTAGTAGCGCAATAGCTGTCTAGCGGGTGTAAAATGAAAGGCGACCGTACTAGTAGCGCAATAGCTGTCTAGCAGGTGTAAAATGAAAAATTCGACCGCACTAGTAGCGCAATAGCTGTCTAGCAGGCGTAAAACGAAAGGTCGACCGCACTAGTAGCGCAATAGCTGTCTAGCGGGTGTAAAATGAAAAGTCGACCGTACTAGTAGCGCAATAGCTGTCTAGCAGGTGTAAAATGAAAAATTCGACCGCACTAGTAGCGCAATAGCTGTCTAGCGGGTGTAAAATGAAAGGCGACCGTACTAGTAGCGCAATAGCTGTCTAGCAGGTGTAAAATGAAAAATTCGACCGCACTAGTAGCGCAATAGCTGTCTAGCGGGGGTGTAAAATGAAAGGCGACCGTACTAGTAGCGCAATAGCTGCCTAGGTGTGAAGATGCGTCAGATAGTGAGCAAATTTTGTGGGTGTATGCAGACGATATGTGATGTGAGGTGATTAACCAATGTATTAATTGAATTAAACTCTCTGTTTGTAGGTGTTGGTTTTTGTGTGAGCAGATGGCTCTAGAGTTACATCAAAACTTCGGGATGGCTCCGGTGGCTCCGGCATGGCTTCAAGGATCTGAGATGGCTCCAACATGCGTTGATGGATCCGGTATGCACTGATGGCTCCGGTATGCACTGATGGCTTCGGTGTGACCAATGGTCTGGGGTGGTTGGTGGGTTTGACATGGTTGGTGATTTTGTGGCAGTTTGTAGGCTTTCATTTGCCTTGAGATTTTTTTTCAGGGTGGTTTGATGGCTCCGATGATGGATTTATTGTTGTTTGACGGGATTTGTTGTGGACTTTGTAGTGAGTGAATGGTTTTTCACGAGTGAATGATGAAACACAGTTGCATGACTTTGTTGGGAGTTTCATCATGGTTCCAGGATTTCCATGGATGGCTCCGGGATGACCTTGTGCTGATTGAGCACGACGATGCTTTGGTTGGTTCACTTTAATGACACCGAGGGGAAAAGGGAAGTTTTCGCCTCTAATGTGGTCGCACCCTGGGCGGGCTGCCTACGTACTCAATTCCATATTGAGATCAGACCATACGTAGTTCGATACTATATGAGCAAGGTCTTGGTGACGAATTGGCTCCGACAGGGATTTGAGGTAGCTCCCATGTTGTTCTCAAACTGTTGGGATGGCTACTGTGTAGATCTGGAGATGGTCTCAATGTCTGAGGATGGCTCCCGTGTGGCTCCAGCTTGGCTTTTGGGAGTGGTGTCGATAAGGCTCGAGCATGACATTGGATGGCTCCGGGATTGTCTTCGCATGGCTCCGGGTGGCTCCTGTTTGGTTCGATGTAGCTCGAGGATAGCCCAGAATGGCTCCAAGATGGTTCGATATAGCTTGATGATGGCCAAGGATGGCTCCAGTTGACATCTTTTGATCGAAAGTTTCGCTTCACAACTGCAACTGAAGTCGACTTTTAGCGAGACTAGGTAGAATTCTTACCAGTCAGATGTTGAAGATGAAATGATTATGGTGCATGCAAGTGTTAAATGCTAGACACGATGCAAAATGCATATACAGTTTTTGGAGAGAAGGTACGGTCATATCTCTATTAATATGAGGTTTACGAATATAAGACATCTCGGTTCGATCTTGAGTGATTGTTGAACTCGAGTGCGCGAATCACTCTCCTCTCATGGAGGTATATGGGTCCATCTCTCGTGAGTCAAGCTGGTGTGCTAATGTGGTGTAATGATACTCTCGATGCTCAGAGCGGTATTTTCCTTAGAATTTTTTCAAAGTTCTAGACTTTCTTGATCCTTACAAATTCCTCACCTGTAATGGGGTAGGCTGATTATGATTTGGTGGTTCAGTTGAAGAGTCACTCGCACTCTGGAGACCTTGTGAGATTAGGTCACACTCATTCGCTAACGGTCCCTTTGGTATGACGGGACATGTTGATAACAAGTACGAAACTTATGATTCATGTTTCAGATCCGATACTTTCGGTCAACGCTCATCATCTAACGAGTCAGAGGTCTTTTATTGGGTTATAACGGGGCTGGGGGGTATGATGTATGTTACATGGGACTGGGGAATTTATTTGGGAATTGTGGAGCTTTTGTGCAATAGAGGACGTGTTTCACCTTTGCCATGTGTGGTGGAATGATTGGGCGGGTTTTGATAACCTTTTATTGGTTTCTATGGGACATCATTGGTCCTTCTGATTTGGATTTCTCTTTCTTGCCTCTTCTGGTGCTCGATTTGAACTTTCTTCTCATTTTTTTTTTTAAACTGCATTTGGCTCATCAACTTTCTCAAGCGTTCTCTGCTTGTATTTTGGCTTTCAGCTCTGGAGTTGCATTGACTCATCGATCTTCTTGAACATTTCCGGTGTTCTTTTTTTGTGTTTGGCTTTGGAGTTGCATTGACTCACTGATTTCTTCAAGCATTTCATTTGTTTTTTTTTGTGAAGATGGTGGGGAAGAGACCATGGCTCCGGCTCCTTTGAGATCCTCTATTGCAAGGGCAAGTAAGATATGTACGTGGGTTGGCATGTTGTGGAGTTCACAGAAAAAGGTTTATCGTGAAAGGCTCAGCGGGGCTCACTAAGGGATTATGTACAGGGCAGTCAAAGCTTTTTGGTATTGTAGGGATTTTGATCCTAAGTGCCTCGTCATTCTCATTATTCAATGATTGTTTTCTTACTCTTCTCAAATCTTTGCATGAATCACAGTTCGTATCATGTTTATCGACATTGCTCTCACTATGATTTGTGCCTCTCCATGTGCTGAAGGAATGCACATATCGCTCGTGGTTTTACCTCAATTGGAACTCTTTACCTTCCCTCATCACTCAATGGATTGTCCAAAACACTCATTTGAAATTCGAAGGAAAATACCGCTCTTTGCACACTACTCACTTTGGTTTGTGGTGCTGATTTTGATTGGACCCTTGAGTTCAATGACGGGTCAAGAGTTTAGTGATTCAAACACTATGTTCAAACAATCAATCAAGCTTTTCACCGAAGACATCGTTTCGATATGGGAGTATGCAAATGCAATTATCTACAATGCAATATGATGTGGTAATATGGAATTACTATGTATAAGATGCATGAAATGATGAGAATGAAAATGACTCGTTCGAATTTTGATTCGATTTTTTTTTGCTTATTTTTTTTTATGGATGCATTGCATGAGAGGTAAGGTTATGACTAGTCTCGCTTGAGCCGAATTCAGTTTGCGGTTTATGAAGCTCATCCCGTCATTGTAAGCCCTGAAGGTGGTCTAGCTGTTGGGGTTATTGTTGGAGAAGAAACTCTCGAGTGAGGTCGGGTTGGTGATTGGCTCCTGGATTTTTTTTTGAATTTTTAGGGAGTGACAACTCCCGCATGGTGACCCCATGATTGGCAGAGACTGTATTTTTTTTGGATTTTGGATGTATGCACTTTCTTATTTTGGGATTTGTTTTTTTGTATGCTTTTTTTTGTTATTGGTCTCTATGTACATGGTATGCTGAATGGGAAGATGCTTGAATCCCTAGTATTTCTTGCTATCACTTTGAGGGTCATGCTTTCACTCGTGGGCAAACGCGGTTAATCACCTGCAAAAACGGTCATCAAAGAAGAATCTGACAGATGCGAATGTTAGTACGCTTGAAAAATGAGATGAATGTTTGTGTGTGTGTGTTGAGAATGCAACCTGTGATTATGCAATTTTCTGAGATGGGTGTGATTTATGCATGATTAATGAATATGAAATGACCGAAGATGGGAAAAAACAATTCGTATGTGCTACAAGAAATCAAGTTTTAGAGGAAAAAACAGTTTTAAAAATACGTGTTTTCGAAGTGGTGGATTTTCTCAATAGGAATTTTGACGCTTGGTCATTCGTAAATAAAAATAGGGAGTGGGGAACCCTATACACATTGATCTAAATAAATTCAAAGGGAATGTACAACCTATACACAAAGTCTATTCAGAAATTGACAAGGAGAAAAGAATGCTAGGGGAAAACCTATACATCAATTCTAAAAGTCATTAAATGGGGAGTTTGAGCTTAAAAACTTCTCCCGAATTCTTCTGCTTCGTCCTTGAGCTTCTGACTGTCTGCTCACTCATGTGCGGGCTCTTGATTGGCCGTTCGCTCGTCTTCGGGTTCGGGCAACAAGGTGACACTATGATCAAGAGAAACTGGTTGGTGCTCTTCTGACCCTTTGCAGCTTCGAACTCGAAAGGTTGTTTCTGATCTTCATGTTGCTCGACTCGGGTTGGTGCAACTCTAATTTTGGCTCGAATCGTCGTTGATCTTCATGCATCCCACTTGCTCCGGTGAAGGAAAATAAGGGGGCATTTTTTGAGAAAGGAAAGGTGAATGATCGAGCATAAATTCTTTGTGAAAATCCACCACTTTTGTGAAAACACGAAATGACTAGTACGCTCCACGGTAATGACCGCTGCTCCTGAAGGTGGGTTGAACTTCAAAAATAGCGGGTCACGACATGGGGACTAAATCATTTATTTTGAAATACATTTGTGAATTGAAAACTGTTTTCGAAAACTATTTTGAAATATGATCCATGAAAAATGTTGTTCCGAAATTCGTTTGTTAAAGTAGGTTTTCTTGAAATCTGTTTGTGAAAATCAATTTTAAAAACTGTTTTCGAAAACTATATTGAAATATGATCCATGAAAAAGGTGTTCCGAAATTCGTTTGTGTAAAGAAGGTTTTCTTGAAATCTGTTTTTGAAATCAATTTTAAAAACTGTTTTCGAAAACTATATTGAAATATGATCCATGAAAAATGTTGTTCCGAAATTCGTTTGTGTAAAGAAGGTTTTCTTGAAATCCGTTTGGGAAATAGTTTTTGAAACTAC
>CM041778.1:180149214-180377066 GCA_023374045.1 Limonium bicolor | reverse complement strand
TTGATGCGGTACTGCTTTCCCCCGCTCTAACATCAGTGGCCTTGCTGGCCCTGCTTGATCTTACAGTCTCAACTACAATTTTCTGGGTACTTCTCACTGTCTTCACATGCTAACCATTAACTAGGGTGTTTCCCATTCTGGGAGACCCCTTTCTACTTGGTATTGCATCCTCCTCATACTACGTTGTAGTTCTTTGATCGGTTGCTATACCGTCGGTGTATTAGTCAACTTGTAGTCCCGTAGACATTCGTCTCGGGTTTCATTACCTCGCTCCTTGTTGCACGCTTGGTGCGTTGCAAGCTGGTTGTCCTCGACTGCTCCGCATGTCGACCCAGGGTGCTGGAAATTCCATTCTCTTATGCATAAGATTCTTCACTTTTCGCTGACTCATGCGGCAGACATTGTTAAACTGGAGACCGTCTTCGGGATTCACACCTTTCGGAATCTACCGTATGACAGGTTCCCCGTACTTATAGGGACATTTAATAACAGCCAGATCGGGGATTCCCGAGTAAGAGAGGATTTCCATCTCTCTGGCGTTCTTCCCAAGTTATATAATAGGGTTTGTGGAGGGCGGGATGGATACTGTAGGTATCCAGTACACACTGGTGTTCCCTAACTGGCGTACTTCTCACGCTATCACTCAACCCTTAACCCAAAGTACTAAACTCTTAACTCGGTACTTCCTAAACTCGGTATTTCAGTCATCGGAGCGATACTTCGCTCTGATACCACTTTTTGTAACACCCCAACTACTAACAACATACTTATTAACACATCGCAGCGGAATTCATAACCCAAAACATCACTTAACTCTTTGGTGTTACACGCCGTTAGCCACCACGTGGCTAACAAGGCTAACATACATACATTGTACCGGTCTGATGGACTAAACTCCCGAGCAACTACACATTAATCCCGTTCCATATTCAACATCCGTTATATACTTACGTTACAACTGTACCGAGTATCTTCTAACTATTGCCGATACAACTTCGGTCTTACTACACCTACAATACATTCACAAATCTCGTGACCACCACATACAAATAACTACCCGTCCTACTCTCGAACGGCACCAGCTTCATTGTACCTGAAAAGTAATGGGGGGCCCCCAAAGGGGGTCAGCACCTTTGCTGGTATGGTAATCCCGCAGCCCGCATGCTACCGGGCCACGCACAACTATTTGTCGTCTTAGCATGCGGTTGATTTTATTTCGTACATGCACAACTCACACGTATCATGCTTATAAGCAAACATCCATTAATAGGGCACAAACACACTAGCACACACACTCAATAACAACACTTCATTTTATAACATACACAACTTAATTTTTCTCCTCTGAGAGGATATAACTTTACTTAGGGATTGCGGGGTGATATAAGCCCGAGCACAACATACATACATATCCTTTACTGAGTGGTGGCCTCATATAGGACCAATCACAACATACATAATTTCCCCCTAGCTCCAATAGTGATGAGGTAGGTAAGCCTTGGTTAAGCTTGTGGGTGGTTGTAATTCCAGGAGGAAGAACAACCGTAACATAACAAAGAGGGAGTCGAAGCGAACTTAGGCTTCAACACCCTACCAACATTATACATTTTCCCTCCTAGCCCGATGTGAGGTCGGGTAGGTAAGCTTTGGCTAAGCTAGTGGGAGGTCGAAATCCAATGAAGGAAAACAACCCTAACATAACAGGATGGGAGTTAATTTACATATATATATGTTAACTCCCAAACAATACGCGCGACCGGAACAACCGGATTCCTCCCCATACATAACATATACTTATTAGTTAGAGGTTCCCTTATGGAACTTACCACATACATACATCACATAGTGTTACTAACTCGGTTAGACACATAAGGGGTGTAATATCCCTTTTTAACAAACATGGATAACTGTATCCAGTAACAACAACAACATATCCAACAAGCCACATACATCCCACATAATCACAACATACACTAACGCACGGATAGCCGTAGTTAGAACGTTCCCAGGGGTTGGGACGTTTATTCCGAATACCGATCTCTTATGTGAACCTAAAGTCGGTTAACTATTATTTAACACATAACTAAGGTTAAGCGGTATCGGAATTAATTACGCCACAATAATGATTACTGTAAACTCATTTCATGTTTTATCTTGCAAGGTGGCAAACACGCAGAAAAACACATTGGCATACAAGCCGGTGTAATCCGGTAGGACACAGGTTGCAAGAAAACCATACCTGTCACCGAAGGTGCACTCTAATGTGCCATCACATGTTCCTTGAAAATCTTTGAACAACTGATAACATTATAACTATCTTCATTAATATCGGGGTAATATAATTATTTAACGTCTAATGCGCCCATGATTAACCCCGTTCGGTAGTTTTATAACTTTACATTTTTATTACCACTTTTCACACTTAATTACCATTACAACATACTTAACATATCCTTAACAACCTTATAACATCATTACTTATCAATCCCCATCATTGGGTATCATTCCCTACCCTTAAACAAAATTTTTGCTCAAAATTACACTATGTCCGAACTTGTGTCCGAGCTTCCGAAGTTCGGACGCAAGTCGAGACTCAATTGGGTGAAACTGGCGAATGTCCGAACTTGTGTCCGACCTTTGAAGTTCGGACACAAGTCGAAGCAAAATCCAACGAAATTTCCAACTGTCCGAACTTGTGTCCGAGCTTCTAAGTTCGGACACAAGTCGAGGCCAAAACTGAGGAAAACTTACAGGCGTCCGAACTTGTGTCCGGACATCGAAGGTCGGACACAAGTCGAGACTAAACAGCCTGGGGAAAATTTTTTTGAGTGTCCGAACTTCCAAGTTCGGACGGAAGTTCGGACACAACTGAAACTCGGAAAATTTTATAAAACGACGGGGCATGTCCGAACTTCCATGTCCGGACGGAAGTTCGGACATACCTGAAAATTCAGCCAACAGAGGGGATTTTCACCCAGAATTTCAATTCTAATAAACCTACACTTACTCCATGTTTCACAAGTCATAAACAACCATTCCTTTCCACGTTAAACATCCCAATTCAACACCTAAATCCTCTCAACCATTAAACCATCATCAACACTCGTTTTCCAACCAAAAATTGCCATAACTTCCCCATAATCTTTACATATTCATCCTCATCAATTATCCTCAAAACACAACCTCTTCATTCCTAATCTAGCCACACCCTTTCAAGGGTCCTAAACAGCACACAACAAATCCTCCAATCTCATCAACATCAACATAATCACCAAAAATCCTCATGAACACAATATAAACACAACCTCTAAACATTTGGCTCTTAAGGCCCTCAACTCAACATTAATTCACAACCTCCTCCAAAACCAACTAAACACATTCCAACATATATTCCAATCCATAATTTTGGGTTCATTAATTTGTTTACCCATCCCAAACACTTAAACAATTTATAAACAAAGTTTAAGGTAGTTCTTCTTACCTTAAATTTCACAAGTCTCTTAAATTCTCCTCTTGCTCCAAACCTTCTCCAAAATCGGTTAAGAGGGTATGGAGTTTCCAAACTCCATCCCAACACCCAAGAACACAAAACATACACAATTAATTATCTAAACCCTTAGAAACTCAATTTAATCAAAGGGCTAGAATTAGGGTTTACCTTTTGAAGCTTTTAAGAGGGATTTTCTCCCTTGAATCAAGAAGGAAACTACTCCACCATTGAAGGATAAATTTGGAGCTCAAGAACAAGGAGAAAACAAGGTATCAAAAATGGTGAAAAATCAATTACACCAAGAGATGAAGAGGGAATGACTTTTTCTTGGAAATTTTTACCTTAGAAGAAAGAGGAGACTCCAAGCTCCACATTGGTGTCATTTTCTCTTCAAATGGGGAAAACCCATGGAGGTCAACTTCATCCTTTTGGAATTTCGAAAAGAGGATGATAGAGGAGGATGAGAGGAAGAAGAATGTGTGATTTGTTTTTGATTTGGAGCTCAAATGGAGCTTGGGCATGGCATTGAAGTGTAGTAGCCATTGGAGAAGGAGGAGAGAAATCGATGGAGTGGGGAAGAAGATGGAGCCGGCTGGGAGAGAGGAGAGAGGAAAGAGAGGAGAGAGAGAGGGGAAAAAGGAAATAAGGAAAGAGAGAGAGAGTGAGGGGTATTTGTGCCCTTTGTTATTTGGCTCTCTCTTGACTTAATTAATTAGTTAACTAGTCACATGTGAGTGGGCTGTCTACATAAATAAAACCGGCCCACCAATATAAACACGCTGGAGCGTTTTTCGTCTTTTGACAGAAAACGCTCGTTTAATTGCCCGGTTTAGTACTATTCACTAACCGGGACAGTTTACCGGAATTTCCTCTTTCCTTTAATTTTAATGGCTATTAAACTCCCATTAATGTTTAATTATTGTTATAAAATCAGCTATTATTTTTACGGGGTCGTTTAACTGTTTAAAGTCACGTTTTCGGGTTTCCTCGAAAAACGCCCTTAGACTCCGTTAGCGTTTTAACGCATTGTTTGGATCCGTTTTCTTCCGGAATTTCTCCCACACGTTCTCAGTGTGTAATTAAGGTATAAAAATATATTTATAACTCTAACGAAGGTTATGTACCTCCTAAAATAATTAAATACGTGTTTTCACGTTTTGTGACTTTTTCGCATTTTCTTTTCCTTTTTGGTTTTCATTTCTTCACCAATGATCTTAAGGACTTAATTAGCCTTAGAAAATTATAATTACACAATTAATTAACACATTAAGGTTTGGGGTATTTCAGGATTAGGTTTTGTTTCCGCTGCTTATCAATATAAAACTTGAATTGTAAACAAATTGACCTAATGAAATGTTACAAAATCTGGGGTGTAACAAAGTGGTATCAGAGCAAAACCGGCTAGAAAATAGGTTAAGAAAAATTAAAAAAGGAATAATTGGTCTTAGGATTAAAATTTGGACAAGCCGTCTTCCGGGGGAATTACTTTCTGATGCTTTCTTTGTTTTTAATGCATTATGAGATATTTTTGTGTGATTATGATTGAATGTTTTTTTATGCTTGATATGTCGAAATATTGATTGCGGTATATGTTGACAGATAGTCATTAGTGAAGATTTTAGATATGAGTCAAAATTGATGAAATATATGAAATGTTAATAGCCTATGATGTTCAAGTGATAATGTTATGAATTTTGTGATTTATAGTAATTCTTTTATTGAAGGATATATCGAATGAATGTTAGATGATTGAAACTTCATAGTGAATTGTATCTTATTCAGAATGATAGGAATTTTATTTGAATGAATTATAGTCTTGTGGTTGTGAACTTAGGCGTGATTTCTTGTAGTGGAGAACCTTATCGAATTATTCCTCTTCTCTTCGAGTCAGGTAAAAGTTAATTATGAGGTTAATTACGAGTACGTAATATTCTTTTATGGAAGGTAGACTGCAATAACCAAATTTATTATGGTTAGTGAATAAACCTTATAGTAAAGTAGTTATAATTAATTAATTACTTAGTAGGACCATTGGTTAGTGGAGTGAGATCGAGCTTCGGGGACGAAGCTTTATTTTAAGGGGGGAATAATGAAATACCCCTAAATTTTAAAATACATTTATTTTCTAGTTTACAAGTATATTATATAGTTTGCGGGCATACTATACAGTATTTAATAAAGATAATACGTTTAATAAAATAATCTGTTTAAAAACTACGATAGTTGTGATTTTTATCTTCGTATTAATGACCCTTGTATTTCTCTAGTTAACTTGGTATATTTATTTACTCAAAATAGAGCTATAATAATGATAATGATATGATTCAAATAGTGTTGTTGATTTAAAATACATCTATTATATAGTTTATGTGTATATAAGTTGATAAGTATAATATAAAGTTTATGAGTACATTATACTATTTACGGGCATATTATATAGTATTTAATAAATATGATTTGATTTGTTTTAATAAAATAACCCATTTTTTTACAATAAGAAGGTTGTAATTTTTAATGTCATAATAGTTATCCTTGTGTATTCCTTATATTTATTTGTTTATAATGGAGTTATAACAATAATCATGTGATTTAAATACTATTATTGGTTTTATTACGCACACTAAATAAGTTAGTTTTAATAAGTCGGTTACATCCTTTGGTGTTTTCTGATTTTATTTAATTAATAATTCTAACTTTTTATATTTCTAGGGTGTTACTAATGTTTATAATGTAGTTATAATAATACGATATCAATGCAATTATTGATTTTACTAGATTTAATAAGTCGTTTAAGTGATTGGATTTATTGTATGAAGTTTCCTAACTCTATTTAATGAATTAATACTAACTTTCTGAATTTCCTACTTTATTCAATAAGCTACTTTTAAACTTTCATAATTCCAAACCTTTGGTTTTCTGTAATTCATTTCAGCAGTTTAATTTACCTTAATTAATTAAATAGTTTATATTCCCTATCTTTTTGGTTTCCCTCCGTCTCCTATAAATTCTTACCTTGCTTCTCATTTGATTTGCACATCCCTTGTCATCTCTCTTGGAAATCTTTCAATTCCTCTAATCTCAAATATTTCACACTCTTCATCCATCCCTCTCATATGTTGGACAAGAAAGAAAAGAAAAACCCTCACAGCCCTCAACTCTTTTCACTCGCACACACAAAAGAGAAAGAAAAAGAAACTAAAGAGACCCCCACTCACCCACCATAATAGCAGGAATTGAAAAAAATATATAATCACTTCCCTTGCAAAATCTTATCACCCTCGTACCTGCATCAGCCCACACATATTCATGATTCATCCCCTCTTTCAATACAATCATCGGTGATGTCAGCCGCCGTTATATGGTGTCCTGGTATCAGCAAATACCAATTATTATTTTAGGCTCTAAATCTGTGAGCGAAGAGTAGTGGTTAATTCTTCAGTTAATTTGTGCTGCTAGTTTCGCCCAGAGTTTAGGTAAGTTACTACGTTCACTAATTGTTATTATATTTATAATAATGAATTTTCACGTGGATGTGAATTTTGTGTGTGATCATTGTTTGAGATTGAAGTGTTAAGTGTTAGTGATAATTTCATTTTTTTATGTGAGTGATTTATTTTATAATCGATATCAGTGGATATTTAAATATATTTTCTAAAAGAGATTGATGGAAAATTGTTATGAGTTTGTTTATGAGATCAACTGATATTGTTGTGAAATCGTTAATGAAATGATTTTGGGAAAATTGAATTATTTGTTCAATAAGGATGATATCATAATTTATTTATGGTGAAATATGTGGATTTTGATGAGATTATATGGTAAAGAATAATAACGAATAAAAAGAATATTTAAGAGAAGAAAACCATGGTGCATGTGGGCCGTATTAGGACACATGAATGAGATGAAAAATGTGAGCCGCATTAGGACGCATTACTATGAGATACTGTGGGCCGCATTAGGACATAGTTAGCCCTATTTGTACCCCTTAGTCTTTTGTACTATTAGGGGGTGTGCACACTTAAGGATTTAGTGGCAAGTTGGATTCCCGGCTGCGTGTTGTACCCAAAGAGAAAGTAAAGTTGTTTTGTCCTGGCTGCGTGTTGGGACAAGGAAGATAATTAAATTAAATTGACTATTATATTATTGGGTAAATAAGAAATCATGAAATATTCTACAATGATGATGATGGTGATGATATTATTAGTGTGTGTTAATATTATTGAATGATTTGTATGTGGTGTGGTTATATTATTAAAATGGTTTTCAAAAGAGAAAATGTTTTTACAGAGTGAAGTGGTAGCTTACTCAGTTTTTCTGACTTTATCGTGGCTCTTTCTATGTTTGTTTGGATTTCTGCCACAGGTACTGATGAAGTCCTTGGAGTTTAGGAAGGCGACTCCACATAGGCTAGTTATTTGTTATTGAATTTTATTTTAGTCTTTAAGACTTGTGCATTTTTATGAAATTGTTATTATGGACGTTGAATTTTCTTGTCAAAAATAATGAATTGGTTATTTAGTTAATTGCTTAGGCTTCACACTTGTTCTTTTGCGAGTGTGGCAGTAATACTCCGGATTAGGTTTTGTTTCCGCTGCTTATCAATATAAAACTTGAATTTTAAAAAAATTGACCTAATAAAATGTTAGAAAATCCAGGGTGTTGCACCCTTCAACCAGGTGTTGAGTGCGAAGTTTATTGATCAACCGAGTGTGAGCATGGCTGTGAGCCTCGATTTTAAACCCTATCCTGTGTTGGTTAAAGCTGATTAGGATCTAACCGGGTTTTAGGTCCACTTATAACCTAAGGTTAATAACTATGTCATATAACAATGATTATTAAAACCTAAGCTAGCTCACTGGAACCTATTATGAGTCGCCACCTAATTTTAACCTAGATCAAATTAGGAAAGGAGAGTTTGGGTTCGGGGGCTTGATATTCGACTTAATTAGGGTTCAATTACTTTCATTACCCCTAGAAGTCGTTTTTCCTCTACTTAGTTTAATTATGGCTTATTACGAGTCGTTTTAACCTAAGTGCGCGAGCTTCTGTTATTTTTGTTTTTTAGCATTTTTTGACTGAAAATAAAAGTGAAAGTTGAAATTACCTAAACTAGGGTTTCGGAGGCAGAATTAGGTCAAATTTTGTTTCCGTCCGTAGCCACGGACCTAATGTCCGTAACCACGGACCCTAGTTAATCTATGTGAAAATAAAAGTCGAATTAAACAGAAAACAAAAATTTGAAAAGTCCGGGGCCACGGACAGAACGTCCGTAGGCCCGGACATACTTTAGCAAAACCTAAATTTTTAAAATTTTAAAATCCCGCCGCCGTCCGTGTGTGTCCGTGGCCACGGACAACCCGTCCGTGGTCCCGGACCACCCACGGACAGGGGTTTTATGGTGGTTCCCGAAGGTGTTTTCAGCTCAAAATTTATGCACGTGTAGCCTGAAAGGTATACAATTCGTTAGTAATTGAAAGATTGCAGTTTGAAGTCGAATTATGTACGAAACTTGATGAACAAGTAACAAGGCAGAAACAAAAGTAATTAGCAATACAGAAGCGTAAAAAGGTTAGTTTGAACCCAAAATTTGACAGAGAGTTAATAAGGTCATGGAGGGTTAGAAAAGTAGAATTGTAACCTGTTTTACCTTCGAATTCTGGAGGATTCTTCACGTCGGGATTCTTCGGAGGCTCCGATGGTGCCGGTTCCAGATTGAGTTCGACCCGAGCTTCTGGTTGTTGATTGTTGAAGGTGTTCTTCACGTTTTGGAGGTGGTTTGGTTGATGTTTGATGATTGTTGATGTGTTGGGAGTTGAAAAATGTGTTTAGATGGTGATTTCGGGGGATTTTTGATGTGATTTTGGTGCTTGGATGTGTAAAAACGTGAAGAGAATGAGACGGCTGCCTTCTTTGAGGGTTTAGGGCTCTTGAGGTTCTGATTTTATCATGGGATAAGGTTCCTTATATAGGCTTCCTTAAAGATAGAAAAATCCGGTAAAAACCGAGATTTACCGACGTTTTAGCTCAAGGGCTTCCAAAAGGAATTTGATTATGAAATTTTACACATGGGTAAAGGATGATATTTCTGAATTTTCTAAAGTGGAATCGAATTTTTTGGATATTGGAATATTTTTAAATTCAATTTCTCGTCAGATTCAATCGGAAATTGCTAGAAAATTATTGGAAATTCGAAAAATCAAAATTCCAATGCCATTATGCTTCAAATGTCATCCTCTGTCATGGGTTAAAATTTTAAAGCATTTTGAATTGATGTGAGCATTATTTGGAGGAGAGAGAAAGCCTATAGGGGGCTTAGGAGCCTCAAAAAATTACGAAAATGCCCCTGGAGATGACTAAGCTGTCCCTAGTACTCTGAAATGTGCCGATCGAACTGGGAACCCTCGCTACTAGCCTATTAGTAGAGACTCTCTTCCGGGGGGTTGAAATTTTGGGTATAACAGATTGCCCCCCGTCAACTAGACTTTATAATTGAAATGAAAAGGCTAGTTCATGCTTGAGTGATACCCCAAAATTTTGGATCTTAAAAGACTGCACGTGCAATCCGACAAGTTGCGTCGAGCTATTCTAAGGCGCTGACTACCTATGAGTAAAGTGGAAGGGTGTCGAGCGGTTCTAAGGCGTCGACCACCTAAAGGCAATAACGAAGTAATGTCAGACAATTCTAAGGCGCCGACTACCTATAAGGATGATATGATGTCCTACTATTCTAAGGAGTTGACTACCTATAATGAATGAGATGATGTCAAGCTATTCTAAGGCGCTGGCTACCTATAATGAATGAAGTGATGTCAAGCTATTCTAAAGCGTTGACTACCTATAATGAATGAAGTGATGTCAAGCTATTCTAAGGCGTTGACTACCTATCAGTGATTGAAAATTGGTGTTGGGTCGAGTTCTTCTATTCGGGTGAGTTCTGCTGCTCAGGTGAATCTGAATCTTTAGCTGAGAATCTGCATCTCTGAAGAGTATGTATCTTCGGCTGAGAATCTGTATCCCTGAAGAATCTGTACCTTCGGCTGAGAATCTGTATCCCTGAAGAATCTGTACCTTCGGCTGAGAATCTGTATCCCTGAAGAATCTGTACCTTCGGCTGAGAATCTGTATCCCTGAAGAATCTGTACCTTCGGCTGAGAATCTGTATCCCTGAAGAATCTGTACCTTCGGTGAGAATCTGTATCCCTGAATTGTGACGAGGAGTCTCATACGAATAGATGCAATGGTCATGATGAAAGTTAATTATGAAAGTGCCAAACGTGGCAATGAGGATGTGCATGTCAAAATACGATCAAAGTGTATGTAGGAAATTTGTCCAAAACAAGAAATTGCTGAAAGAGGTGCCAAACGTGGTAGTGTTTGAAGAATAATCTGTTTAATGAAAAGGAAAGCGAAATTATCATTTCCTAACCATAGACTTCGGACTTGTAATTTATCTCCTAGGAGATGAACATGCCATCGGTGGGGTATGGTGTATGATGTAAAGGTAAGGGCTTATGTAGGCCTGTGGTGTTTGATGTGGAGGTAAGGGCTTATGCGGGCCGGTGTGTGTGATGGTGGTGGTGATGTTTAAGCTCTGGGTTCCAATTGGTGTTGTCATAGCAATTGTTGGAACCAACAATTGCCCCCAGTATTTTTCCCTTAAGACAATCTGAGCTAGAGTTCGTGGCAATCGATCGTTCCGATCGATTGCCCCCAGTATTTTCTTTTATTAAACGTGCGAACGAGTCTCGTCCTCACAGGGTCAGGGCTTATGTTTTTATGTGGTGCTTCCTAACCTACACTCGGCGTGTTTGGTGCTTGCACTCGTTCCTCACCTACAGTCACAACTTCTAGACCATTGAATTCGATATTTGATGGATTTACGCATTTGATCTGTTACTTTCACGTGATTGGACACACAACTATCAAGTCGGAAGTCTTTAAAGCTTATAACGTGGCCACGGGGTGTGATGAAGGACAACGGGACCATGGAGGGATATTTGAGGTATGTGGAGCTTAAGTGGGTGACCAAAGCTGCAACTTGCGTCTTCTCTCAGATTCATCTTCCTTGTCTTGAAGTCGTCTAACTGCTTCATGTTGACGTTGTTTTTGAGCTTCTGGACTTGGACTTTTGAAGTTGTCCTTTACACCATTTCTCTTTTCGTCTTTTGGATTTCTTCGAGGCACTTCGGTTTTGCCTCTTTGTTTGATCCTTTCTTGACTTTGCCTTCGGGGTTCTTGTGTTTCCCGGTTTTGAGTTTTGAGAGCTATTTTGATGTGAGCTCTTTTGATCCTGTGTCACTTTGGGACCATTTGCGGATCACTTCGTCATGCTGATAGCGGCTTTGCTTCTCTGGACTGATGAAAACGTTATCTGAGAGTCAGGCTCCTCGCTTCCTTTGGTCACCGGGTTGGTTATTCATCACGGGCTGGCTTGCTCTGTGGAGCTTTGCAACATCGAAAAGGGATATATGAAAGGCTCAGCGGGGGTGCCTAGGGTTTAATGTCAGGGTTTACAAGCTTTTAGCTATGTGGTGTTGTACCTAGGTGCTTCGTCATTCCTGATAGTTGTGTATCTTCGTTGTTACTTTTCGCAGGTCTAAGAGTAAATTTACAAATTATCTCCTTCGGTCGGAGTTATGCCGTTTACCTCACCTTTGAATGTGGTCTCACCGGAGTCGTGTAAAAATGACATGCTCGTTCACTCTTGGTTTTTCCGCTCAAGTCACTCTCGTGAATTCTCACTCTGAGACTTGTTCGCATATTTAAACGAAAGGTGAAAGATGACGAACTTAAACTCAGATTGCCCCCAGTATTAATCCAGGGTTTATAACAACAATTTGACAAATGTAGACTTGAACCGCTTCGTGGGTTGCTTGGATGTTTTGGGGTGAGTAGTGGTGTTTGGTTGGACATGTTCATCTTTTTAGAACAAAAGACAAGTCGTTTTGTTCAGTTGCCAAGAAATGACCGTTTCATGAACATTAGTTTTAAGAAATGTTTGCTAATGAGCAAGATGCAAGGTGAACGAACACATTTCTTTTATTATCATTTTTGTGATTACAAACTGAAAAAGTCGAAAAAACTGAAATTTTCAAATCTAAACTTCATTAAAAGAGAAATGTGATAAACTTCCCACACAATTGAAATGAGTAAACAAAACACTGCTAGACTTTTGCCTACTCAACAAACTGGAGTCCTTGCTCGATAAGGTCTTCGATCTTGTGCTTCAAT
Source organism: Limonium bicolor (assembly GCA_023374045.1). NCBI lineage: Eukaryota > Viridiplantae > Streptophyta > Magnoliopsida > Caryophyllales > Plumbaginaceae > Limonium > Limonium bicolor. The sequence goes on along the minus strand of CM041778.1, from coordinate 180,364,345 downwards.
GCTCTGCAGTCGTCAGTACTGTGTCCTGGTAGTTGATGAAACTGGCAGAACTGATGGAGATGTTCCCCGGCTTGGGTGATCCCAGGACTAGGTGTGAGAGGCTGTAGTAAGTCTAGCTCTTGTAGCTTCACGAGTGCTTGACTGAGAGGCCGGCCAATGTCGGTAAACTGTCTCGGTGCAGAGAACCTCTTGGATCGGGGTGAGGCCTTGACGCTCTGTTTTGCAGCACTGGGTTTTTGTATGGTGCTCACTCGGTACGAAACTTGAGCTACTCTGGCCGGTCCTGACTTAAAGGTCTCGATACTCACACCCTGGGCTTTGGGTTGTCCCAGCTTCAGCTCGCCTTTGTGAATCTTTTCTTCCATGACCCTTACCTGTCCCATCAGCATGTCGAAATTAGGGAAGTATGTGCAACTCAGCTCGTTGTTGTATTGTCTCTGCATATTGTCCACAATCATTCGAATTTGTTCTTGCTCATCCATTTTTGTAGGCATAGCAGCGGCTTTCATCCTCCACCGTTTGATGAAGTCGGACATTGATTCACTGTTTCCCTGCCGGGTACTGGCAAGGTCGGACCTGGTGACTTCAAGATTCTTAGCATACTCGAAATGGTGCAGGAAAGCCTCGCAAACCTCTTCATAGGTTTTGGTGTTCATCCTCTGAGTCAAGTACCAACGTTGAGGTATTTCATCGAGATAACGGGCGAAAACCTTGGCCTTCTGCATGTCATTCAACCTGAGGATGGACATTTCCCTATCGAACATCGCCAGATGGACCTGTGGGTCTGAGGAACCCTTGTATAGAGCAAGTGTGGGTAGCTTCAACTTTAGAGGGAGATTAACCTCGGGGTACGATTCCATAGAAGAGTAATCGAAACCAGCTGGCTTGCTAGCTTTTTCCATGCGCTCAATCCTTTTCAGGGCCTTCCTTAATTCTGCAGTTAGTTGGCGGTCCGGGACGACTTGCCCTACAAATCTTTGTGCATCCTGGGCCTCAACAGAGTTAACTTCGATGTAGTCACGCTCGTTCCCAGAGTCAGCAATCTTTCCTGAAATGTTTTCCTGATGACCAACCTCAAGGGAATTGATTTTGCTTTTCAGCTCTTCGATGATGGTGACATACTTAGCCTCCATGTCATTAGTGGTGGACCTATGTTTCTGTTCCATGGCATCAAAGGCAGCCATGTACCTTTGCTCTAAGGCTGCAAACTGGGCCTCCATGCTGACTGGATTTCCTCCCTCTGCCATACTTGGGATTCGGGCTTATCTGTTGGAAAACAAAAGTGGATTGAGCTAAAATTCTGGACCGTGAAGAAGTTTTAGGTAAAAACTTGTTTGGGCTGCAAGAAAAGCATATGAGCTGGAATGTTTCGAAGATTGTGGGTAGGCACTGAGCCCGAAATGAGTTGGAAGGGAGACATGGGCCGGAATGATTCATGAGCTGTGAACTGGTGCCTAGGCTGAAATGTTTGAAGAGCGTGATTCTTGAGCCGGAATGTTCTGAGAATTGGGCGCTTGGGCCAGAATGTGTTTGGGCTAGAAGTAAAGCGCATGGGCCGAAGTGATTTCTAAACCATGTTCTGGATGTGAATTGGAATTTGGGCCGAGTGATTATGATTGGGCCTGAAGATGATACCCATGTCTAGGATCGTGGGTCAAAACCTGAGTGAAAAAGTCTTCCTGGACTAGAATGGGCCTCGAAAAGGAAAGGCCTGATGGATTTTTATGGATCGCTTTAGGTGGATTTGTTTTTTTTTCATGGGCCTGGAACTAAATTGATAATTCAAATTGGGCCGAAAGAGAGAAATCACCTAAGTCTAAACTTTTGGGCCGAAGCCCAAATGTTTCACATATCAAACCAAACAGGGCCTCTGGGCCGCAAACAATAAAGCCGTAAATTCAGGTTGGGCTGAGTTGATGTAGGAAAAGTTCCTATCAATTCCTAGGCTGGGTAGTGGGCCGATCACACAAGCAGACAAGGCCCATACAAATTCCACATGTCCTCACTTGACACTTATCCAATTCGGGTATGGATCGATCCGGAGAGGTGCTTGGGGCGTGGGCCCAGGTCGCCACAAAGGAATAGGGCTTGCACGCTATTCTCTTTGGGCTTCCCCACTTTTTTCACATCACCTGAAGGTGTGCGTCTACGGTCGGGTCTTTGACTGACCAAACAATGGGCTAGGTAAGGGCACTGCCAGGAAAACGCTTGGGGCTAAAGCCCAGGTATTAAGGGGATGTGGTTAGACGACATCCTCCTCTTTTCCCCCGCTTATTCACATCACCTAAAAGGTGTGAGTCCCTGACAGGGGACCCTCAAACGGGTCCCGGGGTGGAATAGGTTTGCATGGACCCTCGCTCTCATATGATGCAAAGGTACAGAAATTTAAATTGCGCACAAAAGTAAACAAACAAAGAATTAAAGCCATAAATAAACATTTTCGAGTTAAGCCCTCTTTCTTAAAATTAAACAAGTTAAAATTAAGAAGTTTGTCCCCAGAGTCGCCAGTCTGTGAGCCTCGATTTTAAACCCTATCCTGTGTTGGTTAAAGCTGATTAGGATCTAACCGGGTTTTAGGTCCACTTATAACCTAAGGTTAATAACTATGTCATATAACAATGATTATTAAAACCTAAGCTAGCTCACTGGAACCTATTATGAGTCGCCACCTAATTTTAACCTAGATCAAATTAGGAAAGGAGAGTTCGGGTTCGGGGGCTTGATATTCGACTTAATTAGGGTTCAATTACTTTCATTACCCCTAGAAGTCGTTTTTCCTCTACTTAGTTTAATTACGGCTTATTACGAGTCGTTTTAACCTAAGTGCGCGAGCTTCTGTTTTTTTTGTTTTTTAGCATTTTTTGACTGAAAATAAAAGTGAAAGTTGAAATTACCTAAACTAGGGTTTCGGAGGCAGAATTAGGTCAAATTTTGTTTCCGTCCGTAGCCACGGACCTAATGTCCGTAACCACGGACCCTAGTTAATCTATGTGAAAATAAAAGTCGAATTAAACAGAAAACAAAAATTTGAAAAGTCCGGGGCCACGGACAGGACGTCCGTAGGCCCGGACATACTTTAGCAAAACCTAAATTTTTAAAATTTTAAAATCCCGCCGCCGTCCGTGGGTGTCCGTGGCCACGGACAACCCGTCCGTGGTCCCGGACCATAGGTCCGAGATCCCGGACCACCCACGGACAGGGGTTTTATGGTGGTTCCCGAAGGTGTTTTCGGCTCAAAATTTATGCACGTGTAGCCTGAAAGGTATACAATTCGTTAGTAATTGAAAGATTGCAGTTTGAAGTCGAATTATGTACGAAACTTGACGAACAAGTAACAAGGCAGAAACAAAAGTAATTAGCAATACAGAAGCGTAAAAAGGTTAGTTTGAACCCAAAATTTGACAGAGAGTTAATAAGGTCGTGGAGAGTTAGAAAAGTAGAATTGCAACCTGTTTTACCTTCGAATTCAGGAGGATTCTTCACGTCGGGATTCTTCGGAGGCTCCGATGGTGCCGGTTCCGGATTGAGTTCGACCCGAGCTTCTGGTTGTTGATTGTTGAAGGTGTTCTTCACGTTTTGGAGGTGGTTTGGTTGATGTTTGATGATTGTTGATGTGTTGGGAGTTGAAAAATGTGTTTAGATGGTGATTTCGGGGGATTTTTGATGTGATTTTGGTGCTTGGATGTGTAAAAACGTGAAGAGAATGAGACGGCTGCCTTCTTTGAGGGTTTAGGGTCTTGAGGTTCTGATTTGATCATGGGATAAGGTTCCTTATATAGGCTTCCTTAAAGATAGAAAAATCCGGTAAAAACCGAGATTTACCGACGTTTTAGCTCAAGGGCTTCCAAAAGGAATTTGATTATGAAATTTCACACATGGGTAAAGGATGATATTTCTGATTTTTCTAAAGTGGAATCGAATTTTTTGGATATTGGAATATTTTTAAATTCAATTTCTCGTCAGATTCAATCAGAAATTGCTAGAAAATTATTGGAAATTCGAAAAATCAAAATTCCAACGCCATTATGCTTCAGATGTCATCCTCTATCATGGGTTAAAATTTCAAAGCATTTTGAATTGATTTGACCCTTATTTGGAGGAGAGAGAAAGCCTATAGGGGGCTTAGGAGCCTTGAAAAATTAAAAATGCCCCTGGAGATGACTAAGCTGTCCCTAGTACTCTGAAATGTGCCGATCGAACTGGGAACCCTCGCTACTAGCCTATTAGTAGAGATTCTCTTCCGGGGGGGTTGAAATTTTGGGTATAACAATGGCCAAGTCCCTGACGCCACAAATTCACATTATTTGTGGAGACAGTGAGGCAAGTGGCGTCCAAATTCTGATCATCGACTTCCACTAGATACAGATTTCCCCTGCGATATCCTTGCAAAAGAGGTGTTCCAGTAGCCATATCTGTAACGATGAAACCATAGGAATCGAAAGTAATAGAGGAGGGACCCTTGTCACACACTTGTGACACAATCAGTAGGTTATGCTCCAACCCATCCACCAAGCACACATCTTCAAAACTTCCTTGATGACCCATTGTGCCTATAGCAATGATTTGTCCCTTTCCATTATTCCCTAATGTCACAAATCCTCCATGTAAACCTTCAAGTTCCCGAAACAAAGTGTGGTCTCCAGTCATATGCCTAGAATACCCGCTATCCATAAGCCATATATTAGCTCCGTCAGCATAGTCCTGGCACACAAAATAAAAAGGAATCAATAACATTTGGGGACCCATTGCTGTTTGGGTTGAGGAGAATACATGCTAGCATATTTAACAGTGTGAGAAGCAGAAATCCTGGCATTTTTCCGTTGTAGCTTAAAACATGAATTTATATGATGTCCAAGAGTATGATAATAGCTACATTCTATCGCTGCAGGATAAGACAAAAAGTTTCTCCTTACAGGAGGAGTTTTGATTTGTGCATATTGATTCTTTGGTCTTAGATCAGCCTCTACTCCACAGAATCCAAGTCTATTACGATTTTGATTTGGTTTTCTAACAATTTCATTGAGTTTGATATTTCCTGTATGCCATGATGGGTTTTCTAGATTAATGATGTCCAGTCTTCTATCTAGAGTATCACATTGTTTCTAGAGATCAGTGTTGTCTTGACGAATCCATTCATTATCCTCCTTAAGTAATTGAATTTCCTTTTCTGCCCATTCTGGAATAGAACTCAACTTACTCTTAACTGACGATGTGAATGTAGACTGTAGCACCTTGGACGAACTTTCTACTAGCTTTTCTGCTAGCTCCTGATTTTTTCCTTTCAACTCATTTATTTCTAGCTCTAGTTGTTTTATTTGATTATCTCTATTAATAACATTGTCAAGTTTTCCTTTTAAACACTAAATTTCTAATAGAGCAGCTGTCAAAGCATCAAAAATCTGATCTTTCGGAGATTCCCTACAAATATTATCTAAGTTAAGAGAACTTACCTGCTCCCCCACAAGAGAGTGATGCTCCTTATCTTTCGCAACAAGACACATCGATTCGTCGTATGCCGATTCATCAGTGTGAGACCGATGGATAACGTCATACAATAATGCGCCTCCACCTTTTCAGCCGGTTCAGACTCTTCTTCTTCTTCACCCTATACTGCCGCAGCCATACGAGTGTCCCGAATTCTAAACTGAGGTGGCTTGGATGACAAAGGACAGTCCTTTATCATATGACCCAACTTATGACACCGAAAACATTCTACCTTACTAATATCATATTCACGCCGGTTACTGCTTGACCCTTGATATCCGCCTCTTTTCCTGCTCATTATTCTCTTCAATCCTTGAGCAAGTAGATTTATTTCTGTATCAAAGTCATCATCTAACTCCCAATCAGGATTTTCCGCCACTTTCTTTGCCTTCAAGGCAAGATCTTTTCTTTCAACCGAAACACCCTCCAGTGTTTGCTCTTTCATCTTGCTTTCATGAACGATTAAATCAGAACACAACTCCTCAAAAGATACCGATGACACCTTGTCCATCTTCTCCAGCATAGAGGTGTAATTTAACCCATCCTTAGTGAGAGATTCGAAATATCACTTGTTAGTCTGCTCATTTGTGAGTGAGGCACTCACGGTCTTGATTTATATTAAAATCTGATTGAATCATTCAATCACAGCAACCAATATTTCTTCTTCAGCCATCTTAAAATTATTGAATTCTCTCTTAAACTATTTTTCCTTTGCTTTTTGAATAGACTCAGTACCTTGATACGTTATCTTGAGAAAATCCCACACTCCTTTTGCCGTTTGAATACTGAGAACTCTTCCCTGATCTTCGTCGAAAAGAGTGGATACGAGAATTCGCAAAGCCTGTTTATTTTTACTGAGCAATTTTTCATCATCCTTCGTCCATTGTTCTTCAAGCTTGTCCTGAGTAAGTCCTTCTACAGTAACAGTGGGTTTGAAGTGCCTTTGGTGACCACCTTCCAGACTTTGTAATCAACAAACATCAATTGTGCCTCCATTTGCTCGCACCATTTGGAATAGTTCAGCTTGGTTAGCTTGGGAGCTTTGACATTGTACGAACTCATCTTCACGATCTACCTTGAAGTGTTAGCCTCGAGCGAAGGTAAACCTTCTCTGATACCACTTCAAAGTTCATAATGTAACTACCTAGAATACTCAGTCCTGATCTGAGTTCTCGGTGTTAACCAACAAAATGATTACAATCCAGATATAGAAGAAAACTCAGCCACTAATATATAGTAATAGCGTGAAAAACTCCTCACCTGATCTATTCAACACCTTGAACAATCACACACTAATCTATCACTCTTCGAATGACAGTAACACACCTAGAACAATGAATAAAGAATGACTCTCAACTCTCCAAATGGGTCTCGCCGTATAGGGTATAACTCTGTTCTTAATCCCCAAAAGCGTAACCCCTATACAAAACCTATACAGTATATATATACATGGGAATTTCCCAAACTTAAACAAAATTCCCTCCAAGAATATTCAAGTAACCATAACGTAAACTAAGGGAGATATATTAGGAGCAAATCTTAACAAACTAACGGCGCAAATACTATCACGTGTGCAGCTCCGTTTCTGTTGTAGTCCAAAGTGATTTTACCAAAAAGGTCATATATTGAGTATAAGACCGGCTCTGCATATTTATCACACATAAAAAACAATAAGTATGTATAGCGCACATACATTTACAGTAGCACACTCCGACCAACGATCGTATCCGGCTCGTTAGATAAACAAGAGTAGACCCTAAACGGGTGTTATACTCTAGTGATCACTATGTGCAACCTGCTGGAACATATGCAGCCCAGGATTTACTAAACAATGTATCATTAGTTAACACACTCTCATTTGTTAGTGTATTTTAATTAATCTCCTGGAGATTTAATCTCGTTATTGGAGAACACATTTTTATTGGCTGACCATAGGGTCTTACACATGCCTAGAAGTCTGCTAGGTGATGTTCAAAGGTTGAGTCATCACTCTAGAGACGGTTAATACCAGGTCTCTAAACTTAGTTCTTTAATTAGTGCTTTTAGGAGTAATTCACTCTCGCAAGATGGTGTTCGGAGTCTCTCCTAATGGTTCATAAATAGTTAGGTGATCATTGGTATCACAAGTCTGAACGACGTACGCGCACAATTAATTAACGCTTTGACGAACGGAATACTTAAACGCATACAAGCACAGACATAACATTATTTATCCGACATGCAAGCACACAATTATGCTTGGAACCCAAGGAAACCCTTAGAGTTTTCAGACCACACAGTTCACATACCGTTCACCGACAATAACGCTAAGGTGATGATTCACGCTTGTCCACTAGTGCTCCTGATCTCGGATCTAGCAGTCCGTATCTCTGGAATATATATTACTCTAACATCAGTGGCTATATTACGAGACTGCTTAACTATTATAGATATGTTCTATCCTTTACCCCGTAGCTAACCCCTTAGTTGATTCTTTGTTCAGCTCGGGTTTCATTGATCCTCGGGATTTCGATTATGTTATATAGTATAGTTTATGAGTACGTAATATTCGATACGGTAATATTACTTAGTACATTATGGCTGGATATTAATGCATGCATATAATATGGTTCATTACCATCTCTTATTAGACCAAGTTATATCTCCACCTATGATTGTATAATATCTTGTGTGTTGGTCAATTAATTTACTAGGTCAAGTTGTGTTGATTGGTGTACGTAGTTTGACTTGGTAAATGTTTCAAGTTAACATTTCATGGTAGTTGATTTTTATTCGTTAACTCATACTATATTATATCTTAACACTTGTGATTATATTTATAACCCTTAGTTCTTTTCACATTAACCTTATATGGTTAATTATTCATACCCTATATTTACGTTGTATTATAATTTTATAATATATGAATTATAAAGTTTCCCGAATATGAATTTGTTCATTATTCTATGTGGGACACACACACACATATATATATATATATATATATATATATATTGTGTTATTTATTTCACAAGTCTTTTATCAAGGATTCACCTTAGTGTTATACAAGGTATTTTATGCTTATCATATTCCTTATATTATAAGGTTCCTAACTATAGGTTATACTCCCCAATTTCGCAATTTAATCTCACCATTTTATGTGATTTTTTAGTAGGTGTATTTATACCATAATAATCCCATTACAATTTACCCTCTTACACTTTAATATTATGTGACACTATATCATTTTAACCTTATAATATATCATTTGTTATTTCCGAAAATTCCAAGGCTAACCACCCCACTTTCGGTATTTCATTTCTCTTCCCCTTCATTTTAGGTTATTTACAAAACGACCCCAAATGTTATCTTTGTTACATTTAAATCATTGTTTAATTTATAACCTAAGATCCCAAAACATTATAATATACAAACATGTATATAATTAAAACAACGCCTATTGTTTCATAGTTTTATCCTACTTCTCTACAACTTTCTTTTTATTACATTTTACCCCACTTATTTTGTAAACTTACACTTTAATACTTAACACTTTTATTATACATATTAAATTATTTAATTCCCAAAACTCCCAAAATAGGTTTCTAAATTCTTGAACCGCCCCTAGGCTTTACCAATATTATTGTCCACCCCTAAGTTTCAGTTATTTGCACATTAGCCCCATAGTTTTACAAATGTCACATTTTAATACTTAAACTATATATTATAATCCTTATTTTATTAAATTACCAAAACTAGCCCAAAAATTCTCTAATAATTCAAGCAGACTCCTAGGGTCTTAATAATCATATTCCAGCCCCTATAATTCTCGGTATTTACATAGTTACCCCATAACTTTATATATTTGTTATTTTTTACTTAAAATTTCTTTACATCACCAAAATAATTATTTTTATTATTTTAGTTTGGTTAAACCCCACATGTGGTCAAGGTTGACCATCCAAATTTCTCTTTGACCCATATTTATACAATTTACGATTGCCACATTTATTTCTCTAGTTTTACACTTAAGTGTTTAAACTTTATAAAAATTACATTTTATGTTTTTAAAATTCCTAAACAACACACCATTCGGTTTTATTTAATGTTTAGCTGCCTAAAATTTGTTTATTTATGGTTTGACCCACTTGGCAAGTTTTATGTTCATTTCAACACTTACAATGTTTATAAATCATATTATAACTTTATCTTTAATTGATGTAACACCTAAATTCACCAATATTCATCTAAAATGTTCCTAGGTGATTATGTTCACTAAAATTACACTTTTGCACCAGAAACATGTTTAATTCATTTAACCACCCAATAACTTAATAATTAATATTTAAACCTTTAAATAACTATAATAAAAATGGCCTAAACACATGGCCTTCAACATAACATAAAATTAACTTTAAAATGACATTAAAATGCCCATAAACTATATATTATACACGATTTGTTACAGATTTTTCACTTAACTATTAAAAATCATTTTTCTTTCGTTTTTAACTTATAAACTGACTTTAATTAGTCATTATCACCTAGATTCACTAACCAATCATATAACCATTATTTTTTACACACTTTCAAGGATTAAACAACACCTATATACAAACACATTCTCGGCCATACTTTATATTACAAGATAATACTCTTTAAAGCCTTAAAAGTGTTTTAGGAGTTCTTACCTTGTTTTAATCGCCAAGAACTGCAAACACCCCTTGTATATTCTTGGCCCTATATGTACATATACCTTAGGTTAGTTTTTATTTCATAAACTAGCTTCAACAACATTATACTCCCTTAAGATCTTAAATGAGTATTTTACCTCTTAATCTTGGGTTTTCTCCTTGGATGAGATGCCTACACCCACAGCACATCATGAGTGAAATTTAGACCATTCGGCCATATTTATACAAGGAAGAAGACTTTAGTTAGTGACTTTTCCAAATGACTAGTTTAAGGAGTTTGTAAAGCATGATTAAAGAGGAATTTTACCTTGAAGTTTTGGGAGGGTCTAAGTATGGTTCTTGGCCACCTATATTAAGGGTAAGAGCCTTAGTTTATGTAGGAAAAAGTAAGAGAGACCAAGGGCTTGAATAGCCATGGAGATTCATGATTTTTACCTTCATTTGATGCCCTTTTAAGGTGAGTTTTGGAGCAGCTCTTGAGCTCAATGAAGAGGGATGGAAACTATTTTCAAATTTGTATCAAAAGATGTATAAAAAGAGGTAAGTGATAGTTCATTTTCAAATCTAATATTGAAGGGAGGAAAAAGTTTGTTTTAAGGCATTTTTCCTTACCTTAAGGTTCTCAAGAGGTTCCCCTATCCCTTGGGTTGATCTTGGCCGAGACTTGGTTGCTCCAAGGGAGGTTTGGTACCTTTGATTGAGTGGAAAGACATAAAACTAGCTATGTACACACATAAAAGAAGATGAGTGTCTTAAGGCACATTTTCTTATCTTGACTTACCGAGCTTGTTCCTCTTGAGTTTCAGCTCTTCAATGGCCCATACTCTCATAGAAATTTGGTTAGAATGATAGAGGAAGAGTGAGTGGTGATTTTGATGCAAGAAAATGGAAGTTTTGAGGTGAAATGAACCTTAAGACTCCATCAGAGCTTAAGGTATGAAAATGGAAGATGAAGGTGGTGAAGAGATGAGTTGGTGTCGGCCAAGAGAAGGAGAAGAAAGTGAGAGTATGGGTATAGAGTGAGGAATTGGCTGATTGGAGTATTAGAAGAGAAAAAACATTCCTAGGTAGGTTTAGGTATGTAAGAGTTATTTTGTCTTTAGTTGGTTTCTTTAGTGTGTCTAGGTTGTCATTAACTTTCTTTTGACCATATTAAGCCTTGTTACCGCTGACACCAGCTAGATTTGTTGGGAGAATTGCCCTTGTGTGAGAAGAGATGAGAGGAAGAATGTGGGAAAGTTGCTTTTACTTTTTTCATCTTTGGGGCATTCCTTGTCTCCTTTGTATTTGTCCCATGTAAATTGAGTCCTCCTCTCTAATGCTTGCAGCCGGCCATGAGGTGTGTGGGGGACCACTTTGAATCACTAGACTTAATATTAGAACATTAAGTTTGTACACTTGTGACTTAATTTATGTGTTAGGTGGTAACATGTGTTATTCTTGTCTTAAGGTGTGTATATAAGTGGTTGTTGTGTTTAATAATTTTTTTGACTATATAAAATGTTTTATATAGTCTAATGGGTAATATTGGTGTTATTTAATACATGTACTAATGTGTTACATGTAGCATTAATTTTAGGAGTTGATTTCTCCTTAATAATGTTCTCTCTTTGATTAGAGATTTAATGTAAAGTTTGGTGTCCATTTTGGACTATATGTTTATACACTAATGTTTATAATGAATATTACTCATTAGATGGATAATTGTTGATTATAACTTCCATTTAATTTAATTCCTTATTAATTAAGGTAATTAATGTTTGGGGTATTTCAGTCTACCCCTTAAAAGGACTTCATCCCGAAGTCATCTAAGTCAAATCAATGCTGTAACTACTCAAGGTAGTCTCAATAATATCAATCAATCCAGTCTATCAGTTCTAAAGTCTCGGCACTTCCCCGAAGTGCAATAAATTCCATACATCCACAAGTCGTTCCCATCCAAATCAACATATATATATATAACACCAGTCACGAAGGACGTGAGTGCATAATCATCCAAGTGCTTAAAGCACACACATACCATAACACATCACAAGTGCTGGGAGCACATACATATCACCAGACAACACACACATCACAAGTGCTTGAAGCACATACATACCACAAAACAACACAAATAACTAAATACACCAAGAGGCTCTACCCCACTTAAAACAGGGTTACGCCCCGTGACCCCCAAAGTATCTGACAACCGCTACGAGAAGAGCACTGGATACTTTTCTCGCATTGAGTCCTCTAACTCCCATGTCGCCTCCTCGATCTCATGGTTCAACCACAGAACCTTGACCATCTTAATGGTCTTATTCCTGGTCTCCCTAGTCTTGGACTCTAATATACGGATCAGGATCTCCTCGTACATGAGTGTAAGGTCTAGCTCGAGTCTCTCGGGCTCCAAAACATGTGAGGGGTGAGGCACGTATTGCTTCAGCTGAGACGCGTGAAAACGTCGTGTACTCTCCCAAGCTCAGTAGGTAAATCTAACCTGTAAGCTAATGGGCCCACTCGCTCCGTGATAAGGTACAGAGCTACGTATTTGGGGCTAAGCTTGCTCTTCTGCCCAAATCTGAAGATGCCCTTCATTGGCGAAACTCTAAGGAAGACTCGGTGTTATACCCAAAAATTTGACCCCCCCTGGTTAGGGTCTACACGGTTTTGGCGTTGTGAAGGGCATTTAATCGAGTAATGAGGGATTCCGGCTCGATCGGCGCATCCCAGGGCATAAGGAGCAGTTTCGTCATTGTCAGGGGCGTTTTTGTAAATTTTAAGGCTCCTAAGACCTCCTATAGGCTTCCTCTCTCCTCTAAAAGATGCCCAAATCAGCTTGAAATGCTTTGATATTTTAACCCATGGTAGAGGATGACATTCTAAGCATAATGGCGTTGGAATTTTGATTTTTTGAATTTCCAATAATTTTCTAGCAATTTCTGACTGAATCTGATGAGAAATTCAATTTAAAAATATTCCAACATTTAAAAAATCCGATTCCACTTCAGAAAATTCATAATTGTCATCCTTGACACGTGGTTAAAATTTCACAGCAAAATTCCTTTGGGAAGTCACTTAATTAAGATATCAAAAAATCTTACTTTTACTAGATTTTCTTTATCTTTAAGAAAGTCTATATATGTAACACCCCTACTAAATCCGGCTCCTAATTATGATATAAATGTCGTACAACACAAATAAATCGCAGCGGTCAATAACAGACTATCGCTCTAATGATGTCACTGTTATCACTCGCCCATACGGGTGATAACTAGTTACATGATAATCAACATACGAAACGTATTCCCGCAGTGATCACAAGAGATAGATAGTAGTGCTTAAACAATTTAAAACAAATCCAACAACAACCGTTATTATAGAACCGTACTCCTGAGCGTCTAACCAGAATACACCTCGGTTTACACAACCCGAGTCCAAACAACATCATTATTTAATCGTACCAAGTCTCAAACAACAGTAACACCACAATTGTCGCGCCTTGCGTCGACCCACCAGCTAATCTCCTGCAATAAAATGGTTTGTGGTATGGAATCAGCCCCTGCTGAGTATGTTATCACATGCCCCGTCAAGCCTCCTCAAACCCCTCAATTAATTGGTCGAGAGCATGAGATTCGTTACATGCAATACTGTTTTAATATTTAAACTGTAAAACATTTAATAGTAATATCCATACAATAACACAACCGCCAATACACATAATATAAATTAATTTAGGGGATTTCTTTTATTAAAAAATTAAATTATGATATGGAATAATGAATATTAAATTATTATATGGAGTTGTGAAATTTATTTAGGGGTTTTCTCCTATTTAACCCTAATTATTATACATTATTATATAGTATTATGAATTTAATAATAAGATTTATAAGTCAATAAATCTTGGGAAAATTATTAAACACTCAAAAAATATTATAAAGATTTTAGGAAGTGTTAGAACATTGTTTTGAAACATAAAAGTCAATATAAAATTCTAGAACCTTAAAGCTTATTAAGCCTTGCTAGAGTTGACTTTTTTAGAATGGTCAAACCAGGCCATGAAACCTATACAAATAAATAGGTTATGAAAAACCATCAAGATCGATAAAAAGAACGTCAAAAACGGATCATCCTAGCCAAAGTTATGCTAGATTGAAGTTTTGAATCAAAATTTTAAGAGATGCCACGTGTCACTCTGTAATGGGTCGCCCACACTTAGCCGATTTCTTCCCTGATTTTCGGAACCGATTTCCCTTACTTTGCCCTAACTTTAGACGGCTATAACTTTTACATCTCTCAATATTTGTCCATGCCGTCTTCACCATTCTCTTCTCCTACAATTCCTCTTTCCAACCATTACTCATACAATCCCTAAATCCTTCTGAGTCAACCGGAAATTCGAGCCAAAGTAGCCACCTTGCGAAACTGTTTCCAGAATTCCAGAATTTCCTTCGTTTTCAGGTAACTTGCGTCAATCATAACTTCTTCGTTAATCAACCAAAATTCGATTTCTTTAGCTCGTTGTAAAGATCTCTAATCCCTCTACAAGTTTCGTGTTTATGCCCAAGTCTGAATCGTAACCAGTTGGGAGATATAGAGGTCTAAAGTTTCGGTTTCAACAGCACATAAAATAACACCGAAACAGAGAGGTAAAGTCGTGTTTTGTGACTTCAATATCTTTCTGTATGATGCGAGTTAGGTTTAGATCTTGCTACCAATACGTAGATCTACATTTCTTCTTTCCAATGAGCCCTTACTCATAATCTAACTCGTTTTATACTGCTAGTTATAGATCCGCAAAGTTGGCACCACGAACTGGTTAAAGTTCGAGTTTTTCCCAGTTTTTTTCGATTTGGGATTCGCTTAATTCGCACAATCCGGTGAGTCTCCGATCAAATTGCTCCGATAATGTTGTTCGTAGTCTTGTTTTCGACCTAACCCATGTGCCAATTTAGTCAATTTCGTGCTAGGCTAGGAGAATTTGGAGGAATTGCATTCGATTTTATTTGTATCGAGATAAACCCTAACTTTCGAAATCGAATTCGAATCTTGATGAACTCTGCATTAAAATTGGGGAAATTGGTACCAATAGAACCGGAATTTTATTACGAATCCATAGAAACAAAAATCACTCGATTTCGTTCTGTAGATTGTGAGAAAAACGGGATTTAGTACTCGGTTTGGTAATTGAGTTCGCTGATGAACTCGATGCACAGGGGCCGTCCGATCTCGTTTTAAGAGATTGGACGGCCGAGATTAAAACATACCAGAATTAGTTTATAAGGGTTTTAGTAAATTCCAGTAAATAGTCTTAACTTGTTGGGTTAATTTAAATATCTTTCCGAATGTATTTTGACTTGAAATTTTAACCATAGATTCCTTATTTTATCTAGTTTATTTTGATGTAAATTAATATGGTTTTCGAGTTTTTAAACATAAGTTATGATTTTTACAAGTTACGGGTTTTCTGGAATTAGTTGGCTAAATTTAAAAGATATTTTTATGAAATAAAATTTTTATAATATGTCTAAAATGTTATAGTTACTGTATATTAAATTTGGGAATTTTTGGGCAATGGTAAAAGGTTTTAAAAATTGTGTTTATGAGTTTTTCATAAGAATAACCTATAATATAAGGTTTTTAATGTAACCAAAAATTAAAGTATGGTTTGTTAATAAACTTTTAAGCTGGGGAAAATAAAGGAAACTAAATTAACATTTTATAACAGTAAGTTTATAAATGTTTTTTTTTGTATTAGCTTTTAAGAGAAGTGAAATTTTTTACATATATTTATATATACTTACTTAAGTAGAAAGTTATATAAATTAAGGAATTTAGTTATCCTACATTTATTAACTATATTATGGGAGTTGATATTTTTAATTAAACTAAGGAATAAAATAGAACTTAGGTTAAATCAAGGAGCTAAATTAATCTACATTTATATTAATTATATAATATGGTAGTTAATATACTTAATTGAAACTAAGGAAAATACTATATTTATTAACCATATTTGGATGTAGGTGTGTGTAAAAGTTAATATAAATAATTAAATACAATAAAACTACATAAATAATGTTTTGTACAAATCCTAGTATATTAAAATATACACAGTAAACATAGTAAAATTAAATACCTTATAGGAAATATAATACGAAGAATTAATAAGTTAAACTAAACCTCTACATAATACTAATAGGAGAATATTATATGAGGTGGTATTAAATTATAGTTATGTAGGCTTAAAGAGTTACCTTTGAATTTCCAAGGTTTATATATAAACCATATTAAAATACATGTATAGTATTATTTGTCAATGATCAGAATGTAAATCTAAATTGGGATTAAGTAATTAATAAGTTGGAACTTAGGAAAAATTGTGATTTCATAAATGTTGTACAAATAGATCTTATTCTATAATTAATAATAAACAAATGTAATACGTTACATCTAGATGTTCTTAATATATAAACCATAATAAGATAAGTAAAATACTTTTACATCTAAATGTGAGGTGGATTAGTAAGTCTAGATTTAATTATTTCTTAACATTTATGGTAGTGAAATATAACTTAATGTTTTAAGATAGAATCATAAAAAGGATTATGATATATTCTATTTTAAACGATGATTTGGAAATTTATCTAAATAATTATCCTTAAGTTTCTTAGAATTAGAAGCCATATAAAATACATTTATTACCAATATTCAGGATGTGAGTTTACAATTAAGTGAAGTATTAGTAGTGAGAATTTATAGGAAGGTTTATAAATAGGAATTTGGTACTTAAAACCTTTGAACCTTTTTATTAGATAAAGCTAAGTTACATTAAATATTATATTGATATATTTACGGTAATGGGAAGTAATGATGGGTTATTTGAATATAAAATAAGAGAATTTTCATAGTAGATTATCTTATTAAATAATTAACAATTTCACTTACGAACCCGAATTTGATTCGTTGATAAATTCTACTCTATGTAGATATATTGTCCATCCTAAATACAATAAAGGAAATTAATTTATTGGTTATTCATTTGCAATTAGGTTTTTTTTTAAACAATTTAAACGTATTTAAGGCTTAAGTTTAATGAAGTTTAGTACAAAGGATTATGCATAGTCTATAGAGAGAATGTATGTAAACATAAAACATTTAGGAAATTAAATGTAGTAAGGATACATAAAAGGTTATACTAACACCTTATTGTATAGGTTAATAATAAAACATGTAATAACCTTGTGAATACTAAATGTAAGATTAATTCGTTAAATCTAAGTTACTATAGTATAGATATTCAGGATGAGAAGCAATTTAACAGCTTATAACAAGTTATTAGGGGTTGTGATTAAAAGTCATTCTGAACTAAGGATATGATAATTGAGTTTAGTGGCTCAACTAAGTTATAATAAAATGTATCTACAACACTAAGATTCCAATATACAAGAGGTAGATCTTAATTAAGTAAGGGGAAATTAATCATGATGGTTTATTTGGTAATATTGTTAAAGTACATAATAATTACATTGTGAATTAATAGTATGTATTCTAAGATAAACCTATGTAGGTCATAAGACGATGTTTATTCTAAAGTAAGAGTAAAAAGTAGTGAGCTTAAGATTATTATTGAAATTCTTAGATTAATTATATAACATAAACACATTTATGATATAGATGGTCTCAAAAGTCTTGCCTGGTGAGGAGTGTGGTTAAGTATGAATAAAGTGGATAGGAGTGGACATTAGCAAAGGTTAATCGAATAATCCTTGATCTTACCCCTTGGGACTATACAACGTTCTCAGATAACTCAGATTATACATAACATTTAAGTGAGGGCTTAAAAGATAATTGAGACTTTGAAATAAGAGTAAGGAGTTATTTAAGCGTAACATAGGCTACAAGTGATTGATGATAGACTACCTTTAATATTCGTCAGAGTACTGTTGATTGTTTGCGCAAGTTGATTAGAACTGCTACAAACGTTACCCAGGTACGATTTCTCGTCCAGCTTGTTGTGTTTTGGACTCTAGGAATGTTTTGTACGATTTGTCGTACTCGATACTTTGCTGAGGGACTTTATGAATGTTTTGGAACACCGACTGATCTTGAATGGATTTCAAAATGTGACTGTTGTGTGACTAACTGAGCTTGAATGTGAAACTTCCTTGGTTATTGGTTCCTCTTATCTAGTTGTTTCATTAGATATTAACTGCCAGGGGTTTACGCTTCTACACTCTGTAGGACTGAGTGTTTTGGTATTGCTCTTGTGCAGTTAATGATCTAGTGGGGTGACTGGGAATATAGGAAAATATCTGGTAGTGGTAATTCTTCCTTTGGATAATGGTTAATGTTTCAACCATGAGTCGAGTTTGATCAGCCTTATTGGAAATGGATTCTTTCTATTGGATATTAATTGTTGAGGG
Organism: Limonium bicolor; assembly: GCA_023374045.1. Lineage (NCBI taxonomy): Eukaryota > Viridiplantae > Streptophyta > Magnoliopsida > Caryophyllales > Plumbaginaceae > Limonium > Limonium bicolor. Next base: position 180,345,777 of record CM041778.1, on the reverse strand, counting down.
TTTACGCCTCTGCACTCTGTAGGACTGGGTGTTTTGGTATTGCTCTCGTGCAGTTAAAAATCTAATGGGAATATGGGAAAGTGTTATTCTTGGTATTGAGTATGGATTATTTCTATTAAGTGGTGCACACACTTTTCACCGATGACTGAGAACGGGTCGGTGGCAGCAGAGGTCTGCTATACCTCGTCCATCTGGACAACTGACAGCGGAGGTCTGTTTACCTCGTCCTTGTGACAACTGACAGCAGAGGTCTGTTTACCTCGTCCTTGTGACAACTGACTGGCGGTGGGGGCCATCTCTCCCAATTGGTTTATTCCACTCTTGAGTATATTTTGTCTATGGGAATCATCTTCTGAAATGGTGGAGACATAAACTGTCTACCACGGGTTATGGATATTAATGTCACTTCTAGTCTTTGTGACTACTTAAGTCTTTCTCTTCTTAACCAGAATTGGTTCTAACATCAACAATGGATGCTTACTAACTATGTGGTGTGACTACTTAAGTGGATGACTTGGTTTGGAAGTTCTCTATCTCTATCTTTGTCTTGTTTTCTCTTCTCTTTAACTTGATTGTTTTGAAGTGCTTTATCTCTGTTTTACTTTTAAGAGTTTGTTTTCATGTTACTGTTTATTTTGAAGAGTTATGTTTTATAAGTTTCTTTTTGGAGAATTGTACCAGTTCCATTCCAGGGAACTGACCCGCCCCTCTCGGGGTGGCTGCTTGGTTTCATTTTGCAGGTACAAATTGACTTACAGGTGGCCACGACGAGCATGAGTGATTGGGATGGGATTAGGTCTATGGAGAGCGAATGTGTTTTATTGTTGTTATGTTTTTATTAAGTTTTCTCGAAGTTCAGACCATAACTTAGTTAATTGTAAAGGTTGTAATTGGTGAGGTTGGTACCGGGTGTTTGGAGCCCGATGGTCTGTAGCACCTTTAGTTTATTTTCCGCTGTTGTTTTATTATTATAGGGGTGTTACAGTATAACCAATGAACAACAAGGCGAAACAACGAGAATAATAAACAAGTATCGATTCCCGTCCTTGGTATAGAAACCAATATTGTTCGCCAATGTACAAGTCTCAACTGTAATAAGTGTTCAGTTATACCTAGTGACAACGTCTCATTAAAAACGACGTGTCTCTAAATTACCCATATACTATGGCGGGTCACCCACGGTAGTAGCCACTCCAGCGGTAGAGTCTCCGACCAACAAGCCATCCTAGCTCACGGGAAATTTCCTTGATACTTGCGGACCCATACGCGGACATCCTGGTATCGTTTTTGTGATCACAGCGCGCACCAAGAGCCACATCCTCTTGGCTTTGTTATGTTTATTAATTATACCATCGCATCGCATTACCAGTTTTTCTAACACAACAGACTAAGGTCATAGTCCAATCCGGGGTTTGTAAACTCGGGATCCAGTGTTAGATACGAGAGCGGCGTTTAGAAAGGCCAGTGCTCCGAATTAAAGTCTTGAATAATATGTATATCTTATTATCCTAGTGCTACAACGTTTTTCTGACGATCCTTATATTTATATATAAGATAGCACCACAGCCGCTAGTTCGTTTTATATATATATATAGGTTCATATATACGAACCAATACTGTTAACGCAACAACAGTAAATATTAAGCAGCTATATATATACAGTTCATGCATATTTATTCACACATTCAGACAAACAATCTTATCACAGATCACACAGATGTCTGAACTGAGGAAGCCCTCAGAGACAATCAGAGACACGTAACAACATACCGTTCACCCTGAATGTAAAACAGTGGAGTATGAATCAGCTAGATTTGATGCTCCGTGTGTCGCCTCTAACAGTCTAAACAATACATAATGCTACGGATTAGCATCCCGTATAACAACATAACTCTATGGTACCCTGTACCGTCTCTAATACCTCCCGGTTAACCCCCGTTATTAACTGTCAACGTTTGTCGGGTTTTCGGCTTAACTCGAGATTGGAAAAACGTTATATTACATGCGTAGTCTTGTCTCGTATTTTAATATACTTAATGTTAAACTTGTTATCGCATGTAACCTAATATACCCTTGTATATTATATTGTTTATTCCTATATCGCATGTATAATTCTTGTCATACATTATACATCTCACCTTTGTATTTATTTAAGGTTTGTTTTTCCAAGATTAATGGAGTATAATTCATATGTAACAAATACTTTGAATTATATAAATCCTTATTATTCCACGTATACTCTTAACATTAGAATTCCATATCCAATGTTTGTAACATATATTTATTTATATACATGTATTATGGGACTATTTATTATATGGTTAGTTTTTATAATATATTCATTCTCTTTAATGAATATCCCTTATATTATAAATGTTACACCCTTATAACATTAAAACCATATTATAAATTTTTTTAAAAATGCCCACATTTCCGAACAGCCCTTAGTTTCATAAATATTTACAAAATCCACCACATAATTAATATAATGTTATATTATAGTTATATAACATATTATGACATTTATGTCATTAAAACAATTATAACCTATAGTTACAAATTGTTATATATTACCAAATAGCCCCTTATACTCTCGGCTTTCACCATATACCACTAAACTTCCATAAATTACAAATCTAACCCAATTTATAATACATAGTTTTCTAATGTCATTAAAACTATATATTATACATATATCTTTATAAAACCTTATATATAACTCCAAAAATTCCCAAACTATACCAAAAGGTTATAAATTTATTCCTAACCTTATACTTCCTATAATTCTCGGTTTTGCCCATATGTTACCCATTTGTAACAAATGTTATGAAATATCATATATTATACTTCACTCATATAAACTCCTAATTTAACAAATAAACTTCTAAAAATTCCTAATAACCTAAGGTCTGTTCTAAATTCTTTTTAGTACCCCAAGTTTTCGGAAATCATAATAACCCCATTTCTTATAAATCTTTACAATTTAATACTATCTTAATATAAGGTAGTATTTTAATTCCTTAAATTCTTCAAACTTGGTCAAAGTCTCCTATATAGTCAACTTTGACTTCTAATGCCAAATGGGAACCAAACTCTCGGTAATTACCAAACATACCCTATACTTTTCTATTTATACTATTTTGACACAAAACTTTATAAAATGTTATAATTTTTATTAAATTCATTTAAAAACCCTAAATTCCTCTAAAATAAGCCCATGGCCTAATATTTTATCAGTAATTACCATTTGACCCCAAACTTAATTATATAAGCATAAATCAAACTAAATAAGCTTTTAAACTTAAATTAAAATGGCCTAATGACATGGCCTTATTACAACTTTGCTTTATAACATAAAATTACACATAAATAGCTCAATTTATGCAATAAACTCACGGCCTTGCTGTAGTTTATTTATTTTTCCACCTAATTGAAATACCCCAAACTTAGATATGGTGTTTAAAAGATAAAAAGTTATAAGGAGGCTAAATAATGCCTTAGAAACATTAAGAAACATTTCTAATCAAAGAAAACATAAGGAAACACCAAAAGAGCAGTTTAAGCAAAAACGTGCTCTAAGCTTGGAGAGACTTGAGAGAGTACCCAAATATTGTTCTAAGACCTTAGTAATATCCTAATGGTCATTTTAAATCAATTACCAAAGAAAACCAAGGTTGAAAACAAGTTAAAACACAAAATGTGCTTTAAGGAGTCTTAAAGCACATTTTTGAAAAATTGTCTTGTAAATGAGTTTTGAATGGCTAAATGTCCATCATTACTCTTCAATTAACATGTGTACTATATAGTATCACATTTGGAAGTCTATATCAATGGGAAATCAAAAAGTTCACAACAATGTGCCTTGTTTTGTGAATAGTAATTTAATTAAGCTAGTTTATAACATAAGTAAATATAAGTGAGATATTTGATCAATAAAGACTTAAGTACCCCTTGTTACTTAATGGGGGCCGGTTTTTACAAGGTGAGTCACCACCTTTATTTATTAAGTAAACAAAGAATTATAAAGCAAAACTACTATTTACTTTATAAAATAAATATCCTACCTTTAATCATCTCTCTCCTCATCTCTTCATTCTCTCTTGTTCCCACGGTTTTGAGCTGCTCTCTCCCTTCTCCATTAACGTGAAGAACAACCCCATGATAGCTCCATCTTCCTTTGTACACTACTTACTCATTTTAGCTCCAAAACCAAAACAAATTACATATTCCTCTTAGTTAGCTCAAGCTCTATCTATCTATCTTTTCAAAACTTCAAGAGCTTTGATTTGGTGCCAAGCCAAACCACCATTAGAGGAGGAAATTCAAGTTTGGAGACTCCATTGGCTTCTCCATTCTCTTAAGGTAAAGAAGTGTAAGAAAATCTAGGTTTCCATCACTTTTCTTCTTGACCGAAAATACATGCTCATGAGGCTTCTTATTAATGCCTTGTTCTAGCTTGTTTTCTACTCTTCAAATGATTGAGGAGGTCCTTCTTGCTTCATATCCAAGCTTGTCTTGAGAAACCAAGGTAAAACAATCACCTTAATACCTTAAAGCACATTTTTAACCTAGGGTTTGTTCCTTAGGGTTAATGTATTATCTAGTACTCATTGGAGTCATTGGATATTGGTTAGAACATTGGCAAGGAGAGTTTAAGTGGTGACCGAGATTGAGCAAGGAAAAACCTAAGGAGGAAAGTTTGTGAGCTTGTGAAAGAATAAGGTAAATTACTCACCTTAAGGTGTTTTATTGTTTAAGGGAATGGGATTTAGATATGTGATGAGCTTAGTGTAGAGTTTATATTGGGAAAAAGGGGTTATAAAACCTAGGAGAAAGAACAATGACTATACTTGCGAACTTTTGACTAAGGAGCAAATGAGAAAAAGGAGATAGTTTAAGAATATCAAGGTGAATTACAAGAAGCATTTTATTTCAATGGGAGCCTTGTTGTGTGTATTCGCAGGTTAAAGGCAAATATATGTGGAAATTAAGTGGTTAAGATTATTGTCATTTAAGGGCCTAAGTGCCAAGCATTTTAAGTTTATACACTATATGATGATGTGGTGTAGTTTTGGTGTAAATTGTGTGTTAAGGTGTTGTGATGAGAATTTGAGTGGTCTTGGTTGTTTGATGGTGAAAAACCAAGTGTTTGGATGTAACTATATACTAGAGAACCCATGGCAAAATTTAGAGGAGAACCTAAGTGTTTAAGATGTTCTAAGGAGATTTCATGACTAAGGAAGTCCTAGGGAGTTTTAGAGGTTGTCTTGTTGAAAAAGGGTGAGTTTAAGGTGTGTAATGAGTTAGAATGGCCTAGACATGATCATGGAGGATATAGGAACCAAATGAATGTACTAGTGTATTTAGGACTTAGGCAAATATGGGTAAACTAGTAGAAAGGAGATAATGTGTTGGAAGAAGGAGGCATAAATTTGTGTAGGAACTTAAAGTAGTTGCATAAAGGAATTTTAGGTGGAGAAAGATGCTTGGGAGATGATGTTATAGTGGTGAGGAAGCATTTTGGCATAGTGGTTATAATAGGTGTGAACCACCACTTAGAAACCTAAAGAGAAACATTACAAGTGTTGACATTATTGCAAGGAAATAAATAATGACTAAGATGAATATTGATGAGTGATTTAAGGAGTTTAGTGGAGGGCTTAAGGTGTGTTTTAAATGCCCAAACGAGGTTAGAGCATGCTAAGAAATGAGATAAGTGTTTAAGGATGTAGAAGATGGGTATTTTGGCCTGTCCGAACTTCCGTCCGAATTTGGAAGCTCGGACATGCCCGGTTGCGATTTAATTTTCTGAGTCTCTGCCAGTGTCCGGACTTCAGTCCGACCTTAGAAGTTCGGACACTTGAAATTTTTCTTTCGATTTCTCCTCGACCTATGTCCGAACTTAGGGAAGTTCGGACGCATGTTCGGACACACGTCTGATAGCACCTTTTGAGTCTCGACCTATGTCCGAACTTGGGAAGCTCGGACACAAGTTCGGACGCGGTGCTGTTTTGGCCAAAAACTTTGTTTAAGGTTAGGAAATGGTGGGGATGATTAGGTATTAATGTTATAAGGTTATTAAGGACATGTTTGGCGGGTGTAATGGTCATTAAGTGGGTGAGTAAGTGTAATAGATAATGAGGAAATGATGCACTTAGGAGTTAAGTTAAAAACCATAAGGCTTAGTGAAAAACAATGAGTAAAAGTTGATGTCTAGGAAGGCAAGTAATTGTATTGAGTTGAATTGAATAATAACCTAAAACTTAATGAATGTTTTAGGATTGGTGAATTGGGACTTGGAAGGAGATAAACCAAACGATCGTCGACGGTGAACGGTACAATCTTTCTTGTGACCTGCTTGCTAACGAGGTGTCCCTCGGCTTGTGTGCTATCTGTCTAATTGCTGTGACTAAAACAAGATAAAGCATGCAACCGGTTCTATTTGTTCTCGTTGTGTATGTGTTTTCTTTGCACTAACCCACGAGATTTGAGATTGTTACAACCGAGTTTAGTACTTACTGAGTTAAGGATAAGAATTAAGTATTGGTGATTGTTGGTTAATACCCGTTAAGGTTTAACTGACACATGGTGTTTAAGATTACTACTAACTGGAACTTGAGTGAGGAAACCCGAGACTGACTCCGGTCATGCATGCTAAGGAAAGGGGGATGGTATTTGAATCAGATCCGCCCTCCGCTTAAGGACTTGTCTTCGGACTTGTAGCCTAGGGCCGGTTGCCGGCTCAGCTACGCTGGACTCCCATCCAGGGTAGGTGGCATTAAGATGGTGCGGTGGGATCACCTAAATCCCAGGTTTGAAATTAAGCTACAACTATTCCCTTCCAGGAACGGTTTGTATACTGAGAATAAGTTGAGATTATGATTAAGGTAAGGTAAGAAACTTAGATTAAGGAAATAAGGACTAAGGAGGGGGTTACTAACCCACTTGATAAGGGAACGCTTGAGTTGTTCATTGTTTGTGAACTATGCATGTTCATCTGTGGATTATTGTTATTGCACTTCATATCATGCTTGTGTATGTAATCAATTTCCATGCTATCGACAATTAGTCGTCGTAGCCCCGTTAGCTTGGGGGCCATGAGAGGGAGTACCAGCATTCGTGCTGACCCCCTTTGGGGGCTGTTTTTACACTTGCAGGTAAGAGGCCCATGAGGACGCACCACGAGAGTAGGAGCGGTTAGACTTAGGATGAGATGTTTATTTTGAGTACGGGTTGCGCTTGTGCACCTGTCTGTTTATATTTAAACTGATGTAAGGTTGTGATTATGACTTAGTTACTTGTACTCGGTTGGTTGTTGGTATCACTACTAAAAAAACCGGATTTAGAGACGGACTATTCCGTCTCTATTCCGTCTCTAAACGGGTTTAGAGACGGAATGGCGACGGATTCGTTCCGTCTCGATACGGGTCGTCGCAAAATAAAACGGAGACGGAATTGATGATTCCGTCTTAAACGGCGACGGAAATGAGATGACTTATTCCGTCTCTATTTCTTAAATGGAGACGGAACAGAGACGAAATAATTTCGTGTCCAATAGAGACGGAATCGTATAACCCCATCCAGAATTTCGAGACGGATATTTCCGTCTCTATTCCATCTCAATTAGAGAAGGCATAAATTCCGTCTCAATTTCTATATCCAGAATCAACATTAGAGACGGAATTTCCGACTCTATTCCGTCTCTGTTATATTATTTTTTTTTCATATATATCAAATTCATTTCATTTTATAATTATATCATTCTTATACAAGTAATGACGTATAATTATTATTATTTTAAATACATATAATTTTTTATAGGTTTTTATATTTATATACACTAAAATGAAATAATGAGATAAATATCAAAATAGGATAATATATATATAACAAATTTAAAGTTACAGTATTTGTCACAAACTTCAAACTTTCAACCCAAGCACAAAAGTTACACATTACTACAATCATTGATACATATGATTATGCCCAAACACTTTTAAACATGAAACTAAAGTCTTAAATCTTATTTATTAAGATAATAGAACAAACATCGATCAACTGTTTGTTAACTTACATAATAATCCCTAATCATCTTGTACGTGGGGTACGTCCAACTTCTGTAGATCACCGAGCTCTTCTTGGTTTATTGTTTCCCTTCGTTGTGCTGACTGTATCCGATTACCTTTTGGAAGCAAGTGTACAAAAGTTATTATACTCAATAATCTCATCTTCCACATCCCAAAGAAATAGCTTCTGCAACATATTATTAAGAAACATTAAAATACCAATTTCCAATTATTAACTACAACAAATAAAAAGAACGTTTTTTTTAGTAGTGGTTTTTGTAAGCTTATCTTGGTAAAAAAAAAAAGAGGAAGATCCTGATCGTTTCAAACATTCATCAGCCACCATCTCTTCATCATCTGTGTCATCCAGCCTAAATCCAACACAACATAGTGCATAATTCACATTCGTTAACATGTAACTGGACTTTCACAATCATCATTTAGCTTGATTTTTTACAACAAATATAATATAAAAGTAAGAAAACATAGCATTAAATTAGTTCACTTCACTCACATTGATTCTTTACCACTTAGTTCCACTGATAATCAAGCATAAACCAAGGTCAATTGAGCAAATTGTGTAACAAAACACAATAGCAAAACTGCAGTCTACAAATTGTCAAATACGTGTCATATAGCAGTTGAATTTAAGTGCAGTTTTAGATTGTAGAGGCATGGCATTAGTGATGTAAAAATCAGTCAATTCTAGCAAGGGAATACCTCTAACAAGAGGTACAAAAACGGCAAGGCACTGACCATTAAAACTGACCATAACATGTGTAGTTCATTGACATTAAAGCGAGTGAAACAAAACACGTAATTGCCAACTAAAGGAAGCATGTGTAGCAGTTTACTCAAGCTGTATTGGAGTGAAAACTGTTACAGTTCAGCAGAGAAGTGCAAAAATATATACTAAATTATTTTAGAACAAATTATAAAATGCAGTCAAATGACCAACGTAACAGTGCATGTTGCAGTGCATAAAAACTGACCATAACCACGAACTTAATTCAGGTCAATTATTCACTAGTACATGCTTCTTTTTTGCAGTTTTAACAGTAGCAAGAAACAGCATAATCAAAGACTAAACGCTGCTGGAAACTTGCATTATTTAGAAGGCTAAACGTTGCTGAAAACTTACTTATTAGAAGTATACCTTTAGGTTGATCCAATGTAGACTTAATAAATGAGATAAGATCATTCTCATTGGTGCAGCGTTGTGATTTTTCTGCTACTATGGAAAACATGATTAAGACTTTTGAGTTACACAGGAAGCCATCACATGAAGTGAATCCTTCATGACCTACTATTAATAAGATAGTAAGTTGTAAATAAAATCTTCTTCTGTGGTGAGTGCGTAGTAAATGCTTTGAAATAGCTAGAATTGAAAGGTCTCTCACCTTCACTTCAGTTGAAATGTCTTCCCGGTTGTATATCTGACCAAGATTGGTGTCGATCTGAGGCGCATCTTGTGATGGAAGATCCTATGTGATTAATATCCATTAGTAGTGAGACTGACTCCTAATGTTATATGGGCATATATTCAACTACTGATGCATTTAGCTGCTTCTTTTTGGAATAATGCTCACAATTGAAGCACAGCAACTGACTTGACTGATTATCTCTTTTACTAATAAAGATGCAGGTGTGGGCCTTAGATTATAATCAAACTATCATAGTGGCTGAGAAAGTATTTACATTATAAAGAAGGCAAACTATAACCATGTCAATATCAAATTACCTTGAGTGAAGATGGCTACCTCCCCAGTCAAAATTGCAAAATTACCATGATGCAGATGATAGTGCCTTGTTTGCCAGTTAGAAGTACAAAATTACAAGGATGTGAAATAAGGAAATGTAGTTCAAAAACCCTTCCCACCTATTGACTAAAGATATAATCGAAACATCATAACCCTGCCCAAGGTATAAGTTTATCTATAATAAGCTAATTCTCCTGATTACAAAAGAGAAACAATAGTCAAATAGGAAATACAACTGTACAAAATAATCCCATTCAAATTAAAAGAACTAGTGTCCCATAATCTTCCACGATTTAGAATTACAAAACAAGACTCCCAAGCTATTTAACCCCTTTTCCTTTTTCAACCTCTATTCCTAAATGAAATTGGGTTCTAATCAGTTTGTGTTCAAGTATAATATACAATTGAATTTTCAAACGATCTATTGCCTCTGTACAGTTAGTATAATTTACTTTGAGCAGACATAGTTTTTTTTTAACTTGGTTTTGAACCTTATCGTAAGGATATCTAGAGAATTAAGTAGAAAGAATCAAACAGAAACATTTGTTTATGAACATTTGCTCGTGTTGTATGCCAGTAAGGGTAGCAAAATTACCGTTAATATATATATGTTCCTGATATCACCAGTTAGGGTAGCATAAGTAAAAATTCCCTTCTTCTTCTTTGCAGTCATGAGTGCAAAATTAAGATGTACTGCAGTCACCCAATTCGCTAGTTAGAATCAACAATATAGAATGTATCGCTAGTTAGGGTAGCAAAATTACCGTGAGTATGTTCTTGATATCACCAGTTAGGGTAGCAGAATTAGCACGCTCAAAAATTCTCCTGCAAAACAAAAGTAACAGTTGCCATAAATCATCCCAAACAAAAAGCGTAATCAGCGAAGAATACACCTGTCAGCAATTGAACATTAATGGAGATCGATTCTGGAAAGTTCAGTCTATGCTGAGAGTAAAATCTAGGGTACCTGTTTGTCCTTTCGGTTTTTCTTAACGTCCAAGTCTCTAATTCATTTTTTTCGCTTCCCTTCTGGTGTGTGATTCAATAATCAAAAGAAAAAACAATTTAGGGTAGCAGAATTGACGTGGGTTCTTCATCACCAGTCAGGGGTTGCAAAATTACAGTGGAATGTGTAAATTACCGTGACTGTAGCGAACTTACCGCGAGTATTTTCTTCTTCGCCAGCCAGGGGTTGCAAAATTCCAATGGATTGCAGAGTTACCGCGACTGTATCAAAATTACTGTGAGTGTTTCTCCTTCGCCAGCAGGGGTTGCAAAATTATAGAGGATTACAGAGTTACCGTGACTATAGTGAGTTAGGATTGACACATTACCGTGAGTATTTTCTTCTTCGCCAGCCAGGGGTTGCAAAATTCCAATGGATTGCAGAGTTACCGCACTGTATCAAAATTACCGTGAGTATGTTTCTCCTTCGCCAGCAGGGGTTGCAAAATTGTAGAGGATTACAGAATACCGTGACTGTAGTGAGTTAGGGTTGACACATTACCGTGAGTGTAGTTTCGACCTTCAGTCAGGACAGAGCAAGTATGTTCCTTCAATGGCTGGCGCAGAGATTACCGTGAGTGAAGACAGTAATAGCGCAGAGAATGGGGTTCGTTGTTGATAAGGAATACAACTAAAACAAATTTACAGGAGTGAAGATGAGTGAGCTATTACCGTGGGTGAAGATGAGTTCGCCAGTTTAGCCTCGCAAAATTACCGTAAGTGAAGATGGAAAGCAAATAGAGTAGTGGCAATGTTTGGGGTTAGGGTTATCCGTCTCCAATAGAGGCGCATTTAAGATTCCATCTCTATTTGAGAGGAAATTTAGTTCCGTCGCTATTTGAGACAGAAATATTCCGTCTCTATTATTTTCTAACATAGAGACAATATTTTCGTCTCTATTCCGTCTCTATATTCTCCGTAAACTACAAAACATCCCGCCACTTTATTCCCGCATTAATCCGTCTCCATTCTAACTCTATTCCGTCTCAATTATTTTAATCTTTATTTCGTCTCAGATCCGTCTCTATTCCGTCTCAATATAGAGACGGAAATTATTCCGTCTCAATTTCCGTCTCTAAATTGCTGTTTTTTAGTAGTGTATTTTGGATGGTGATGTTATGGGTCGGTTGTTTATTTTGGATAAGTGTTGTAATTGATAAGGCCGGTATATTCTAACGATCAGACCGTGACAAGGTCCAGGTGTTTGTTATTTCCGCTGTGATGAATTCGATTAAGTGTTCAGTTTTGCGATAACCACGATTGGCTTTGGATGAGGTGTTACAAAAAGTGGTATCAGAGTGTAGTTACGCTCTGATCAAGAAATACCGGACATGAGTAACAACCGAGTTAGGATATAAGTTAAGGAATAAGTGATGGGTTAAGGGTGTGAATTAGAGTGAGTAGAGTCAGATGACCACTATAAGTGTGGATCGTCTTTACCGTCTACGGACGTTATAAATTTGTTAACCGAAACAGTGGTGGATACGAATCTATGTGAGTTATGCTTGTTCAGATGTCAGAAGGAGAAGCCGAGGTCGTGGTCGAGGCGACGAGACTGAGATACCGGAGGGGCAGACGATCGCAGATCGTGGCTGCCGCATTAGGCACATGGGCTATCAGCCTGTGTGGGTGCACCACCTCCACCGCCACACCTCGGGAACCATATTGGGTGAAGAGTCTTGCAGACCTTCGACCCGCACACTTTAAGGGAGACCGATCCCGCCAAGCTTGAGGCGTACATCTCTGAGCTGGAGACCGCCTTCGAGACCCTTGACATCCCTGCTGGATCAAGGTGCGTCTGGCTGCTTTCTATCTGAAGGGGGCGGCAGGCGATTGGTGGAAGCTGCTGGTAGGGCCGAGCATGTGGCCAATCCAGAGTTCGGCTGGGAGCAATACACCGCCTTGCTACGAGCAAAGTACTACCCCGCCCATGTCCAGACGAAGAAGCGCTTGCAGTTGGATGCGCTTAAGCAGACCGACAAGATGACGGTGGACGAGTATTACTCAGAGTTCACCGCCTTGCTCCGTCTTCTGCCAGGTCTTGGGTATTCTGACCAAATCCTGGTAGACCGCTTCTATGGCGGGCTTAGCCATCGACTCCGCTACGGCATGGGGCCGACGAGTTACACTACCTTGCAGGTAATAAAATGATTGAGATTTGAGTAAGTAATGAGTAAGATTTAGATTATGAAAGATAAGAGTGACTAATACTGTGGAAAGCAGGAGTTCTATCATGCCGCTGCTAAGGTTGAGATAACCGTCCAACTGAGGGACGAGGAGAATGCTAAGAGGAAGAATGCTGGTAAGAGCTCGGAGAGTCAAGGGCAAGGAGGGTACAAGAAACAAAAGTACCAGCCTCAGGCCCAGAAGAATCAGAACCCAAAAGGAAAGGAGGAAAAGGAGAAGGCTCCGGAGCCATTGAAGTTGACGTATGCTTACGCAGCTACACCCTGCGCTCTAGGGCGCCAAAGGGTAAGGGATTGGTATTGAATGAGTTAAGAGACATTAGTAACCATTTGAGATATGAGTATTGATATTATAAATGATCAGGATCTGAGACTGAGAAGGGAGCCGGTGGTGGCTACCAGTGACGCTACATCTGTAGGTGGTGTCACAAGACCACCCCGGCTCGATTGTAAGGGAATAGGTGCATTGCAACTTTTGTGGGGTTACGGACACCGAGCATATGAGTGCTACCGGAACCCTGCTAGCAGAGCCTATAGGCCCGATACTAGGGGCAAGGCAAGACCGATCAGGGAGCTGGATCCGACGGTCAGAGGAAGGTGCAGCAAGCTGCAGACAAGAACCCACGGGTGACCCAGAAGTCGGGACCCACACTACACATGGTGGACCGGGACGATGAGCCTGAACCCTCATCGAGGCCAGTACCGCTATAACCATTTAGTAATAAAACTACCTGCTTACCGCATTATCATGCATGTTTATTGAATAATGAGTTAATAAGAATGATATGAGATTAGAACTTAAGTAAGATATAACCTACTACCACTTTAGGAAGCTTCAACATCTGCTATCCATACCATTTATACCTAACCCGGAGCACACCGACATCGAACCATAGACTTTCCAACCAAACAATGTCAGGTTATCCGCCCAGGTATGATCTTATTAAGGGGATACCTGACACCCGAAGCACAAATAGCCATCATCAGAAGATGCAATCAACTAGGAATGGGGCCGGGAGGTTTTTACACACCGGAGTACCCAGGGGGAGCAAGGATGAAATTAAAAATGATGAGCTTAGGCAAGGATTGGAATCCGTATGCCAAAACTACCAAACCACGAGGATGCAAGATGGAGTCTCCCACCGGGAATACCCGAAGAGTTCCATCCAGTTGTTACACAAGTTGTGGAAATCGCTCAGCAGTTGGAAGCTGAACCGATGCCAAACATTCAAGCAGACATTTGCATTGTGAACTTCTACGAGAAGGATGGGCGACTTGGACTACACCAGGATAAGGACGAGACAGCGGAGTCTCTCGAAAGAGGGATACCCGTAGTGTCTTGGTCCATTGGGGATGATGCAGAGTTTTTATACGGCAAGCAGAAGCGTGCGGACCGTGCGAATAAGTTAGTACTTAAGTCAGGAGATGTGTTAATTATGGGAGGAGAATCAAGGATGCTATACCATGGGATTAAGAGAATCAAGCTGAATACAGCACCGTCAGCAGTAATCAATGCGACGCACATGAGACCAGGAAGATTAAACCTAACCTTTAGACAATATTAGCCATGTAATGTTAGAATGAGATGTAAGATTAAAGCACATGTTGTAAACAGGATGGTTATGAATAAAATAACAGTGTTGTTCATATAAATTGTTTCGACTCTTGTTATACCATCAATACTCATGAAGCTTGTGAACACAATTAGGTCATGGACTCGGTACGGAAGGTGCGTTAAGCATACTTACAGAGGCACAGGCCGACGCTAGCGGCACTATCCTCACCGGCACCTTTCCGATTAATGGGATTGAGGCATCAGTTCTCTTCGACTCAGGGGCCTCGCATACCTTTGTCTCGGCATCATTCGCGAGCAGGTTGGGGCTAGACGCTGATGAGCTACCAGACTTCACGGTTACGCTCCCGTCTAAGGAGAAGGTTCGTTGCACTCGCTACTACCGAGGAGCCAATGTCAGAATTAAGGAAGAAGACTTTCCAGTCAGTTTTATTGAGTTCAGTGAGCTAGGATTTGATGTTATCTTCGGGATGAACTGGTTGGAGAGGCACAAGGGACGTATCCTCTGCGCCGAGCATAGACTGCTGCTCAGGAGTCTGTCTGGGGTAACAATATCATACCGCCAGAGGCCCAGAGAGCCTTCGACTAAGATCATCACTGCCATGGCAATGTATAAGGAATTGAGGAGAAAGGAAGAAGTGTACCTCTGCTATGTACAGGACATAGAGAGAGACCCTGAGTTCGACCCCGACTTACCAGTAGTGTCAGAGTTCCCCGACTTATTTCCAGGGGAACTGCCTGGCATGTCACCCACTCGGGAGGTAGAGTTCACCATCGAGCTGCTACCTGGTACCGGACCGATAGCCAAGGCACCATACCGAATGGCTCTGGCAGAAATGACTGAGTTAAAGGAACAATTGAAAGATTTGTTAGATAAGGGGTTTATAAGACCAAGTGTGTCACCATGGGGAGCGCCAGTCCTCTTCGTGAAGAAGAAAGATGGTAGTCTCCGCCTCTGCATCGACTACAGAGAGCTGAATGAAGTGACAATGAAGAATAAGTACCCACTACCCCGCATTGACGATCTATTCGATCAGTTGAAGGGAGCAGCTGTGTTCTCCAAGATTGATCTCAGATCAGGGTATCATCAGATAGCCATTAAGGAGGGAGACATTGAGAAGACGGCATTCCGGACACGATACAGCCACTATGAGTTTACAGTGATGCCGTTCGGTTTGTCGAACCCACCGGCGAAGTTTATGGATCTGATGAACCGCTTGTTCCGGGAGCAGCTGGACAAGTCGGTTGTGGTGTTTATTGATGACATTTTGATATACTCGAAATCTAAGGTTGAACATGAGGAACATATGAGGAGAGTATTGGAAATATTGAGGGAGAACCAGCTATATAAGTTCTCCAAGTGTGAGTTTTGGCTTGACCAGGTCTCTTTCCTAGGTCATGTCATCTCAGATGCTGGGATCTCAGTAGATCCAGCAAAGATTGATGCCGTACGTACTTGGCCAAGACCGAAGACTGTTACCGACATTAGGAGCTTTCTCGGGCTGGCAGGATACTACAGGAGGTTTGTTCGGGATTTTAGCAAGGTCGCGAAACCGATGACCAGTCTGATGAAGAAGGATGCACTGTTCGTATGGACGGTTGACTGTGAGAGATCATTTCAGAGCTTGAAGGACTCACTGACCACTGCACCGGTTCTGACCATTCCAGACGGTACAGAGGGCTTTGAGGTTTATTGTGATGCATCCGGCAGAGGGCTGGGTTGCGTGCTCATGCAACATGGCAAGGTGGTGGCATATGCCTCACGCCAGTTGAAGAAACATGAGGAGAACTACCCCACACATGATTTGGAGCTGGGAGCTGTAGTCTTCGCTTTGAAGATATGGCGCCACTACTTATACGGGGTTAGTGTGACGATCTACACCGATCATAAGAGTTTGAGATACATATTCACTCAGAAGGAGAGTTGAATCTTCGACAGAGGAGATGGTTAGAGTTCTGAAAGACTATGACATTGACCTCCAATACAAAGAGGGAAAGGCCAATGTTGTAGCAGACGCCCTGAGCCGTCGAGCACACTCACTCCATTCGCTAGTTTCTTTCTCCAGCTTGGTTGATGTGGTGCGAGAGGCTCAGAGGACAGATGAGTACATGAGAGAGGTCAGACAGAAACTGACAGATGGTACCTTTGAGAGTCAGAAATACGACTTCAGACTTCATGATGATGATGATCTGATCAGACTTAAGGGCCGGTTATGCATACCACGGGGCAACACGGATCAGAAAGACCGTATACTTAGAGAATCACACTGTTCTTCAGTTTCCATCCATCCGGGAGCCTCTAAAATGTATAAAGACATGAAGAGATACTTCTGGTGGTCGGGGATGAAGACAGATGTTACCGAGTTCATCTTGAGGTGTCTTACATGCTAGAAGGTGAAATTCGAGCACCGACGACCGGGCGGAATGGTACAGTCGATGCCAGTTCCGGAATGGAAGTTCCATGATATCTCCATGGACTTTGTAGTCGGACTTCCACCTGCTAGGGGAGGTCTCAACATGATATGGGGGTGGTGGATCGCCTTACCAAAGTAGCCCGATTCATACCGATGAAGGATACTTGGAAGGTGACCAAATTAGCTGAGTTATTTGAGAAAGAAATCATGAGACATCACGGGATACCGAAGACCATAGTGTCAGATAGAGACACCAGATTCCTTTCGAGGTACTGGAGAGCTACTAGAGAAGCGTTGGGTACAGAACTCAAGCTGAGTACCGCGTTCCATCCTCAGACAGATGGTCAGACTGAGCGTACTATTCAGACACTCGAGGACATGCTGAGGGCATGTGCCTTAAACTTCCAGGGAAGTTGGATTGACAGACTACATCTGATCGAGTTTTCATACAACAACAGCTATCATGCTTCGATCAAGATGGCACCTTTTCAAGCGTTGTACGGTAGACCATGTCGTACACCGCTCTACTGGGATGAGTCGAGCGAGACGGTCATTATAGGACCAGAGTACTTAGAGCAAGTTAAGGCTGAAGTTCAGCAAATCAGGGAGAACATGAAAGCTGCTCAAGATAGGCAGAAGTCGTATGCTGATGTTCGACGACGGGACCTGGAGTTCGCAGTGGGCGACCAGGTATTTCTGCGAGTTTCACCGATGAAGGGTGTATTCAGGTTTGGGCAGAAGGGCAAATTAAGCCCGAAGTTTGTTGGTCCTTATGAGATTACGGAGCGGGTGGGCCCGGTTGCCTACAGGTTGAATTTACCTGCTGAGCTGGGTAAAGTGCATGATGTTTTTCATGTTTCACAGCTAAAGAAATACATGCACCACCCCTCCCATGTGTTAGAACCTGAGAGGTTGACATTAGAACCGAATATGAGATCCGTGGAGACTCCTCAGAGAATCTTGGACAGTAAGACTAGGGACACTCGCCACAAGTCAGTGCGACTGGTGAAGGTTCTCTTGTCTAACCAGGATGTCGAAGAGGCCACGTGGGAATTAGAGGATAAGATGAGGGCGAAGTACCCTTCTTTGTTTACTGACTAGATCGTCTGTATAGGGTACGGGGCGTACCCCTTTTTAAGGGGGGTAGAGCTTCCTCGCTTTTGAGTTAAGAAACAAACTTGTTGTCGTTTTTTGGTTGTCTAAGATGTGAATTTGTGTGTAAGTTGCTACACTTTGGTGTTATGTTTGAGTTATGTATAATACTTATGTATTGTATTTGAGATTGACCTTTGAGTCTTGAGGTGTGTGAATGTGAATATAAGATGTGGTGTTAAGATTAAGGGAATTGAGTACCGTGAATGGTTAAGCATATATGTGAACTTTGGGGACAAAGTTCTTTTAAGGGGGGTAGATTGAAATACCCCAACCTTAGATATGGTGTTTAAAAGATAAACAAAGTTATTAGGAGGCTAAATAATGCCTTAGAAACATTAAGAAACATTTCTAATCAAAGAAAACATAAGGAAACACCAAAAGAGATTTTTAAGCAAAAACGTGCTCTAAGCTTGGAGAGACTTGGGAGAGTACCCAAATATTGTTCTAAGACCTTAGTAATATCCTAATGGTCATTTTAAATCAATTACCAAAGAAAACCAAGCTTGAAAACAAGTTAAAACACAAAATGTGCTTTAAGGAGTCTTAAAGCACATTTTTGAAAAATTGTCTTGTAAATGAGTTTTGAATGGCTAAATGTCCATCATTACTCTTTAATTAACATGTGTACTATATAGTATCACATTTGGAAGTCTATATGAATGGGAAATCAAAAATTTCACAACAATGTGCCTTGTTTTGTTAATAGTAATTTAATTAAGCTAGTTTATAACATAAGTAAATATAAGTGAGATATTTGATCAATAAAGACTTAAGTACCCCTTGTTACTTAATGGGGGCCGGTTTTTACAAGGTGAGTCACCACCTTTATTAGTTATTAAGTAAACAAAGAATTATAAAGCAAAACTACTATTTACTTTATAAGATAAATATCCTACCTTTAATCATCTCTCTCCTCATCTCTTCATTCTCTCTTGTTCCCACGGTTTTGAGCTGCTCTCTCCCTTCTCCATTAACGTGAAGAACAACCCCATGCTATCTCCATCTTCCTTCGTACACTACTTACTCATTTTAGCTCCAAAACCAAAACAAATTACATATTCCTCTTAGTTAGCTCAAGCTCTCTCTTTCTATCTTTTCAAAACTTCAAGAGCTTTGATTTGGTGCCAAGCCAAACCACCATTAGAGGAGGAAATTCAAGTTTGGAGACTCCATTGGCTTCTCCATTCTCTTAAGGTAAAGAAAGTGTAAGAAAATCTAGGTTTCCATCACTTTTCTTCTTGACCGAAAATACATGCTCATGAGGCTTCATTTTAATGCCTTGTTCTAGCTTGTTTTCTACTCTTCAAAGGATTGAGGAGGTCCTTCTTGCTTCATATCCAAGCTTGTCTTTAGAAACCAAGGTAAAACAATCACCTTGATACCTTAAAGCACATTTTTAACCTAGGGTTTGTTCCTTAGGGTTAATGTATTATCTAGTACTCATTGGAGTCATTGGATATTGGTTAGAACATTGGCAAGGAGAGTTTAAGTGGTGACCGAGATTGAGCAAGGAAAAACCTAAGGAGGAAAGTTTGTGAGCTTGTGAAAGAATAAGGTAAATTACTCACCTTAAGGTATTTTATTGTTTAAGGGAATGGGATTTAGATATGTGATGAGCTTAGTGTAGAGTTTATATTGGGAAAAAGGGTTATAAAACCTAGGAGAAAGAACAATGACTATACTTGCGAACTTTTGACAAAGGAGCAAATGAGAAAAAAGAGATAGTTTAAGAATATCAAGGTGAATTACAAGAAGCATTTTATTTCAATGGGAGCCTTGTTGTGTGTATTCGCAGGTTAAAGGCAAATATGTGGAAATTCAGTGGTTAAGATTATTGTCATTTAAGGGCCTAAGTGCCAAGCATTTTAAGTTTATACACTATATGATGATGTGGTGTAGTTTTGGTGTAAAATGTGTGTTAAGGTGTTGTGATGAGAATTTGAGTGGTCTTGGTTGTTTGATGGTGAAAAACCAAGTGTTTGGATGTAACTATATACTAGAGAACCCATGGCAAAATTTAGAGGAGAACCTAAGTGTTTAAGATGTTCTAAGGAGATTTCATGACTAAGGAAGTCCTAGGAAGTTTTAGAGGTTGTCTTGATGAAAAAGGGTGAGTTTAAGGTGTGTAATGAGTTAGAATGGCCTAGACATGATCATGGAGATATAGGAACCAAATGAATGTACTAGTGTATTTAGGACTTAGGCAAATATGGGTAAACTAGTAGAAAGGAGATAATGTGTTGGAAGAAGGAGGCATAAATTTGTGTAGGAACTTTAAGTAGTTGCATAAAGGAATTTTAGGTGGAGAAAGATGCTTGGGAGATGATGTTATAGTGGTGAGGAAGCATTTTGGCATAGTGGTTATAATAGGTGTGAACCACCACTTAGAAACCTAAAGAAACATTACAAGTGTTGACATTATTGCAAGGAAATAAATAATGACTAAGATGAATATTGATGAGTGATTTAAGGAGTTAGTGGAGGGCTTAAGGTGTGTTTTAATGCCCAACGAGGTTATAGCATGCTAAGAAATGAGATAAGTGTTTAAGGATGTGAAGATGGGTATTTTGGCCTGTCCGAACTTCCGTCCGAATTTGGAAGCTCGGACATGCCCTGTTGCGATTTAATTTTCTGAGTCTCGGCCAGTGTCCGGACTTCAGTCCGACCTTAGAAGTTCGGACACTTGAAATTTTTCTTTCGATTTCTCCTCGACCTATGTCCGAACTTAGGGAAGTTCGGACGCATGTTCGGACACACGTCTGATAGCACCTTTTGAGTCTCGACCTATGTCCGAACTTGGGAAGCTCGGACACAAGTTCGGACGCGGTGCTGTTTTGGCCAAAACTTTGTTTAAGGTTAGGAAATGGTGGGGATGATTAGGTATTAATGTTATAAGGTTATTAAGGACAAGTTTGGTGGGTGTAATGGTCATTAAGTGGGTGAGTAAGTGTAATAGATAATGAGGAAATGATGCACTTAGGAGTTAAGTTAAAAACCATAAGGCTTAGTGAAAAACAATGAGTAAAAGTTGATGTCTAGGAGGCTAAGTAATTGTATTGAGTTGAATTGAATAATAACCTAAAACTGAATGAATGTTTTAGGATTGGTGAATTGGGACTTGGAAGGAGATAAACCAAACGATCGTCGACGGTGAACGGTACAATCTTTCTGTGACCTGCTTGCTAACGAGGTGTCCCTCGGCTTGTGTGCTATCTGTCTAATTGCTGTGACTAAAACAAGATAAAGCATGCAACCGGTTATATTTGTTCTCGTTGTGTATGTGTTTTCTTTGCACTAACCCACAGATTTGAGATTGTTACTAACCGAGTTTAGTACTTACTGAGTTAAGGATAAGAATTAAGTATTGGTGATTGTTGGTTAATAACCTTAAGGTTTAACTAACACATGGTGTTTAAGATTACTACTAACTGGAACTTGAGTGTGGAAACCCGGACTGACTCCGGTCATGCATGCTAAGGAAAGGGGGATGGTATCTGAATCAGATCCGCCCTCCGCTTAAGGACTTGTCTTCGGACTTGTAGCCTAGGGCCGGTTGCCGGCTCAGCTACGCTGGACTCCCGTCCAGGGTAGGTGGCATTAAGATGGTGCGGTGGGATCACCTAAATCCCAGGTTTGAAATTAAGCTACAACCATTCCCTTCCAGGAACGGTTTGTATACTGAGAATAAGTTGAGATTAAGATTAAGGTAAGGTAAGGAACTGAGATTAAGGAAATAGGGACTAAGGAGGGGGTTACTAACCCACTTGATAAGGGAACGCTTGAGTCGTTCATTGTTTGTGAACTATGCATGTTCATCTGTGGATTATTGTTATTGCACTTCATATCATGCTTGTATGTAATCAATTTCCGTGCTATCGACAATTAGTCGTCGTAGCCCCGTTAGCTTGGGGCCATGAGAGGGAGTACCAGCATTCGTGCTGACCCCCTTTGGGGGCTGTTTTTACACTTGCAGGTAAGAGGCCCATGAGGACGCACCACGAGAGTAGGAGCGTTAGACTTAGGATGGGATGTTTATTTTGAGTACGGGTTGTGCTTGTGCACCCGTCTGTTTATATTTAAGCTGAGTAAGGTTGTGATTATGACTTAGTTACTTGTACTCATTGGTTGTTGGTATTTTGGATGGTGATGTTATGGGTCGGTTGTTTATTTTGGATAAGTGTTGTAATTGATAAGGCCGTATATTCTAACGATCAGACCGTGGCAAGGTCCAGGTGTTTGTTATTTCCGCTGCGACGAATTCGATTAAGTGTTCAGTTTTGCGATAACCACGATTGGCTTTGGATGGGTGTTTACAATGTCATAATTAGACCATTATGTTAATTAAATCACCTAAATGACTATCTTAATTTATCTTAGTCATTTTTTCCATTTTTGGTTAAAATAACCCTTATAATTAACTCCACTCTCGGCATAATAAATATATATGCTAAGAATTCATAAAATCATAAGTTTTAAGGTGTTTATACCTTGGTTATCCTTGTAATAACTCGGCAGCTTGAAGGAACATTCACCACTCATTTAGACATGTTTAATACACCAAAATAAGATATGGTTATACTCCAAGCTTGAGCTTAACCATAAAGAACAATTAATGTAAGATTTAAGGCAAAAATCACCTTAAAATGCAAGGAACTCCAAAGGATTTCGGCCTGAAATAAAACACCCAAATGGTGTTAAATTGACCATATCAACATAGGAAATAGTTAGACAACAACAAGCTGCCATGGTAATAGGTTTTACCTTGGCAAATGCCTTAAAGAAGGGTATTTCCTTTGAATTTTGGCCACCTTGCTCCAAATGGTTAACCAACTGAATGAACATGTAAATATGAAGATTATGAGTGAATAACTCACAAAAAAAGAAGAGAAAACCGCATGAAGTCTAGAGAAGCTTAAGGTATGTTTTTTACCTTATAATGTGATTTGAACAACCTTGGTCCCTAGACTTGCTTCAGCCGAGATTGCTGTTTGTTCTAACCTTAAAACACTTAGTATGAGCATGGAAAGTGATAGATCATGAGCTCCAAGTGTAGGCAATGAAGAGATGAAGAAAAAGAGCTAAATATGCCTGACCATTACCTTTGGTGCTTACGAGATTGATTTGTCTTCCACTGAAATACCCCGAACTTAAATATAGGGATTAAAATTAATCTCATATGTATTTAAGGGCCTAATGGTACCCAATTAATACTAGTAAGGAAAAATAAATCCAAAAGAAATAAATAAACGCTTAAAAAGTGGAAAACGCTAAATAAGCGTTAAGTAACCATAGGAGGTATGAGACCTTGGTTAGTGTGTTATATGGATTCTAAAGGTTTAATAAGACCTAAATAATATATGGGAACAACTCCCGAAGAAAACGGATCCAAATAAGGCATTAAAACGCTAATAGGGCTTTAACACACGTTTTTCGAGAAAACCCGAAAACGTGATTTTAAGTCGTCAAATGAACCCGTAAAAATTATAAATCATTAAATAAATATTATTAAGCATTTATGGAAGCTTAATAACCAATAAAAATAAAGAAACGAGAAAATTCCGAAAACGGACCCGGTTAGTGAACAGTACCTAAACCGGGTAAAATAACGAGCGTTTTCTGTAAAAGACGAAAACGCTCCAGCTGGTATAACTGTAGGGGCCGGTTTTTATCTGTCAAACAACTCCCTCACACACACATGTAACTAGCTAACTAAATAAGAGAGCCAAAAGCAAAGGAAAACTAAAGTAAAAGCTACTTTATCTACTTACTCTCTCACCTCACTTTTCTATTATCTCTCTCCCATTCCCTCCTTCCTCATCGTACTCCCTCTCTTTCTCTCCTTGTGGCTGCGATTTTGAGCTCCCCATTACAACCATGGCTTCTCCATCTTCTCCCCATGCTTACTTCCATTTGAGCTCCAATCACAAAAATAATTACATATTTGTAATCCCCTCATCCTCCTCTATCATTCTCTCTTTTCAAATTCGAAAAGGATGAGTTTCATCTCCATGGGTTTTCCCCATTTGAAGAGAAAAGCACACCATTGTGGAGCTTGGAGTCTCCTCTTTCCAACAAGGTAAAAATCTACATGAAAGACCTCACTCTTCTCCATCTCTTGGGCATAACCGATTTTTCCCCTCTCTCTCACCTTGTTTTTCCTCTTGTTTGGAGCTTTGTTTCAACCCTCCAATGGTGGTGAGAACACCTTCTTGAACCAAGGGCTAAAACCCCCCTAAAAGCTTCAAAAGGTAAACCCTAGAAATTTGTTTAAAATATCTCAATGAGTTAGTATAAATCTAAGGGTTAGTATATTAATTATACTTGTTTTGTATGCTTGGGTGATGGGAATGGAGTTTGGCAACTCCATTCCCCACAAAATCGAATTGTACAAGGAAGAGAAGGAGAAGTGGAAAGAAAATGAAGGAATTATAAGCTCAAGGTAAGAGCTCTTTACTATTGTTAATTGTTATGCATTAGAGTAATGGAATGGGTAATCAAACAAAAGAACCCGAACTAATGTATTAGTATTGAAGTCTATGGATTTTGAGTATTAGGGAACTAGTAAGTAAATTGTAGGCCTTAGAGCCAAGTATATGTGTATGAGTATTGGTATTGATGCATGATGGAGTATTAATGTATTGTAATGGTTTGTATAGCTTTGTGTGCTGGTAGGACCCTTGTATGGGTGTGGCTAGATTAGGAATGAATTTGATGAGAAGTGCATATGTGGAGAAGTAAGGAAAGTAGGTGAACTATGGCGAAATTTTGGTAGGAATTATGTATCTAAGAATGACTTGGTGAATGGGAGAACCAAGGTGTATATTGGATTGGGTGGATATGTTTAGTAGTGATGAAGAGGTAGTTGTAGTATGAGAAACAAGAAGTGTAAAAATCTGTAGCAAAGTGTGTAAAAATGCCTTGGAGAAGTTAGGAAAAATTAGTGTGTAGGAATTGGTAAAATGAATGTTGGACTTGGGTATAGATGGTACAATTGCTTGGAAATGAATTGGCTTGGTAAGAGGAGGTATTTGGGATGCTAGGAGTGACATTGGTATAGGAAGTATTGGATATTAGAAGTTGGAACAAAAATCTGTAGCATTGAAGGATGCAAACTGTTGTAAGTGTGGAATGGAAGTGATGAAATTGTGTAAGTGGATTGATGGATTTAGTAAAGAATTTGGTGGATGAACTAAGGCAATTTGAGGGGCCTAGGTAGTGTCTAAACATGTGGGATTACATGTAGGAAGATTGGAGAAACAATGGGCAAAGTATAGGACTGAAAACAGAAATAAAAATGCAAATACTGGGCCGGACCGACCTTGGGACCGAACTTGCAAGGTCGGTCGAGCCCAGATTTACAAGACGGGAAAGCTTCTGGAATGGACCGAACTTGCGACCGGACTTGCAAGTTCGGTCGGACCCGAGAAATTCTCCCGTCTGTAACCTACTGGATTGGACCGACCTTGCGACCGGACTTGCAAGGTCGGTCGACGCAGAATTTTTCCATCTTGTAACTTACTGGAATGGACCGACCTTGCGACCGGACTTGCAAGGTCGGTCGGGCTAAAATTTTCCGTTAAATAACTCACTGGAATGACCGACCTTGGGACCGGACTTGCAAGGTCGGTCGGCCCTGGAATTTTCACCCGATGTAGCCTACTGACTTGGACCGAACTTGCAAGGTCGGTCGCAAGTTCGGTCGGGTCAAAACTTACAAAAAAAAAACTATAAGACTATGGTTAGTATATGTATGTATGTATATGTATACCCACCTATACATATGTGCATATATAGGTAAGTAAACCATTGTTAAGTAATTAGGAGTAAGTAATAAAATGTAAGTATTGTAATGCAAGACTTAGTAAGTTTGGATTAGTAAACGTAAGAGTAATCGGGTTAAGTTAAGGATAGATAGATTAATCATTCCACTATATGTATATATAATAGGAATTGATTTGTGAACACCGGAGGAACGTTGGGATACAAGTACAACGGTGAAAGGTATGATTTCTTCATGCCCTGTATCCTAATCTGGTTACCCCGATTAGTGTGCTTATTTGACCACCTAATAAGATAAATGCATGAATCGGATTATATTGCACTTACCTGTGCTTGTTCACATTGTTCTTGATATTTGACTTGAACAATAGTTTGTATAATTCATGAAACATATGAATGATGATGATGTGTATTGTATTTTGTAGTGTACTTGTATATTGCACTGTATTTTGTATGGATGTGTATATGGGCTTTGTATCGTATTATTGTGGCTTGAATGAATGACTTCTGCTAATTCCTAACTGCCTAACTCCTAACCTAAGTGAGTAAATTGGAATGAGTAGAAGTCCGATATAGTTTCGGCCACGCGTGAGGATGAGGAGACACAAGAGGTTGGATCCGATTCCTGGTTCTTAAGCTGGTCCACGGCCCAAATCCCTTAAGTGGGTAGCATCCATGATTAGTGAACCAAGTAAATCCCGGTGGTGGGACCGAGTAGTTCCCCGGGCCGGAGGTCCCGACGACTTAACATGAGTAAGAGTAAGAGTAAGCAAGTATGGATCCGTAAGTATGTATGAGTATGAGTATGAGTATGTATGCGTATGTATGAAGTAACGAGTAAAAGAGTAATCTCCACCCGATTAACCCGGGTGGACCAATGAAGCTAACAAGTATTGTATACTGTGTATGTAGTGAGTATGTGTATTCGGAAGAAGGTAAGTATGTATCGGATGGTTATATCGTATTCCCTGTATGTAATAAAGTGTATGTATGTATGCTTGTGTAAGTATTATTGTATTGTGTATAAGAGCATGTGTGCATGTATGTTTGAATGAAAATGAACTGCATGTATTCGACCAAGTGGTCGGCGTACCCTCACTAGTACGCGGGGTATGCGGTTATCATGCTCGGCGAAAGCTGACCCCTTCGGGGGACATTTTTTAGTGTGCAGGTACCCGAAGCGAATATGGTCAAGGAAGAGACCGGAGGCACACCCTTGTACATAGAAAGTAAGTAGTTGTGAGAAAATGGGTAGATGTAGACTCCTACAGAGTATGTATGAACTTGGAAGAGACATTATAAGTGTATAAGGATCCTAGTAGACTCGGTGAAGTATATTGTATTGTATGGATTGAGGAGGAGTAAGTATTGAATGGAGCATTGTTGTAATTGATTGATGAATGGAGTATGTATTAAGATGTGTAGTACTCGGGATTCCGGTCCATCACACCGATGCTGTAAGCAGTAGTAGTAGCCTTGTTAGCCACGTGGGTGGTTAACGGCATTGTATCACCCATTGTACGTAAGTAAGTATCCGCTGCGTGTATCTGATGTGTAAGGAGATTGGACGGTAAGCATGTATTAATGGTAGGGGTGTTACAGAAAGTGGTATCAGAGCGAAGTATCGCTCTGATGACTGGAAATACCAAGCTTAGGAAATACCGAGTTAGGAATTAGAAGCTTAGGGCTAAGGGCTGAGTGTTAGCATTAGAGATATGCTAGTTAGGAACTACCGGTGAGTACCGGATACCTACAATACCAGTCCCGCCCGCCGCAAACCCCACTGTATAACTTGGGAAAGGACGCCAGAGAGAAGAAAAGCCTTCTCATACTCGGGAAAACCCGATCTGGCAGTGGTGAAGCAATCACACGGTAAACAAGAACCGACACATGGTAGATTCCAAGAACTGGAAGACCTGGAGATGGATTCCGGTTGAACCACAACTCCCGCACTTAATAGCGGTGGAATAAGCACTCCAACCACCAGGAGGTTACAACTTACAACATCATGGGACGACATGCTCAGCAGTCACAGAACCTAACTAAACAACCAGCAGCATGAAAAGAAGCACTGACCGTGCAACAGAATGAAAAGGGGAGCAGTAACGGAACCCGAGACACAAGTTGACGGGATAGTAATACTTGAATAATACCACCAACGGTATGCTAGCCGACTAAGGACATAGTCGGAAGCGGTAAACTCCAGAATTACGATGCCATTAAGGTTACAATACCTGGCCAATATAGCTCAGACAACTACGAGAACAACCATGAGATATAATCCGATAGGACTACAAGCGTAGTACCTAAACGGGGAAGGTTCAGTAAACACCACAGATGTGTGGGGACGAGCCACCAGGAACGACACTAAACCAAATAGATTGGGAATCTCCAAGGATTGGAGAAGTACTCAGATCTAAGACGGCCATGTCTAGACCACCAAGAAGCTACCTAAAGGATCGAGTATACCAACTATAGATCATAAATATCAAGGGAAGAGTCAACAAGACTATCAAATACGAGTGGAAACCATACCGTGATCGGTATAGGATTACTCAAAAACCACCAGTACCATGCACTTGCCACGACAAGTGCAGTAAGGACAGGAACATGCAGAGAACCCCAACACGTCACAAGCACATAGGAACGTGCTGTGACCGTAATGAGGCGACTACAGGAATAAACATCCTAAAACAGGAGGAATGAAACTATGGGAAGGCGTGACGGCCCGACCACTGTATTTAGAACATACCAGTCAGTGAGAAGCTAGACTTGGTCAAGACCTCAGGCATGGCTATACCATGAGAGACTTCTTTTAACACCGAACCATTGTTTTTTTTTTAAACCCAGGACTTCTTTTTTTTCAAAACCACTAACCTTATTTTTAAACCCTGGATTTTTAAAACCGAACCAACATAATTACGGTGAGTATCATAGAATGATACAAGAGGAGTTGGCAACAGAATACTTCACCTAGGCGTGTGACGAAACCTACGAGTGTACCCGTTACGGGATGTGGGACAACCGCACTCAGAAGGAGCTTACGGGCCCGACATATAGTTGGGTAAGTGGTAACGTATCAATATGGTACCCCACGTATGTATACATGTAGTGTGCGACGCACGGGAAGTAGTCAACTCCGTTCTACGGACCATGAGTGAATTGAAACCAGAACAGCTGGACATTTCAGACAATCAAGCATAAAGGAACTCAGAGCACCCATTTGAAAGTAAGGAATAAGAACTAGGAAGTGCAAAGAGCACAAACTAGTAAGTATAGACATGGGATATGTCTCAAGGACATCAAACAAACACGTGATACCTGGGAAGTACACCCAGCCTAGACACGGTAAGGCAACCGCCTAACGTGAACACCACGATGCTCAATAAACGGGACAGAGTTCCCAAGAGCAATCACAAGATCACCATAAAGTAAAACCCAACATTGGAAAGGAATGTAAACCTAGTCAAGAACACTAGGAGAAGGTGTAAACGGTCTACCCAACGACGGGAGACGTTATAAACCAAAAGGGAATAACTCAAATACAATACCACAAGACGGTATAGTAGACACAACATATCGTAAACATTAGCCGGATGTAACGGCACAACTAACAGCACTCAGGAGTAATCCTTGAAGGGTGTCTGAGATAACAGCAGTTGAACAAGCGTCATGATAAGAGCACATGAGCTAGAAGGAACATTCGGTTAGGACACCGAAGGGATTTCACTTAACAGGAAATACCCTAGACTACAAAAAGGCACTGATCAGCACCAGATTGCCTGAGAGTCTCCTATGAACGGAAGCGTGATGCCATGACTTACCATGGAGCCCAATAATATCTCCAACCTATGATGGTATACATGGAGTGGAAACATGTATAAGCAGCTTGCGAAGAGCATAGCTTGCAGCGATACGGCTCAGAAACCGTAAACCAAATACGTTATATAAACTTAAACGGTTGCAAAACCGGCACCAATTGTTAACAAGACCTGCAAGAGATATTGCCTCGTACAACAAGAAATCAACAACTGGACCATCGATCCAAACCCAACCTTATGAGTGGCTTGGAGTAATGGCCAACTCAGTGTCACTGTCACTAGAGCATCAACCTAGTATACAGTTGACAAGCTTTTAATTACCTTCATGCCTCATGTAGCAATGGTAGTACAGAGGCATAAGAATCATGATAATGCCAACATTGGCCTAGTCCACACTTGGACACTACGAGAAACCCAAGGGAAGGTACCCCCCTCGTTAGCCAAAGACCACCAATGTGGTGAAGATGTGAACCCTTGGAAAGGCTTCCATCTATTATAACAAAGCCTACGCTTATAAATATTGTCAAGGGGCGATGGAAAAGGAAATGAGATTTTCCAAACCATTACGACTTAAGGAGTAAGCATACTCCATATGCACT
Organism: Limonium bicolor; assembly: GCA_023374045.1. Lineage (NCBI taxonomy): Eukaryota > Viridiplantae > Streptophyta > Magnoliopsida > Caryophyllales > Plumbaginaceae > Limonium > Limonium bicolor. The sequence continues at coordinate 180,315,419 of CM041778.1, read as the reverse complement.
CAAGCATGTAGTGAACCGTTGTATAAACACCAATATGATAACCTTGTCATTAGACCTATGAGTGGAGACAAACCCCTCAACAAGAACTTGCATTATCAATGACAGAGTACTCTTCAATTGGAGAACGGGACCAGAAAACCCTTGAAGCTTCATGGGATGTCCCGGTGATGTACATACAAGAATAAAACCGCACAGCTAGAGCCTATAACCAATGCTCAGCCTCGGGAGGACAGTAACTGTCAAAACAATCAATGTGAGTGCACATTGCACACCATGATGACCAACGCTCAAGTGAGCTTGTAAACCGGTAAATTGCTTTATCCTTGGTCAACCAAGATACTTGGTAAATTGTATCACAATGATGATAGAATGTGAGGTAAGTTAACCTACACATAAAACTAAGTGGAATAAGACATCTCCACATTGGGAAGATATAAGATTGCCGTATGCTACGACAACCGTCATACACACAAACACAGGAAACTCCTAGTGTATTTACACCATAAGGAAATGGTGCCAATGACAATGTCACTAAGTAAAAAACTACCACAGTAACAGAAACAGTAAAAGCAATGTTGTACAATGAGTAAGAATACGGTGCGCAACAAGCGACCGCTATGAGGAAGTAGTTAAGCAATGACACGGAGTATAAGTATGAGATGACACACAGAAGATATTCCTTCCTATCACATAAGTGACTTACTGTCAAGCGTTTACGCCTCTGCACTCTGTATGACTGAGTGTTTTGGTATTGCACTTGTGCAGCTAATGATCAAATGAGATGGCATGGGATATGGAGAATGTAAACCGCAGTAAATCTTTCCTTTCACCACAAACATGGCATAAGTCAGTCAAGCAAGCTTAGCAACATACAGTGCGGCCTAAGGCCAAAGAAGCACGAGGGTGTACACACACTAATAATCACAGATGTGAATCCATTGGAATATAAGGTGAAAGGAGATACAAGGAAGTCACTAGGACCGACGCATATCAATGCAAGGTCATACAAGTAAAGAACACTTGTACTAAACCAGAGGAACTGGTATGATTCAGAAACTATGGACACCAGTAGAAGCACTACAACCAAGTAGTGACTTAACCTCGCCCTACAATAAGTCGGAGGAACCTAGTGAATAATCATGGAGCACGAATAGCATGTGCTCTAGATTACCAGAGAGCTGGTTACAATCTAAAACTAATTATAGTTCAACAACACGGTAAAAGATTACCGCAATGTTTAGTAAACCTTATTCCCATAATCGACGGATAAAAGGTGATGTATAACACGTTAAGGATAACAAGAAGGGTGAATAACCCAAGTTATCAGGGTCGCGCAGCAGAAGCTAGTGGGCCCTAGCTAGGAGATAATATACCTAGTAAGAATGCAAATGGCTATTAATGCCTTGAAGCCTAATAGGCTAGAACCGAATTAATGATGAGTTAAAAACTCATATAGGAATTCTTGGTGCAAAGACAAAACCATTGGTATGTTAGACCCTTTGACCAAGCATAGTATTAGCATACTGTAGTGAAGCTAAACGCTTCAGATTCCCCGAATTAAATAACCAATGTTTAATATTAACATATGGGTGATTACGTGGGCGTAATCCCTTTTAAGGGGGGTAGAGCGAAAACCGCTTAATGTAAGTTTTGTGAATAAAACACATAAACCGTAATGTGCATAGCACAAATGAGAATCAAATTGATGATTGATATTATGTTAAATAAACATAGGTATTCATTCATTGTAATTATGGTAACTAGGCATTAGATATGCAAACACCATAGGAGGAATGCACCCATCTTGTAACACCATGTAAGAGTATTAGTAAAAGAAAAGTAATGGGTAGTGGACGGAGCTCCACAAGTATTGTAACCTTTGAAGAAGTAGTACAAAATGAATGAGAATAGTAGATGAACGAAGTTTATGAGTAGTGGAATCGTAAGCAAAACATTTGAAACAATTGAAGTCAACTAAATCTTATAAGTGTAGTATTCCTTAGTTAGAATATAGGAGATGATGGTGAGTAATGAATGGAAGTAGTAACAGTCGATGAAGTGAGCATTTAGGTATTGAACCACGGAGTAAAGCATTTGGGAAGTAGAGTGAGGATGATTGATGTATTGATTCCATCCTTTGGAGATGTATGAATTCGTAGTCACGACTAGAAAGAATAAAAAGATAGAAAATGAAAACAATTAAAATATTTGTTTGGTTGAACCTGATGTGGGAAGTCGAACTTGATCCTGATCAGATCAAGGGAAACCGAACACAAATAGGAGTGGAAAGATAGTTCAACACTGGTGCTGATCACATCAGGGTCAAACGATTCTTGAAGCTCCCCTCAAGTGGTCACAAGAATCACACATAGGATAGAAGTAATGAACGTAAATTGGAATATGGAGTTGCATGTTTTCGAAATTTTAATTGGTAGTGGTGGAAGAATTTCTTTTAGTATGGAGAATGAGGATGTGTTAGAAGTGAGTACCGAAGAAGATAGTAAGGTAGTATGTGGTATTATTCCAAGGGCGGCGGGACATAGAGGAGTCCCGTGTCTAGATGACCTGAGCGCCTACGGGATTGGAATGTGTATTGCATTGCTTTGGGAATAGCCTTGCATTGTATGTATGTACAAATTGGTAATGAGGAACCGGACGGTCGGCAGTAATGCGGATCGGAGTAACTATAGTACAATGGTATGGTATGGTATGTAGAGACCTGAGTAATGGATTTGGGAATTGTAAGGAGGAAGAAGGTATGGCTTTGGCATTAGACACGTAAGAATGAGTAAGCATTGCAAACCTATAACCTCGAACAACTTTGAGGACAAAGTTCCTAAGGGGGGTAGATTGAAATACCCTGAACTTAAATATAGGGATTAAAATTAATCTCATATGTATTTAAGGGCCTAATGGTACCCAGTTAATACTAGTAAGGAAAAATAAATCCAAAAGAAATAAATAAACGCTTAAAAAGCGGAAAACGCTAAATAAGCGTTAAGTAACCATAGGAGGTATGAGACCTCGGTTAGCGTGTTATATGGATTCTAAAGGTTTAATAAGACCTAAATAATATATGGGAACAACTCCCGAAGAAAACGGATCCAAATAAGGCATAAAAACGCTAATAGGGCTTTAACGCACGTTTTTCGAGAAAACCCGAAAACGTGATTTTAAGTAGTCAAACGAACCCGTAAAAATTATAAATCATTAAATAAATATTATTAAGCATTTATGGAAGCTTAATAACCAATAAAAATAAAGAAACGAGAAAATTCCGGAAAACGGACCCGGTTAGTGAACAGTACCTAAACGGGTAAAATAACGAGCGTTTTCTGTAAAAGACGAAAAACGCTCCAGCTGGTATAACTGTAGGGGGCCGGTTTTTATCTGTCAAACAACTCCCTCACACACACATGTAACTAGCTAACTAAATAAGAGAGCCAAAAAGCAAAGGAAAACAATAAAGTAAAAGCTACTTTATCTACTTACTCTCTCACCTCACTTTTCTATTATCTCTCTCCCATTCCCTCCTTCCTCATCGTACTCCCTCTCTTTCTTCTCCCTTGTGGCTGCGATTTTGAGCTCCCCATTACAACCATGGCTTCTCCATCTTCTCTCCCATGCTCTACTTCCATTTGAGCTCCAATCACAAAAATAATTACATATTTGTAATCCCCTCATCCTCCTCTATCATTCTCTCTTTTCAAAATTCGAAAAGGATGAGTTTCATCTCCATGGGTTTTCCCCATTTGAAGAGAAAAGCACACCATTGTGGAGCTTGGAGTCTCATCTTTCCAACAAGGTAAAAATCTACATGAAAGACCTCACTCTTCTCCATCTCTTGGGCATAACCGATTTTTCCCCTCTCTCTCACCTTATTTTTCCTCTTGTTTTGGAGCTTTGTTTCAACCCTCCAATGGTGGTGAGAACACCTTCTTGAACCAAGGGCTAAAACCCCCCTAAAAGCTTTAAAAGGTAAACCCTAGAAATTTGTTTAAAATATCTCAATGAGTTAGTATAAATCTAAGGGTTAGTATATTAATTATACTTGTTTTGTATGCTTTGGGTGATGGGAATGGAGTTTGGCAACTCCATTCCCCACAAAATCGAATTGTACAAGGAAGAAGAAGAGGAGAAGTGGAAAAAAAATGAAGGAATTATAAGCTCAAGGTAAGAGCTCTTTACTAATGTTAATTGTTATGCATTAGAGTAATGGAATGGGTAAACAAATAAAAGAACCCGAACTAATGTATTAGTATTGAAGTCTATGGAGTTTTGAGTATTAGGGAACTAGTAAGTAAATTGTAGGCCTTAGAGCCAAGTATATTGTGTATGAGTATTGGTATTGATGCATGATGGAGTATTAATGTATTGTGATGGTTTGTATAGCTTTGTGTGCTGGTAGGACCCTTGTATGGGTGTGGCTAGATTAGGAATGAATTTGATGAGAAAGTGCATATGTGGAGAAGTAAGGAAAGTAGGTGAACTATGGCGAAATTTTGGTAGGAATTATGTATCTAAGAATGACTTGGTGAATGGGAGAACCAAGGTGTATATTGGATTGGGTGGATATGTTTAGTAGTGATGAAGAGGTAGTTGTAGTATGAGAAACAAGAAGTGTAAAAATCTGTAGCAAAGTGTGTAAAAATGCCTTGGAGAAGTTAGGAAAAATTAGTGTGTAGGAATTGGTAAAATGAATGTTGGACTTGGGTATAGATGGTACAATTGCTTGGAAATGAATTGGCTTGGTAAGAGGAGGTATTTGGGATGCTAGGAGTGACATTGGTAGAGGAAGTATTGGATGTTAGAAGTTGGAACAAAAATCTGTAGCATTGAAGGATGCAAACTGTTGTAAGTGTGGAAGGGAAGTGATGAAATTGTGTAAGTGGATTGATGGATTTAGTAAAGAATTTGGTGGATGAACTAAGGCAATTTGAGGGCCTAGGTAGTGTCTAAACATGTGGGATTACATGTAGGAAGATTGGAGAAACAATGGGCAAAGTATAGGACTGAAAACAGAAATAAAAATGCAAATACTGGGCCGGACCGACCTTGGGACCGAACTTGCAAGGTCGGTCGAGCCCAGATTTACAAGACGGGAAAGCTTCTGGAATGGACCGAACTTGCGACCGGACTTGCAAGTTCGGTCGGACCAGAGAAATTCTCCCGTCTGTAACCTACTGGAATGGACCGACCTTGCGACCGGACTTGCAAGGTCGGTCGACGCAAAATTTTTCCGTCTTGTAACTTACTGGAATGGACCGACCTTGCGACCAGACTTGCAAGGTCGGTCGAGCTAAAATTTTCCGTCTTGTAAGCTACTGGAATGGACCGACCTTGCGACCGGACTTGCAAGGTCGGTCGGGCTAAAATTTTCCGTTAAGTAACTCACTGGAATGGACCGACCTTGGGACCGGACTCACAAGGTCGGTCGGCCCTCGAATTTTCACCCGATGTAGCCTACTGACTTGGACCGAACTTGCAAGGTCGGTCGCAAGTTCGGTCGGGTCAAAACTTACAAAAAAAAACTATAAGACTATGGTTAGTATATGTATGTATGTATATGTATACCCACCTATACCTACGTGCATATATATGTAAGTACACCATTGTTAAGCAATGAAAAGTAAGTAAATAAAATGTAAGTATAAGGATGTGAAGACTTAGTAAGTATGAGTTGGGAAGCGTAAGAGTAATCGGGTTAAGTTAATGATAGATGGATTAATCATTCAACTGTATGCATATATAATAGGATATGATTTGTGAACACCGGAGGAACGTTGGGATACAAGTGCAACGGTGAAAGGTATGATTTCTTCATGCCCTGTATCCTAATCTGGTTACCCCGATTTGTGTGCTTATTTGATCACCTAATAAGATAAATGCATGAATCGGACCATATTGCACCTACATGTGCTTGTTTACATTGTTCTTGATATTTGTCTTGAACAATAGTTTGTATAATTCATGAAACATATGAATGAGGATGATGTGTATTATATTTTGTAGTGTACTTGTATATTGCACTGTATTTTGCATGGATGTGTATATGAGCTTTGTATTGTACTATTGTGGCTTGAATGAATGACTTCTTCTAATTCCTAACTACCTAACTCCTAACTTAAGTGAGTAAACCGGAATGAGTAGAAGTCCGATATAGCTTCGGCCACGCGTGAGGATGCAGAGTCACAAGAGGTTGGCTGCAATTCCTGACTCTTAAACTGGTCCACGACCCAAATCCCTTAAATGGGTAGCATCCCGGATTGGTGAGTCAAGTAAATCCCGGAGGTGGGACGGAGTAGTCCCCAGGGCCGGAGGTCCCGACGACTTAACTTGAGTAAGAGTAAGAGTAAGTAAGTATGGATCCGTAAGTATGTATGAGTATGAGTATGTATACGTATGTATGAAGTAACGAGTAAAAGAATAATCTCCACCCGATTAACCCGGGTGGACCAATGAAGCTAACAAGAACTGTATCCTGTGTATGTGTAATTCGGAAAAAGGTAAGTATGTATTGAATGGTTATGTTGTACTTCGTGTATGTACTAAAGTGTATGTATGTGTGTATGTCTTGCGTAGTGTAATGTAACATTGTGTATAAGAGCATGTATGCATGTATGTTTGTATGAAAACGAACCGCATGTATTCGACCAAGTGGTCGGCGTACCCTCACTAGTACGCGGGGTATGCGGTTATCATGCTCGGCGAAAGCTGACCCCTTCGGGGGACCATTTTTAGTGTGCAGGTACCCGAAGCGAATATGGTCAAGGAAGAGACCGGAGGCACACCCTTGTACTTAGGAAGTAAGTAGTTGTGAGAAAATGGGTAGATGTAGACTCTTAGAGAGTATGTATGAACTTGGAAGAGACGTTATAAATGTATAAGGATCCTAGTAGACTCGGTGAAGTATATTGTATTGTATGGATTGAGGAGGAGTAAGTATTGAATGGAGCATTGTTGTATTTGATTGTTGAATGGAGTATGTATTATAGATGTGTAGTACTCGGGATTCCGGTCCATCAGACCGATGCTGTATGTAGCAGTAGTAGCCTTGTTAGTCACGTGGGTGACTAACGGCATTGTATCACCCACATTATGTAAGTATGTATCCGCTACGTGTATCTGATGTGTAAGGAGATTGGACGGTAAGCACGGTATTAATGGTAGGGGTGTTACATTTATTCAATGTATACCTTAGTTTATAAATCTTATTTATTTTTAGTTTGTGACATTATTTGATGTGAATATCCTTACCTATATTAATTCCATTAAAACCATTAACACCATGTAATTGTTATAACATTTATAACATTGTAGAACATAGTCTAAAATTTATATTCCAATCTTTTTATTCTCGGTACAGCACTATATTTCTTTTAAATTTCATTTTCACCCCATAACATTATGTAATGTTATACCATATACTAATATCATATAATATGATATTTTTATTTCCTTTGATTTATAACCTATAGTTTTTATACAAAACTATATAATATTGCCGCATGGGCACCAATATCAAAACCTTATTTCTTTCCATATCCCATAGTTTTCTTTATTTACAAAATCACCCCATTATTTATACCATGTTATATATATATATATATCATACAATGTAACATTTTTTAACTTATAAAAAGGTATAATATATGGTTTTATCTTTGTAAAATTTCCGAACAGACCTTGTCTGATTATAAATTAATTTCCAACCCCTTTAAATTTCCAAATTTATAATTTGACCACATATATAATGTTATGTTATATATCATATATTATAACATTTTAAATCTTAATATTAATATAACCTATGGTTATATAACATTAATTTAAATTACGAACAGACCCTATATATGGTCTATATTATTTTTCAACCCACCAACTTTCTATAATTACATTTTGACCCAGTTTATAACATATAGTTTTATAATATCATTAAAACTATATATTATACACATATCTTATTAAATACTCTTACATAATTCCAAAAATCACCAAATTCCACCAAAGGGTTATAATTACCATTACTAACCCATATACTCTCGGTATTTACATTTCCACCCCATCTACTATTCCAAAGTGTAACAATGACAAAATAACTATATATTATACATATATATAGTTTATTTTATTCCCAAAATCAACCCAATAAATTCCTAAAAATTCCTAATAGCCCATGGGTGTTTATAATACCATTTTACACCCTTAACTTTCGGTAATAACATATTTACCCCATATGTTATAAAAATGTTACAATTAAATACTTATCTTATTATAAAACCGTAAATAAGTTATTTAACTTATCTAATTTGGTCAAAACCTACCATATGGTCAAGGTTGACCTCCTTAATATTGCCTTGACCATTAATTCCCATATATTGCGGTTTATACCCATACTTTTCAGAAATTACCATTTAACCCCAAAACTTTATAAAATCTTATAATTTTTATTTAAACTCATTTAAACCTCTAATTTTTGGCTTTATTAATATATAGCCCCCAAATTTAATTTAATTACACTTTATACCCCTATACCTTGCGGTAATATATTTTTACCACCTAAACTTAATTAAAACCTTATAAATACATAAATAAAATGGCCTAAAGTACATGGCCTTATTACAAACATTAGCTTATAAAATAAATTACACATAAATGCCCAAAAATACTTTAAAAACTCTCGGCCTTACCACATAGTTTTCCATATTTACCAATTTTCCACATAATGTCTTAAATTTGACAATTATGTTAATTAATTACTTATAAAATTTACTAAACCATTCCTTAATCACCTAAGGTCAAAATAAGACCTAAATAACCTTGTTCACTCACGACATATATATACACATATGTATAAACACATATTAATATACCAAGTGTAGGTTTAAGTGATTTATACCTTATTTTTGCCAAGTTTAGGCCTTGTTTGGTCACGGATGTTCGGAGATAAATTTTCCACAGCATTATTTACATGTTTTCAAACAGAAATTAAGGCATGATTAGTCTCCAAGCAAGAGCTAACCATAATAAGTGTTTAATGTACATTTTCAAGGTAAAATTTACCTTAGAATACCAAGGCAAGCAAAGGTTGTCTTCGGCCTATTTTTACAGAAGGTAAATGGCATCAAAAGAGCTACTAAACCAAGCTTTAAAACTGGTATAACTCAAATTAGAAGATGGCTAATTTTTACCTTGATTAAAATGCCTAAAATGGTGTTTTTGGCATGGATTTGGATATTCCTTGAAGCTCTTGATATACCAACTGAATAAGTATGTTAAGATGAAGATTATAAGTCTAAGAAACAAAGCTTTACAACCGGTAATGATAGGAATAAAGATATAAGTGCTTAAAGCACATTTTTACCTTAAGAACAAGTTTAGAATTCTCCACCTCCTTCCCTTGTTACAGCCTAGAATCACCCTCCTTTTAACCTCCAAAACAAGCTAGAAACATGGATGGAAATGGTTGATGTTTAGCTCCATGGAAACAGGAAAGAAATGTGAAGAGAATGAACATAAAATGGCTTAATAAGCTTACCTATGTCAATTGTTGTTCTCTTCTGAATTTGATGAGTTCCCACGGTTTGGAGAAGCAAAAGAGAGGATGGTGAAGCTTGGTGTCGGCTGGGAAGAAGATAAATGAGGTAAGAAAGCTAGTTTTGCCTTTTAAGTTAATTAATGTTACTTTATGAAATAGTATATGATGATTCATTAGATTGGCTAGATATTTAGGTTGCTTAATGGGTGGGTAAGACAGCTAATATAAGGGGGCAATGCTTGGTCAATTCAATGGATGACATTTGACCATGGTTAAAACTAAGTAATTAAATGTTATTTTGGGTAATATTCACCCAAAATCACCCATTTTGATTTTATTTTTAAACTTTGATTTAGAATTTATAATATAGTCTATCATGTCACATAAATGATATAAAGAATGTAATCTAGTCTTTAAAGTGACAAAAAGTCATTATCTTAGAGCTCATACACAAAAACGTGCTTTAAGGTGTTTAGCGCACATTTTGTGTCACACGGTGTTTTTGAGCTTAGTTTTCTTTGAGAACAGTTTTGTTGTGTTCCTTACATGATAATTGATCATAGGAATCCAATTTTATATCATTTAGAGGTCATAAGACCTTTAAGGTTTCTTAGAGCACATTTTTGCCCTACTTGACCTTGAAGCATGTAAATGCTTGTTCTTTGTGTTGGAGTGTTATCCAACAATTGTAGTATGTTTAGTAATGCGTCAATATGCTTAGGACAAAATTTTAGGTCCTAAGAAGTTCATTTGTGTATGTATTTACCCTAAACAGTCAAAGGGTGCAATATCTTGCTTTGTGTTGACCATCGTTGTTCTCAATTGACTTTTAAGGCATGTTTAGGCCTTAATTAATGTGATTAGATGTTTAATCCATGTTCAATTATTTTGGTGTATTTCAAGTTTGGGGCGGAAAAAGGGAATTTAAAACAGTTTGGGTCTGTTCGCAAATAATGTAACCCAAACTATAGGTTATTGTAACACCCCAACCGCTAATCCTTCCATTATCCTCTAGTCATCCTCATACTTACCTTACTCGCAGCGGAATACTTACTTACTTACTTACTCCCGGCGGGTGATACAACGCCGTTAGCCATCCAAGACTAACAAGGCTACTACTAATTACAGTAACGGTCTGACGATTAGAATACCCGAATACATACTACTTACTTACAAAACCAAGTACTTACTTACAATTGATTACCGAGTATACCGAAATATATGAATTACATTCCAAGGCTACTTCCCAAAATTAAGAGTTTATACATTCTTCTTACTATCCAATCATGAATTCATTATCAAAAAGGTGTACCACATGGTACACCGGCTACTCAAAAAGGCCTTAGCCGTGTACAACTCGATACACCATCAACATCTACCAACTACACCAAAAAGAATTACATCCGGTCCTTACTCTACCATCACGCCTCGTGGGTACCTGTAGAATAAAAACATTCCCCCTAGGGGGTCAGCTTACGCTGAATATGATAACCGCATACCCCGCGTACTAGCGAGGGTAACCAAGTATTTGGTCGAGTACATGCGGTTCGTTTCATTCATACATACATACATACATGATTAATACAATACAACTCAATACATTCCATACACAAGGCATACATACATTCAATACATGCAACGAAGACATTACAAGTCAACCGTTCTTACTTACCGATTACTCACCGCATTACGGAGATACAATTCTCCATTCCATACAGAAGTCATGTTAGCTTCATCACACACCCGAGTTAATCGGGTGTTCAATACTTCTTACTCATGGTCAATGACTTACAATAGTCAAGACCGATACACATACAATACTTACTTCTTACTTACTTTACTCCAGTTAAGTCGGTATGACCTCCGGGCAGGGATTACTACATCCCACCACCAAGCTTTATGGTGGCCCACTAATCCAGGATGCTACCCATTCAAGGGATTTGGTCCATGGAAAAGATTACAGCCAGGATTCGGATCCAACCTCTTGTGTTTCCTTATCCTCACGCGTGGCCGAAACTATATCGGACTTCTACTCATTCCTTTTACTCATGTCAGGAGTTAGATTGTTAGGAATTAGTAGAAGTCGGTACTTCACTTCCATACATCCATACAATACACAAGTACACATTACTTACACATACTCTTCCTTTCCATTCATACATTTCATGAATTATACAAACTAAATGTTCAAGAAGATACAACAAGAACTAAATAGTTCAAACACAATTAAGTGCAATAAAAGTCCGATTCGTGCATTTATCTTATTGGTGATCACATAAGCACACAAATCGGGGTAACCAAGTTAGGATACAGGGCATGAAGAAATCATACCGTTCACCGTCGTATTCGCACTACAGGTTCCTTGGGAGATCAACTATTTGATTCCTATACATACATGAAGTTGTATGATCAATGGTCTATTATTGATCTACCTTACTCCTTCATAGATACTTTCAATGTACACTTACTACTTCATTACTTTCTTACTTGATTATAAAACCATTCTTTTCTTCTACTTCTTAAATTTGTTGCCTTACTCATGTACTTACTTTCTTACCTTTACTATTTCATTTTTAGTGTGCTACTACATATATATATGCATATATGTATATAGGCATATATATATACATATGATTACTATAATCATATAATAAAAATATTTTTTTTTGTTTTGATCCGACCGACGTTACCCAGGGTCGGACCCAAGGTCGGTCGAAGTTAGTGAGTCTCGATCAGGCAAAATTCCAGGCTCGACCGACCTTGCAAGTCCGGTCCCAAGGTCGGTCCATTCCAGTGGGTTACTTACGTGAAAATTTTAGCCCGACCGACCTTGCAAGTCCGGTCGCAAGGTCGGTCCATTCCAGTAGCTTGCATTACGGGAATTTTTCTGGCCGACCGACCTTGCAAGTCCGGTCCCAAGGTCGGTCCATTCCAGAAGGTTTCAGATGGAAAAATTCTCTGGTCCGACCGAACTTGCAAGTCTGGTTGCAAGATCGGTCGATTCCAGAAGGTTTCCGTCTTTGTAATTCTGGGCTCGACCGACCTTGCAAGTCCGGTCCCAAGGTCGGTCCGGCCCAGTACTTCAGTTTTAAAATCTGTTTTCAGTTGTATTCCTTACCCATTGCTTCCCCAATCTTTACCAATACTTCCCCACATGATTTAGTACTAATTAGGCCCTCTAAATCACCTTGGTTCCTCCACCAAACTTACTACTCAATTCCTACATTCACTTACACATTTTCCTCACTTCTTCTCAACACTTATACTAGTCTCCATTTCACTTATTGCTACAGATTTTTGTTTCCCTTCTTATGCTACATATTTTCATTCAAACTTCTATCCTCCATTACTCCCTCAACTAATGCTATTCTTAGCATCCAAAATACATTTCTTTACATTCTATTTCTTCACATTAGCACACTCATTTCAAAATCTGTTTCAAACTACAAAACACTCCCATTACACTCCCCAAGCACACCTAGTTATCTCCTAGGTTACTTCCTCTTCTTAACCAACCTAAGTCCTCTCATTCCTAAGTAAAATTGGACATAGTCTCCCCTATAATTCTTATTTTTCCCACACACTATTTCAGCTCATAGTTGCTCATTCACACACCTGTTTATACAACACATCATACTCATAATTCAACCCTACTACAACAACATAAAATTCCTGCACATACACATTCAATCCCCAATGTTTTCCCAAGCTTTTAGACATCATTTAAAAGGCTTCAAAACTGTTTTATTCTCTTCTCCAATACACTACCACATTACTACTACTACTCCTACTACATACATTACTCATTTTTAGATATTTAAAATCTGTTACAATGCAATACACCAACTAACCCAAGGTAAGAGCATTTACCTTGTCTTGCTAGTTTTTCTTTCTTTCCTTTCCTTCTCTTCTTTTCCTCTTCCCTCTCCTTGTTCTCGGTCCCAATGAGGTTCACACACCCAAGTGGTACCGCCCATATCACATACACAAGTACTTAGAGAACTATCTTTATCAACCTAGGGTTTATGTTTGTTTTAGGTTTAGAATAAAACATTACCTTCCAATGGATGGATGGAGTGGTGGACAGCAACCAATGCAAGATTCCAACACCCAAAATGGAGCCAAAATCGGCTAGAGCAAGAAACACCAAACAAGGGTTTAGTTGAATTTTCGTTTTGCCCACAAGGGCTAGAAAAAGATAGATTTTCGAGTATATTTTTACCTCAAAATGACAAGGAGGTGAAGGTGCTTCTAATGGTGGTACTCAAGCTCCAAATGCAGCACACCCATGGAGATGAAGTTGGTTGTTTTCGATTTTTGAAAGGAGGAGAGTGTTCTCCTTGGTGAGGGGATTACAATGGTACTATTTTTGTAGGATTTGGACAATGATTGAGCTAGAACAAGAAGAGAGAAGGTGGGAGCTCCATGGGGTTCATGAAATCGCCATTACCAGCGCAAGGAGGAAGAAGGAGTTCTGGTGGGGGTGAGTGCCAACGTGAGAGGAAGAGGGGGGAGTAGGAGAGAGAGTTGTTTTTTTTCTCTTTCTTTATTTCTTTGTCCTTTTGTGAGTTAAAAGAGTGAAGAGAGTGAGTGAGAGGGGGGAGGCTGACCGGCCCCATACACACACACACACACTGATTTTTAATTTTCTATTTGCAAAGTGGACACACTAACTTTGTTTATTTGCATTCTCACCCCACAACTTCTCGGTTTTGACAGTTTTACTAACCGGAACCCGTTTTCCGGAATTTTCTGTTTAATTAATTTTATTGGTTCTAAAGCTCCACTAATATTTATTAGTGACTATTTAGTTGACCAAAATTGTTACGAGTCTATTTGACCCGCTTAAAGTCGTGTTTTCCCGGTTTCCTCGAAAAACGTGCTTTAAGGTTCGTTTATGCTTTTAACCCATTTTAAAGGTCCGTTTCCTTCGGGATTTGTTCCCTCATATTTATTTAAGTGTAATTAAGCCTTTAAAATTTATAATTAGCCTAACTAATCACTGTTTTTAATTACTGGGTATTTTAATCTACCCCCCTTAAGGAACTTTGCCCTCAAAGTTGCTCGAGGTTTATGGTTTACTGTTTCTACTCATTTGGCAACCCAATTGCCATAATGCATACTACTACCACCTTACAAGGTGTTCACGATTCATACACTACATGCATACACAATTCAGATACCATCCACCATACTCAATTCAAATACCATACACAATACTCATCTAATTCGCACATCCCACAATACATTCACAATACACTTCACAATGTCATTCGTGTCATATACCGTACAACACAATGCATTACTGATTACATACATACCATACACATACCATACTCATTGTACTGCATACCGAATACTACTAGCACTACTTGTGCCAATAAAATACAATTAGCACTACATGTGCCAACAAAATACAATTACGATACATACATGCTACGCAATGCTAACCCGAAGCAATGCAAAAGCAAAAAGGCTCTACCCCCCTTAAAAGGGGTACGCCCCGTACCCTCCGTGCTATACGGATACTAGACAACTAGTCTACAAATAAGTTCGGGTACTTCGCCTTCATGGCGTCCTCTAATTCCCAAGTCGCTTCCTCGACGTCGTGGTTAGACCACAAGACCTTCACCATTCGTACAGATTTATGGCGAGTGTCTCTTGTCTTTGTATCGAGGATTCGCAATGGAGTCTCGACATACCTCATCGTCAGCTCTAGGGATAGATGTTCGGGTTCTAATACATGAGAGGGATCGGCTATGTATTTCTTGAGTTGTGATACATGAAAGACATCATGAAGACACCCCAATTCTTCAGGCAACGCTAGCCTATAAGCCACGGCTCCAATCCTCTCGGTAATGGTATACGGCCCTACAAATTTTGGGCTCAGCTTGCCCTTTTGGCCAAATAGAAAGACGCCCTTCATAGGTGAGACACGCAAGAACACTTGGTCGCCCACGACGAACTCAAGGTCGCGTCGTCGCACATCCGCATAGGATTTCTGTCTATCTTGGGCTGCTTTCATATTTGCTCGGATTTGCTGAACCTCGCTTGTACTTGTTCCAGATACTCCGGTCCTATGATGACCACTTCACTTGACTCATCCCAACACAACGGGGTACGGCAAGGTCTACCATACAAGGCTTGGAAAGACGACATCTTAATCGAAGCATGATAGCTATTGTTATACGAGAACTCGATAAGATGAAGCTTATCAATCCAGCTCCCCTGGAAGTCTAAGGCACATGCCCTAAGCATATCCTCTAGTGTCTGGATGGTCCTTTCTGTCTGACCGTCGGTCTGTGGATGGAAGGCGGTGCTAAGTTTCAATTCAGTGCCCAGCGCTTCCCGTGTTGCTCTCCAGTATCTCGAAAGAAATCTGGTGTCACGGTCAGATACAATGGTTTTCGGGACTCCGTGGTGTCGGATGATCTCCTTGTCGAATAGCTCTGCGAGCTTCGCCACCTTCCAGGTGTCCTTAATCGGTATGAATCGGGCAACCTTGGTGAGACGATCGACTACTACCTAGATCATGTTGAGTCTTCCCGTGGCAGGTGGGAGTCCAACAACAAAATCCATAGAGATATCATGGAATTTCCACTCCGGAATGGGCATGGATTGCACCATTCCTCCCGGTCTTCGGTGCTCGAACTTCACCTTCTGGCATGTGAGACACCTCAGAACATACTCAGTCACGTCAGATTTCATTCCTGACCACCAGAAGTACCTCTTCATGTCTTTGTACATTTTAGAGGCTCCCGGATGGACATGCAATGTCGAACAATGTGACTCTCGCAGAATGCGATCCCTTAGCTCAGCATTGCTTCGGGGGACGCATAATCTGCCATTCAATTGGATCAGACTATCTTCATGCAATTTGAAGTCGTACTTTCGGTTCTCGAAGGTACCCTCTGTGATTTTCTGTCTGATCTCTGTGAAGTAAGGGTCGCTTAGCTGAGCGTCTCGTACCTCGTTAACCAAGCTAGAAGAAGCGAGTAGCGAATGGAGCGAGTGTGCTCGACGACTCAGGGCGTCGGCTACAACGTTTGCCTTCCCTTCTTTATACTGAGGTTGATGTCGTAATCTGAGAGGAACTCCATCCACCTCCTCTGTCTTAAGTTCAATTCCTTCTGTGTGAATACATACTGTAAACTTTTGTGGTCGGAGTAGATGGTGATGCTTACCCCATAGAGATAGTGTCGCCATATCTTCAAGGCGAAGACAATGGCTCCTAACTCTAGATCATGTGTCGGGTAATTCTCCTCAAGCTTTTTCAGCTGGCGGGAGGCGTATGCTACTACCTTGCCATGCTGCATGAGTACGCATCCCATGCCCTTGCCTGATGCATCACAATACACCTCAAATCCCTCTGTGCCCTCTGGAAGTGTGAGAACTGGCGCTGAGGTCAATGAGTCTTTTAGGCTCTGGAAGGATACCTCGCACTCGTTTGTCCATACAAACGGTGCATCTTTCTTCATCAATGACGTCATGGGCTTAGCGACTTTTGAGAAGTCCTTTACAAACCTCCGGTAATAACCGGCTAAACCAAGAAAGCTCCGGATGTCGGTAACAGTCTTAGGTCTAGGCCATGATCGCACTACTTTGATTTTGGATGGATCTACTGAAATACCCACGCTCGAGATGACATGACCGAGGAATGATACCTGATCTAGCCAAAACTCGCATTTGGAGAACTTCGCATACAGCTGGTTCTCGCGCAGTGTCTCAAGTACTTTTCTCAAGTGGTTTTCATGCTCTTCTGATGACTTCGAATATACAAGGATGTCATCGATGAATACTACTACTGAAGTGTCCAGCTGATCACTGAATAACCGATTCATTAGGTCCATGAATTTGGCTGGTGCGTTAGACAAACCGAATGGCATCACCGTGAATTCGTAGTGGCCATATCTTGTTCGGAATGCTGTTTTCTCAATGTCTTGCTCTTTGATAGCAATCTGGTGATATCCGGATCGAAGATCAATCTTAGAAAAGACCGAAGCTCCCTTTAACTGATCGAACAGGTCGTCGATGCGTGGCAATGGATATTTGTTCTTTACGGTGACCGCATTTAATTCGCGGTAGTCGATGCAGAGGCGGAGACTACCGTCCTTCTTCTTAACAAAGAGGACCGGTGCTCCCCAGGGTGATACGCTCGGGCGTATAAACCCTTTGTCGAGTAGTTCACGTAGTTGTTCTTTCAATTCTGTCATTTCTACTGGCGCCATGCGGTATGGTGCCCTAGCAATGGGACCAGTACCAGGTACAAGGTCGATTTCAAACTCTATTGCTCTCTGTGGTGGCATACCAGGTAGCTCTTTCGGAAATACATCAGGGAATTCTGAGACTACTGCTACATCATCACAGAATTCTGGATCTCTCTCCAGGTCTTGCACGTGGCATAAATACACTTCATGTCCTTTTCTGTGCTCCTGGTACATTGCCATAGCGGAGATGACTGTAGTTGAAGGCTCTCTCGGCCTCTGGCGGTATGAAACAGTGACCCCAGATGGACTCTTGAGCAGCAAGCGATGCTCGGCGCATAGGATTCTCCCCTTGTGCTGCTCCAACCAGTTCATTCCAATTATCAAGTCGAATCCCAACCCGTTGAATTCAATGAAGGAGATGGGAAACGCTTCGCCTTTGATTTGAATTGTGGCGGTGTGGTAGTACTTAGTACAATTTACTCGTTCCTTCGACGGGAGAGTAACCAAGAAATTCGGTAGCTCATCAGCGTCTAGCCCCAACCTTGTAGCGAATGATGGCGATACAAAGGTGTGAGAGAAGCCGGAGTCGAATAATACTGAGGCTTCGATGCCGTTTACTGGGAATGTTCCCGTTAGAATGGTGCCGCTTTTGCTGGCTTGCTCTTTGGTGAGGATACTCAGGTTACCTTCGGTACCGAGTCCACAACCTATTGATTCATAAGATTATAAGTAACGATGGTGGAACGCAACTGGAATTTAATAACCAACACTGCTTTTATTGAATAACCAACCATCATACATACTGTGTCTCTAATACATGTTACTACTGGATTACATGCTACTACAAGATTAATACTTTCTAAAGGTAAGGTTCCGACGTCCTGGTTTCATGTGTGTGGCATTGATTATTGCCGGTGGTGCCGTGTTCAACTTGATCTTCTGGATCCCGTGATACAGCAACCTTGATTTTCCACCCATGATTAGGACATCTCCTGATCTCAATACCAATCTCTCTGCGAGGTCCACATGCTTCTGCTCGCTATACAAAAATACGGCGTCATCACCAATGGACCAAGACACTACGGGCACTCCTAATTCAAGAGATTCCGCTGTCTCGTCCTTATCTTGGTGTAAGCCAAGTCGTCCTTCTCTCTCATAGAAGTTGACGATGCATAGATCTGCTTCGAGTGCAGGGATTGGTTCATCTTCACATTGTTGTGCGATTTCTACAGCTTGTGTGACAAGCGTTTGGAATTCCGGGGGTATTGTTGGAGGTGTGGCTCTGTCTCCTATTCGCGTGTTTGGTATGTCTTGGTATAAGGGTTCCAATCCTTTCCCAAGCACATCATTTTCAGCTTCATTGTAGCTCCACCGGGGAATTCGGGTGTATAAAATCCTCCTGGACCCATTCCTAACTCGTCGCATCGTCAGATGATTGAAACTTGTGCTTCGGGTGTCAGGTATCCTTTTAATAAGATCATACCTGGGCGGATGACCTGACACTGATTGTTGTCGAAGTGGTGAGTGGCGATGTCGGTCTCTTCATGAGGTGAGTTCGAAGGTATTGGGTAACAGATAAGGAATTTCCCTAAGGTGGTAAATTATATCTAGTGTGAGTTCTAGGCTTACTAATTCATTTCATGCTCAATACGTATTTCCATGTTACTTACTCATACTCATTTTCATACTTCAAGTACTTACGCATTCATGCTTCCATTCATACAATTACTTTGATACATAGACATGCTCTTCAAGGATTAAAGGTTACGGTAGTTACCTGGGCCGGACTTAGTCCCGGTCCCGTCACGGTCAATGATGTGTAAGGCCGGCTGCCTCTGCGGTGCGCCCTTCTGCGGACCTCGGGATCCCTGTCCCTGCTGCGAGGTGCTGGGCATGAGCATCGCCTGATGCAACCTCCTTGCCCTCACGCTGCTTGTAGCCCTAGTAGTTGCCCTTGGGCTTAGAGTTCTCTGGGCATGCATTAGCACGGTGCCCCGGCTTCTGGCAAGTGTAGCAGCGGATCTCCCTTCCTTGGCAATCTGTGCCGGGATGATCCTTGTTGCAGTTTCGGCATATGTAGCTGCGGCCATCAGATTGGTTCTTGCCTGGCCAAATCCAGAACCTATAGCTTCCAAGTTAGCAAGGTTCGGTATACTTACAATACTCTATATACATACTTCACAAGTGTACTAATTCGGTTTCGGGTTCTTACCCTTGTAGGGCTGAGACCTCAGTGGCTTCGCTGCCACTGGTGCGGTGTAGGCAATCTGTAACGGTTCAGCTGCCTTGCCCTTCTCAGTATGGGCTCCGCCGTCTCCTGAGGTGTTCTTATGGTGGGAATGCTTCCCCTTCTTCTTCTTCCAAGGTCTGGCTTGGTTTTGGTCGTCGGAGGTGTTACCCTTGCCGCTCACCTTGCGCTTCAGCGCTTGCTCCTCATCTCTAGCTGGCAGGTGATCTCAACTCGAGATGCAGCGTGGTAACACTCCTGAATTACTTAGGCATTAGGTTACACTTACATACGGGAATACTAATTCACATTACTCATGGCTTTAAGGGTTCAACGATGTTTACCTGAAGGGAGGTAAACCGTGTGAAGCCCATGCCATACCGGAGTCGATGGCTCAATCCGCCGTAGAAGCGGTCGACCAAGACTTGGCCGGTATACCCAAGGTCGGGTAGAAGTCTGAGAAGAGAGGTGAAGGTGCGGTAATATTCATCAACCGTCATCTTCTCGGTCATTTTCAGGGCATCGAGCTCAAGCCGTTTCTTGGTCTTGACATGCTCGGGATAGTACTTAGATCGGAGGAGAGAGGTGAATGCTTCCCAACCGAATGCGGGTCGGCTACGTGCTCGGCCTTAACGAGCTTCCACCAGTCCATAGCCGCGTTTGAGGTAGTACGCAGCTATCCTCACTCGAACTCCAGCGGGAGTCTCAAGTGTCTCGAATGCCGTCTCCATCTCGGAGAGATAGGCCTCGAGCTTGCGGGGTCGCTCTCGCCTCTAAAGCATGGAGGTCGAAGGTCGGCGACGGCCTTTACCCAATTCGTTTCTCGGGGTTGAGGCGGGTCGGGCTGCTGCTGTGTTGTTGCTTGGTTTTGCTGGTTGCTTGTACTGCGGTGATTACTTGCGGTAGCATCTGTGCTACCGTGGCGGCGACGATCTCAGCTATCGTCTGCGCGCCGGTCCATCAGATGTCTCTCCTCTAGGTCGGCCTCGACCTCGTCCTGACATCTGAACAAGTGTGGATTACATTAGATACGGTGAAACTATGACCACATGGTCTTGATTCAAGCAATGGTATCGTCTTGCAGACGTAAAGGGTATCCGTTATTGCTAACGGTAATTCCTAGTTAGGTTTCTAATTCTCCGTTGTAAACGGTTTATAACCTAACTCGGTAATCACTACACTCGGTATTCTAATCATCAGAGCGAGACTTCGCTCTGATACCACTTTTTGTACCCCAACCGCTAATCCTTCCATTATCCTCTAATCATCCTCATACTTACCTTACTCGCAGCGGAATACTTACTTACTTACTTACTCCCGGCGGGGTGATACAACGCCGTTAGCCATCCAAGACTAACAAGGCTACTACTTACAGTAACGGTCTGACGATTAGAATACCGAATACATACTACTTACTTACAAACCAAGTACTTACTTACAATTGATTACCGAGTATCCAAATATACGAATTACATTCCAAGGCTACTTCCCAAAAATTAAGAGTTTATACATTCTCTCCTTACTATCCAATCATGAATTCATTATCCAAAAAGGTGTACCACATGGTACACCGGCTACTCAAAAAGGCCTTAGCCGTGTACAACTCGGTACACATCAATCCTACTAACTACCAAAAAGAATTCAGGTCCTTACTCGACCATCACGCCTCGGGGTACCTGTAGAATAAAAACATTCCCCCTAGGGGGTCAGCTTACGCTGAATATGATAACCGCATACCCCGCGTACTAGCGAGGGCCAACTATTTGGTCGAGTACATGCGGTTCGTTTCATTCATACATACATACATACATGCTTATACAATACAATTCAATACATTCCATACACAAGGCATACATACATTCAATACATGCAAGGAAGACATTACAAGTTAACCGTTCTTACTTACCGATTACTCACCGCATTACGGAGATACAATTCTCCATTCCATACAGAAGTCATGTTAGCTTCATCACACACCCGGGTTAATCGGGTGTTCAATACCTCTTACTCATGGTCAATGACTTACAATAGTCAAGACCGATACACATACAATACTTACTTCTTACTTACTTTACTCCAGTTAAGTCGGTATGACCTCCGGGCAGGGATTACTACATCCCACCACCGGGCTTTAGGGTGGCCCACTAATCCAGGATGCTACCCATTCAAGGGATTTGGTCCATGGAAAAGATTGCAGCCAGGATTCGGATCCAACCTCTTGTGTTTCCTTATCCTCACGCGTGGCCCGAAACTCTAATCGACTTCTACTCATTTTTTTTACTCATTACTCATGTTAGGAGTTAGATTGTTAGGAATTAGTAGAAGTCGGTACTTCACTTCCATACATCCATACAATACACAAGTACACATTACTTACACATATTCTTCCTTTCCATTCATACATTTCATGAATTATACAAACTAAATGTTCAAGAAGATACAACAAGAACTAAATAGTTCAAACACAATTAAGTGCAATAAAAGTCCGATTCGTGCATTTATCTTATTGTCGATCACATAAGCACACAAATCGGGGTAACCAAGTTAGGACACAGGGCATGAAGAAATCATACCGTTCACCGTCGTATTCGCACTACCGGTTCCTTTGGAGATCAACTATTTGATTCCTATACATACATGAAGTAGTATGATCAATGGTCTATTATTGATCTACCTTACTCCTTCATAGATACTTTCAATGTACACTTAATACTTCATTACTTTCTTACTTGATTATAAAACCATTCTTTTCTTTACTACTTCTTAAATTTGTTGCCTTACTCATGTACTTACTTTCTTACCTTTACTATTTCATTTTTAGTGTGCTACTACATATATATATATATGCATATATGTATATAGGCATATATATATACATATGATTACTATAATCATATAATAAAAATATATTTTTTTTGTTTTGCCCGACGACCTTACCAGGGTCGGACCTAAGGTCGGTCGAAGTCAGTAAGTCTGATCAGGCAAAATTCTCGCCGACCTTGCAAGTCCGGTCCCAAGGTCGGTCCATTCCAGTGGGTTACTTACGTGAAAACTTTAGCCCGACCGACCTTGCAAGTCCGGTCGCAAGGTCGGTCCATTCCAGTAGCTTGCATTACGGGAATTTTTCTGGCCGACCGACCTTGCAAGTCCGGTCCCAAGGTCGGTCCATTCCAGAAGGTTTCAGACGGGAAAATTCTCTGGTCCGACCGAACTTGCAAGTCCGGTCGCAAGATCGGTCGATTCCAGAAGGTTTTCGTCTTTGTAATTCTGGGCTCGACCGACCTTGCAAGTCCGGTCCCAAGGTCGGTCCGGCCCAGTACTTCAGTTTTAAAATCTGTTTTCAGTTGTATTCCTTACCCATTGCTTCCCCAATATTTTCCAATACTTCCCCACATGATTTAGTACTAATTAGGCCCTCTAAATCACCTTGGTTCCTCCACCAAACTTACTACTCAATTCCTACATTCACTTACACATTTTCCTCACTTCTCAACACTTATACTAGTCTCCATTTCACTTATTGCTACAGATTTTTGTTTCCCTTATGCTACATATTTTCATTCAAACTTCTATCCTCCATTACTCCCTCAACTAATGCTATTCTTAGCATCCAAATACATTTCTTTACATTCTATTTCTTCACATTAGCACACTCATTTCAAATCTGTTCAAACTACAAAACATCCCATTACACTCCCCCAAGCAACACCTAGTTATCTCCTAGGTTACTTCCTCTTCTTAACCAACCTAAGTCCTCTCATTCCTAAGTAAAATTGGACATAGTCTCCCCTATAATTCTTATTTTTCCCACACACTATTTCAGCTCATAGTTGCTCATTCACACACCTGTTTATACAACACATCATACTCATAATTCAACACTACTACAACAACATAGAATTCCTGCACATACACATTCAATCCCCAATGTTTTCCCAAGCTTTTAGACATCATTTAAAAGGCTTCAAAACTGTTTTATTCTCTTCTCCAATACACTACCATATTACTACTACTCATACTACATACATTACTCATTTTTAGATATTTAAAATCTGTTACAATGCAATACACCAACTAACCCAAGGTAAGAGCATTTACCTTGTCTTGCTAGTTTTTCTTTCTTTCCTTTCCTTCTCTTCTTTTCCTCTTCCCTCTCCTTGTTCTCGGTCCCAATGAGGTTCACACACACCAAGTGCTACAGCCCATATCACATACACAAGTACTTAGAGAACTATCTTTATCAACCTAGGGTTTATGTTTGTTTAGGTTTAGAATAAAGCATTACCTTCCAATGGATGGATGGAGTGGTGGACAGCAACCAATGCAAGATTCCAACACCCAAAATGGAGCCAAAATCGGCTAGAGCAAGAAACACCAAACAAGGGATTTAGTTGAATTTTCGTTTTGCCCACAAGGGCTAGAAAAAGATAGATTTTCGAGTATATTTTTACCTCAAAATGACAAGGAGGTGAAGGTGCTTCTAATGGTGGCACTCAAGCTCCAAATGCAGCACACCCATGGAGATGAAGTTGGTTGTTTTCGATTTTTGAAAGGAGGAGAGTGTTCTCCTTGGTGAGGGGATTACAATGGTACTATTTTTGTTGGATTTGGACAAGGATTGAGCTAAAACAAGAAGAGAGAAGGTGGGAGCTCCATGGGGTTCATGAAATCGCCATTACCAGCGCAAGGAGGAAGAAGGAGTTCTGGTGGGGGTGAGTGCCAACGTGAGAGGAAGAGGGGGGAGTAGGAGAGAGACTTGTTTTTTTTCTCTTTCTTTATTTCTTTGTCCTTTTGTGAGTTAAAAGAGTGAAGAGAGTGAGTGAGAGGGGGGAGGCTGACCGGCCCCATACACACACACACACACACACACACACACACACACTGATTTTTAATTTTCTATTTGCAAAGTGGACACACTAACTTTGTTTATTTGCATTCTCACCCCACAACTTCTCGGTTTTGACAGTTTTACTAACCGGAACCCGTTTTCCGGAATTTTCTCGTTTAATTAATTTTACTGGTTCTAAAGCTCCAATAATATTTATTAGTGACTATTTAGTTGACCAAAATTGTTACGAGTCTATTTGACCCGCTTAAAGTCGTGTTTTCCCGGTTTCCTCGAAAAACGCGCTTTAAGGTTCGTTTATGCTTTTAACCCATTTTAAAGGTCCGTTTCCTTCGGGATTTGTTCCCCCATATTTATTTAAGTGTAATTAAGCCTTTAAAATTTATAATTAGCCTAATTAATCACTGTTTTTAATTGCAGGGTATTTCAGTTATACAAAATTATATATGTTAATACTATATATTATAACCTATATGTAACTTATGATAATATATGGGGTAATTATGTAAATAAAGAAACTTCTGTTGCTGAAAAAATAAACCAAAACAGCCTAGTGGTCTGTTCGGTAAGTTTAAAGAAAATAAAATACATAAACTATAGGTTATAATGATTAATAAAAAAAATATTATGATATATATAAAATATGTAACACTATATATTATATGCGGCAAGATTGTGATTATAAGAAAATAATTATGTTGGAAATGAAATTTAAAACAGGCCCTAGGTCTGTTCGAAATTTAGAACTTATAAAACCATATGTCATAATTATTATAATGTTTGGATGATATAATATATGTTATGTAATAATGTTATAAGATTTGTGGTAAAAGTATAATTATGTAAAGTTATGTATTAAAAATAAAAACCAGAACAAACCCTAAAGTCTGTTTGTAATTTTTGGAAAATATAAAACCATATATTATACTTACTATATGGTTTAGATGTTACAATAAATGATGAATAAGATATGTTATAAAATAAGTGGTGTATTTGTAATAAATAGGAAGTGTGGGAATTGAAAAGAAAATGAAATATAACCTAAGTCCCTTCTCGACAATAATAAAGAAGTTTTATAAAACTATAGGTTATATTCTGTTATCAAGTTTTAATGTTACAAAATATTATATTACAACATGGTATAAAATATGTGGTTATATGGTAATAAATGAAAACTATGAGAAATGGAGAAATAATAAGTGCATTCTATATATG
The DNA here is from genome assembly GCA_023374045.1 of Limonium bicolor. Classification (NCBI taxonomy): domain Eukaryota; kingdom Viridiplantae; phylum Streptophyta; class Magnoliopsida; order Caryophyllales; family Plumbaginaceae; genus Limonium; species Limonium bicolor. The sequence goes on along the minus strand of CM041778.1, from coordinate 180,289,386 downwards.
CCCTTGCGGCAATAATAATAGTTTCCTAAAACTATATGTTATAATGTTAATTGAAATATAAAATATCATACAATATGATATCATGATATAAGTGTAACACTTTATAATATTATGTGGTCAAAGTATAGTTTACAAAACTTCAATGCTGCAGCGCATGTATATATATTCAAAAATGAAGTTATAAACTATGGTATATAATGTAACACCCCTACCGCTAAACCTCTACTTACTGTCTAATCGTCTCGGTTATCTTACTACTCGCAGCGGAAATACAAATACTACGACGGGTGATACAACGCCGCTAACCGCCCATACTGCTAGCAAGGCTTACACTACATACAGTAACGGTCTAATGTTTAGAAAATACCGAGCTACTATAAATACTTTCCAATACGTCTACATCCTTTACTTATAGCGTTTGATTACCGAGTATCCAAAAATACAATCAATTACATCCCTTCTTACAAGTTTACAAAAATCATGAGTTTAACAACCTACTCATTCTACCAATTCACAATGCTTTCAATATCCAAAAGGGTGTACCCCATGGTACACCGGCTAATAAAAAAGACATTAAGCCGTGTACAACTTGGTACACCATTCATAACCTACTCACTACGCAAAAAGAAATTAAGCTTGGTCTCATCAAGACCTTCAACCTTCACGGGCACCTGTAAAATTAAAAACAGTGCCCCAAGGGGCTCAGCAAAAGTTGTGCATAAACTTTGCATACACTGCGTGCTAACGAGGGTACGCCGACTAATTGGTCGAATTCATGGAGTTCGTCTTATACATGCATACTTACTATTACATACAACAATGCATTCATACAAGGCACATACTTACAAGATACAATACATACAACCGAAAGGCAATACACAAGCCAAACAACATACCAATACACTTTACAGTTCATACTTCAATCTTTGTTAGTCAGTTACCCATCCGGGTTAATCGGATGTTCTTTTACTCTTTTACTCGGTACCATACTACATACACAATCTTACTCATACAATGCTTAATTACTTACTTCCTTACTCGTTACTTACTTTCTTACTTACTTACTTTTACTCATGTTAAGTAGGTGTGACCTCCGGCAGGGACTACACCGTCCCACCACCGGGCTTTAGGGTGGCTCACTAATCCAGGTTGCTACCCATTTAAGGGGTTTGGACCATGGAAAAGATTAAGGCCAGGATTTGGATCCAACCTCTTGTGTCTCCTCCTCCTCACGCGTGGCCGAAACTATATCCACTAGTAGAAAAAGGGCCTATTTCGGCGGTTGTGAACCGCCGAAATGAGCACCGCCGAACTAGATGTACTTATCTCGGCGGTTCTTAGAGAACAACCGCCGAGATAGGACCCTGGGATTGACCGATGGTGAGATTGACCATGGGTCTATCTCGGCGGTTGTTCTCTAAGAACCGCCGAGATAGACTCATGGTCAATCTCACCATCGGTCAATCCCAGGGGCCTATCTCGGCGGTTGTTCTCTAAGAACCGCCGAGATAGGGGTATTTTTTTTTTTTTTTTCCATTCCAGCTTATATATATATATATATATATATTACCGCATTTGCTTCAATGAGACCTGTAATAAAGCTTCATCCACACAGGGAGCTCCAGCACACATTTAAAAAGTTATAAAAGCTCCCAATTAATACCAACGACGCACCACAATTTGAGAGTTAACAAAACCAATGCAATTCACACTTTCATTACAAATAAAAAACACCATTACAATTAAAATCTACCATTACACTATCCACAAGTGTACAGAGTTACATTTACATACTCAAAAAAGTTCACAAAAATCTTCATGATCATCAATTCATTAAACTTGTGCAGACAAACTCCGACCATTCCTCAAGCATCTCAACAATTTGAGCATCATCATACTGACCACCTTTGAACACTTCTTCGTAAGCCTTGAAAAAAAATGAACATTAATCTAAAATGTACAAGTCTAACAACATGTAAAGAGCATAACTAAAACTTTCAAAGAATGTTACCTTGTCTAACGAGTGCTCTGGTAAAAGGTTTGCCGCTCCTACTATGTCACTCATGAATCTCATGACAAAGTATCCACATTCTGAACCCCCAGGCTGCACCGGACACTATACAAACGCACATATTGACAGTTATAAACAAGTTTAAACATTATCACACAAATTTATCAATTAATAGAGTACCTTGACAGTGTTCCAAGGGATGTTACTCTTCATTGTTATACCCTGGAGAGATAATGCAGCTCTCATGGAACTATATACATCAGCAATATATATAGTTTTAAGCATCAGTAGCAAGTTATGAAACAGTTAATGTTAAGTAATAATAATTGTTGTTTACGATAACAAACTAATTACCCCAGTATTGCGGTGGCGATCTTCGGTCTCTTGGCACCCGTACCAAGTGAGTCAAATTGCAAGATTCGTGGGTGCTTCGACATCACCAGCACAAGCAAAGACCAATGTCGACTGTCCACAAATTACACAATGTGTTGAAATCATTAAGCAACTAACACAAACTATATGTTTTAGATAATACTAAGAGAAATAGTCAAATATCATACCCTGAATGATATGGCAGCATAATAAATGACTTGTTAGAACATTCAAAGAGGGCATTCGTCATATACTGCATAAGGCCTTGCATATCACTTGTCATCTGGACTTCACTGCACATAGCAGGACACAGGAATCCAAATCTTTGATCTTCATAGACATTGATCGCCTTATCATGCACCCACCTATGAGGCAATATCATTAGTCATTAACTTTTTATTCAAACATCTAATTCATCACCAATTAATGAATTCAAAATATAAAAGGTAGAAGTCACTCACATGGCGGCCGACTTGATAATCGACACATTCAACCAATCCCTCCTGAAGCACTCCTCGAAGTCGGACATATACATCCCAAATCGATGTATATCTTCTCCTTGAACTACATAGTGAAATATCCGCTCGGGATCTTCCACAGTGAGGGAATCAGAATCAGGTGGTAGCAGCAACAACGAGGAATGCAGAATCTGCATATTAGTCGACAAGCCGGCCAATATTCTCTTCTCCACCAAAGCAGGTCTGCAGAATGTTATTTTCTGAGTGGTTAAACTGGTGTAAAATTAAAAGAAAAGAAATTAAAAACTCAAATTATAAACGTCGGGCTGCAAACAAATCCCGGTCGTAGTTAGTAAAACAAGTGTCGTATCCACAGGGAGATTGTTCAATTTATCCTAGTCTTGGTAGTTACTTAAAAACTGTAAAAAGGGGTTTAGCCAGAGGCAAGCTTGATTTGTTGTTTGATTAGTGCAAATATAATAAAAACAGTAAAAAGGTGAATTAAGTGATGTGAATGGAAAAATGTATCCTAGGATAGCGGGGGAATTTCCTAAATTACTTAAACATATTTATAACCTTGTTTCAATTGTTTATTGCCTATTAGAGTTAATAATTGTCAGTTACGAACTCTTAATAAAAGCCTTAATATTTTCCTGCTCAGTCCGGAGTGTAAATATCAAGATTAATTCCTTTGTGGTACCTAGACTATCTCAAAATCATATGTTGATAGTTACCAAATAAATGTAGTCGTTTGTCGCGCAAAACATTTAGCAATATTAGTTGAAAGGAATTAAAACAAGTTAAATGAGAGAAACAGGTGATAAATATTAATTTACGTAATATTAGAAATAAAACCCCCACCCTAGGATACAAAAGAAAATTACTCAGACATTAACGGAGATAAGAAGATTACACAGATAGATTTTGACATTAATTCAGAGGAAGAACTGGTCTGCTCTCGCTCTCACTGCTGCTCTTCTATTTCTTTAGTTACTGCGTGAGTGTGGAATGTTGTGGTGTTACGGGAGGAGAATAAGTGGAAGGGAATGGATGAGTGTGGTGAGCGAATTCTTCAGACTCCCGTCGTGCGTGGTGTGTGTTTATGCCGTTAAGGTGGTGGGTTTATATAGAGGTTTGGATCCGTACGAGTTTGATTGCAGATGAAGAAGAGCATTGATTGCTTCATTGATTGCGCAGGGGACAGACTGAATACGCGTGCGGAGTAGATGGATAAGTTGCGGGCGAGTCAGGCGAGTTGCAGACGACGACGGCGCGAAGAAGATAGTCGCGACTGATAATTAGTCACGGTCCTGTTGGTGTCCGCCTGTTGGTACCGCCCAATAAGTGGCGGTTGCTACTCTCACGTCCGCCACCAAGACCGCCCAATAAGAGGCGGTAACCTCCTTCAACGTCCGCCAGGCGGTAGCCTGTGTGTTGTCCGCCTATTAAGAGGCGGTAGCCTCTGTGTTGTCCGCCTGTTAAGAGGCGGTAGCCTGTGTGTTGTCCGCCTGGCGGTTGCATGTGAGGAGACCGCTAGTTATGGGGCGGTTGCAACCTTGACCGTGGCCTATTTCCTTCGAACTTTGACCGGCTCTAGATTCTTCGTTTGGACTCCGTTTTCTGAGCCGTTTGCGTCTACGCGTTCGTCTCTTTGTCTACTTCACTCCCGGCTTGGTTTTCCTCATGTTAAACCAATAATTTTGTGAGATAAACAATAAAACATAAACTAGAGGAAAACTAACCGAAGTGGAGAAATGAGCAAGAAAAGTGCTAATATTATACATGAAATACACCTAAATAACATGCTCATTTGGACACTTATCACACCCCCACACTTATCTTTTTGCTTGTCCTCAAGCAAAACCATGTACCCAAGCAAGTAGGGAATGCTCAATATAACAAATACTATTATGAAGGGTAGGATAAAGAAGTCAATAGTACATGATCTTAAACTTTTTAGAGGAGTGTGATCCATCACCTACTGGTGGCATAGGTGTACTCAGGGCAAAAATAAAAATTAGAGTTTCGGGGTATGATCCGGAGTACTTCAATGCTTCTTGATTTAAGGTGACTTTGAGAACTTTTACCATGGCCAACTTCTCTCAAGAATGGGCATTGAGGAGAAAACAAAAGGAAAAATAGATTTATGCATTTGTTTCACTTTTGCATAAGAGATGAGAAGATAATATGTAGGCATCAAGCCTTTGTATTTAAGAACACTCAACTCTCTTGTTGGTTACCAATGGTGTCTCGCAAGTCCCTTATTTATTTATATTTTTTCTTTTTTTGACAGAGAAGCACCCCTTAGCAATCCCTAAGAAAGAAGACAGAAAGAACCCCTGAGTAATAAAAATCCAACCATTTCAGATCATTTGGTCACACCGCATAAAAATGCTCCTCAAAAGTAATCAAAATTTTAAAATTTTTGCATTTACCATTTATCCCACAATTCATAACAATATTTATTCCTAAAGAGAACAACCACATAAAAAGGGTCCGCGATATTGAATTTGAACAAACGCAAGATAAGCAGAGAGATTAAGCATTTTAGCATAAAATGTCACCGAAAAGGGCACACTCCCCCACACTTAAATTGAACAATGTCCTCATTGTTCACCAGAAAAACAAGGGAAGTTCAGAAGGCCTTTTCGGTAAGTAGATAAAATAGAGAGAACACGAAGCTCACGAATATTCATTTAAGCATTAAACTCTCCTCTGCATATTTATTTAAATAAAAGCATAAGTAAAGAAACTGGTACTCCCCTGATTTTATTTTTGCTAGCGTGTATTGAACTTCCCCCACACTTGAGCTTCAGCCTCAAGTAGCGTAGCTTGGTTGCGGTGTAGACATGAAATTGCACCTGCATAAGACACTAGAAGCAACCATACTATAAACGGGTTAAAAGTTAGCAAAATAAAATTAAAGGGAACCTGAAAATTAAAACCATAAAAGCATATAAAAGATAAGTTCGTCCGGGTTGCCTCCCGGAAAGCTGCCCTTCTTTAACGTCTTTAGCTAGACGCTTTGTCGTTAGATCGATCATGGGGGGTGGTTATGAGGAGGAGATCCAAAGCATGACTCGATGGTTTTTTTGAGAGTCCACCTGGATGCATGTTTTCTTTTCTTATCCCGCTCTTCGTCCGGGATTGGTGGTGGTATCTCTGTAATAGACATGCCGTCTGGAAGGGTGATAAACAGAAGTGGGGATGATGATTGAGTATCCCTTACGAACTTGAGATCTTTGGATTTGCTATCTGGAGATCTTCCTGATGCAAACTCCAGCTTTTCGTTATAAGCTTGAAGGGTGATTTTCCCCTGGGCTACCCAAATGCACATCGGCTGTGGCAAGGAATGGTCGTCCAAGGATGAGAGGTGTAGTGGAGTTCTCTTCGATGTCTAGAATGACAAAATCGCATGGGAAGTATAAGTGCTCCACTTTAATGATAACATCCTCCACCACTCCGCTTGGGTATGTTACCGAACCATCTGCCAGTTGCAGGGTCATCTTAGTCTTTTTCATCTCTCCAATTCCCAGCTTTTTGAAAGTGGAGAGGGGCATCAAATTAATGGAGGCACCCAGATCGCATAAGGAGTATGGAAATGAGGTGCTACCAATTGTGACTGGAATGGTGAAGCTGCCCGGATCATTGCATTTTGATGGTAGTGGTTTTTGCAGAATAGCTGAGCAAGCTACATTGAGAGGTACCGTACCGACTTCGGCCAATTTAGTTTTGTTGGATATGAGGTGTTTGAGGAATTTGGCGTAGTTTGGCATTTTGGCAATGAGGTCTACAAACTGTATATTGACGTTTAGTTGCTTCAGCATTGCCAGAAACTTACCATATTCATTATCCAATTTCTGCTTCTGGAGTCGGTGAGGAAATGGTATAGGCGGTTCTTGTGAAGAAGGTTTGAAGCTGGGAATAGTGAGGATGCTGGAGATGTCTTTTCTACTGGGGCCTCAGCTTTTTCTTCACTATCCTCTTTGGATTCTTCTGATTGTTGCGGGATGTGAATCTCGTCGGTTTTCTTACCGCTTCTCAAGGTTATCGCCTTAACCTCTTCTTCTCTTCTTCAAATTCGAGCTTTCATTTTCATAACCGCCACCAAGTGCTCAAGGTAGGTATTCTCAGATTGAATACGATTATTATAGACTTTGGCGGTGCTTTCAAGTTCAGCTACATTCCTTTTGGAAGTTTCGATTGCTACAACCCACTCTTGGAGGGAAGGGTGTAGTTCTGGAACTTTAGCTGTTTTAGCCACCTCCGTCTTTTCTTCATCGTGCTCCTTCACATAGATGCACTTGGCTTGCTCTCTTGGATTTGGTTCATTTTGGCTGGGGAGAGCCCCTGGCGGTCTTCGAGCAAGATGTTCTGCAAGTTGATTGAATTTACCTTCGATTTTCTGGTTGAAGGCTTCTTGTGCAGAGAGCTGGTTCTGAGTTATGGACATGAAACCCTTCATCATCTCTTTGAGTTCTGCGTTTGGATCAAGAGGATGAAGATGGTTGGTTGTTGTTGTTGAAACCTGGAGGGGCACCTTTGCTCTATAACCCATATTAGAGTTTGGTTGGGGTCGTTCCCCTGATAGGTTGGAATTGTTGTTCTGCCCTCCTTGGTTCTGATCATTATTTTTCCATGAGAAATTCGGGTGATTTCTCCATGGATAGTTGTTGTTGATGTTGTTGTAGGAATTACCGGGGCGGTTTCCTATGAATTGTACTTCCTCGTACTGGCCTTTGCCTTCGCATTGATGAGTTTCATGAGGACCGGCGCATATGACACATCCTTCTGTAGGTGGAACTGGTGGTGAACTTGTAGGTGGGAAGCTATTGTTTTTACAATTTCGTTTTGTGATGTTGTTAGCTTTTCCACCATCTTTGCAAGGGACGAGATCTGAGCTGATAAATGATCTGTAGGCTCAACGTGGAGTAGGCCTGCTGCTCGTGGCGTTCTTCCTTTGGATCTCGTCCACTGTCTGTATTGCTCGTCATGGTTTCGAGAAGGTCCATTCCTTCTTTAGGAGATTTCATCATGAAACTTCCTCCTGTAGAGGAATTGACGAGTAGTCGGTTCCCATCATCCAGACCGTTGAAGAATGACAGGCAGAGTGATTGATCGTCAAGACCATGGTGGGAACACTTCATTAGCATATCTTTGAATCTGTCCCATGCGTCGTACGTTTCTCCCGGCTCTGACAGAAAGTGTTGATTTCACCGATCAATTGCCTTGTTCTACTGGTTGGGTAGTATTTGGCAAGGAATTTTTGGGCCATTTGAAGCCATGTGGTGATTGATCGGGAGGGAAGGCTTCGGTACCACCTGTTTGCTGAATCCGATAATGAGTGAGGAAATAGTTGTAGACGGATTCTTTCTTTGACATTGCCGGTTGACCAAAGGAATTGCAGAAGTCTAGGAAGAGACTCAGATGATTTGGGGCTTCATCTGGGTTCGCTCCACTAAACTTGCCTAGATCCCGGACGGCGGTGATGTAGTGGGTTTTGAAAACCCATCGTCCGGCTTCTTCTGGTGTTAGTTCAGGGAGAACTATGGCTGATGCTCTTCCTTCGGTGTTTTGGTGGTATAATCAGATAGGGCACGGTGTTCTGGTTGATTGCATGGTCTATTTCATTTATAACTTCGTTATTGGCCATGGCTTGGTTTCTCAGGTTTCTTTGTGCTTGTAATAAAGTGCGCTCGGGTTCGGGGCTCGGACTGATTGGTGGAGAGCCTCGGGTTCGAGTATTTGGCATGCACAGAAGATAACTTGTGGTTTGTCAGAAACTGCAAAATTAGTTAGTAAATAAAATAAGAAAGCAGAGATATTGGTTAGGCTGATAAACGTTAGTTAAACAACACTGATATATTTTTTTTGTTTTTTTTTGTATTTTTTTTAACAAGAGTAAAATGACAGATATTAAATGACAAGGGAAAGAAATGACAGAAAATTAAAGTTAGGAGTTAGTATACAAAATTATAAGTTAGTAGTTAGTATACAATGGAAAGAATGTTAAGGACAATGGAAATGAAATGTTAAGGACAATGGAAAGAAATGACAGGAAATTTTAAGTTAGTAGTTAGGGACAATGGAAAGAAAGACAATGGAACGAAATGACAATGGAACGAAATGACAATAATATTAAGATGTTAGGAGTTAGATGTCCAAAGTCCGAAGTCAAATGTCCAAGTCAGGTCAGAAGTCCGATGTCCAATTCAGATGTCCGAGGTTAACAATTTAATAGTATTAACAGATTATTTTAATACAGCGAGTGAACTACCGGAAACTAGGGAAATTGATGGAATCAATCTCCCCGGCAACGGCGCCAATTTGCAGAATGTTATTTTCTGAGTGGTTAAACTGGTGTAAAATTAAAAGAAAAGAAATTAAAAACTCAAATTATAAACGTCGGGCTGCAACAAATCCCGGTCGTAGTTAGTAAACAAGTGTCGTATCCACAGGGAGATTGTTCAATTTATCCTAGTCTTGGTAGTTACTTAAAAACTGTAAAAAGGGGTTTAGCCAGGCAAGCTTGATTTGTTGTTTGATCAGTGCAAATTAATAAAAACAGTAAAAAGGTGAATTAAGTGATGTGAATGGAAAAATGTATCCTAGGATAGCGGGGGAATTTCCTAAATTACTTAAACATATTTATAACCTGTTTCAATTATTATTGCCTATTAGAGTTAATAATTGTCAGTTACGAACTCTTAATAAAAGCCTTAATATTTTCCTGCTCAGTCCGGAGTGTAATATCAAGATTAATTCCTTTGTGGTACCTAGACTATCTCAAAATCATATGTTGATAGTTACCAAATAAATGCAGTCGTTTGTCGCGCAAACATTTAGCAATATTAGTTGAAAGGAATTAAAACAAGTTAAATGAGAGAAACAGGTGATAAATATTAATTTACGTAATATTAGAAATAAACCCCCATCCTAGGATACAAAAGAAAATTACTCAGACATTAACGGAGATAAGAAGATTACACAGATAGATTTTGACATTAATTCAGAGGAAGAACTGGTCTGCTCTCGCTCTCACTGCTGCTCTTCTATTTCTTTAGTTACTGCGTGAGTGTGGAATGTTGTGGTGTTACGGGAGGAGAATAAGTGGAAGGGAATGGATGAGTGTGGTGAGCGAATTCTTCAGACTCCCGTCGTGCGTGGTGTGTTTATGCCGTTAAGGTGGTGGGTTTATATAGAGGTTTGGATCCGTACGAGTTTGATTGCAGATGAAGAAGAGCATTGATTGCTTCATTGATTGCGCAGGGGACAGACTGAATACGCGTGCGGAGTAGATGGATAAGTTGCGGGCGAGTCGGGCGAGTTGCAGACGACGACGGCGCGAAGAAGATAGTCGCGACTGATAATTAGTCACGGTCCTGTTGGTGTCCGCCTGTTGGTACCGCCCAATAAGTGGCGGTTGCTACTCTCACGTCCGCCACCAAGACCGCCCAATAAGAGGCGGTAACCTCCTTCAACGTCCGCCAGGCGGTAGCCTGTGTGTTGTCCGCCTGTTAAGAGGCGGTAGCCTCTGTGTTGTCCGCCTGTTAAGAGGCGGTAGCCTGTGTGTTGTCCGCCTGGCGGTTGCATGTGAGGAGACCGCTAGTTATGGGGCGGTTGCAACCTTGACCGTGGCCTATTTCCTTCGAACTTTGACCGGCTCTAGATTCTTCGTTTGGACTCCGTTTTCTGAGCCGTTTGCGTCTACGCGTTCGTCTCTTTGTCTACTTCACTCCCGGCTTGGTTTTACTCATGTTAAACCAATAATTTTGTGAGATAAACAATAAAACATAAACTAGAGGAAAACTAACCGAAGTGGAGAAATGAGCAAGAAAAGTGCTAATATTATACATGAAATACACCTAAATAACATGCTCATTTGGACACTTATCAAGGTCTAAGCACAAAATTTGTGGATGCCTTTGATTGCACAGGTGCGGCAATTCTTTTTCCTTTGCCCTTATCAGTCTTCGGTCGGCTCATATCCTATGATATTAGTCTAATTAAGTTTATGGATGCAAGGTGGTACACCAATAGTTTTATAGCAACGGTTAAGAGTAATACCTGCCCAGGGAGTCTGACCAATCGTACAGGCCACTGCACTGTCGCAGTTTGTGCAGAACGCAAGGTAGGTCTTTATGGGATCGGCACCGGTAAACCGACGTCAGCATGCTCTGCAACAAATTCGTCTAGAAGCACTCGTGCATGGTAATGTCGGAGTGGTTCACCGTGCTCAATATCACTTGGAGGAGAGGGGAAAAGTTTTCCCCATGCAACCATGACCTCTTCTACTCCAATTTGTAAAAACAGATGGCACTCAGTGGGTGCCTGAGTGTTATGTGGAACTTGTTTAGATAAAAATTGTGAATTCTTCTATGATGATATTAGTGATCAAGTGAAAAATCATAATCGTCATGTACTCAATTGAAATGTTAGTCTAACCTTTAGAGATGCATAGGGAAACGGATCAGCCGAGTGGACACTATGGAGGGTGATTTTTTCGGTATGAGGGGGGGTCTATCTAAATGGTCTGACTGAAAAGCCTAGATCCTAAAATGCCATTCTGTGGAGGGTGAAAACCTGTCACCTTGGCATCCCTCAAATACCTACTCTATCATCCGTCTTTCCCAGAAAGCATAAGGGGAATGCTAGTGAGCACTACACCCGCTCTCAATGGGCCCCACGCGGACTTATGCCTCTATAAGGCGGAATTGACTAGAGTCGCCACCTAGTTTGACCTAAGGAACTAGGAAGGGAGGAGAAGGGTTCTAAGAACCGTTAATTGACTCTGATGATTTATTGCCTATGGATAGGAGTTATCTGATCAAGCCAGAGATTCTATGTTGGGTTCACACTGGGTTACACCCCTTAGAAGTGGCAACAACCACGACTTCGGATTGGTGCCCGAGGAAACCTCGGTCTCCAATTGTCGGGATTGCCTTCTTTCAAAACCTTTTTAGAGAGATTCATTTACAAGCCAAGGATAGGATTAGGACAGGAGGGGAGAAAACGAGTGGATGAGGTGAGCTTTTCTGCCAAGCTAGCACCAAATGAAAGGGTTGATGAATTCGGATGAGTATAGAATGAAGATTTGAGAAAAGTCTGAGGTTGAGTGGATTGACGAGACTTAGTGTCTGATGATTTGAAGTTTGTGGGAGCCGAAGAAGGTTTGAGCGTTTTGAGAGATGTGAGAGCCACCGTAGAAGGGGAAGGGGGTTTTTTGTTTGGAATGGGGTCGCACCCTAGATGGGCTGCCTACGTACTCAACTCCCTGTTGAGATCAGACCTTACGTAGTTCAGGGTCTTTAATTTGGTTGGGCTTTTTGAGGTGATCGAGGGTTAGAAGTGATTGTTTGGAGGGGAGACAGCCGAGTGCCAAAGGGTATTTTGATTGATGTGGGGTCGCACCCTGTGTGGGTTGCCTACGTACTCAACTCCCTGTTGAGATCAGACCTTATGTAGTTCATGCTTTTGGGGTTTTGAAGGAATTAGGGTTTTGACCTTTTGGGTCTTTGAAGGGTCAAAGAGGTTTTGTGGTCATTTTGTGAGGTTTGATAGATTGTCTGGCTCATTTTGGAGTTTGAGGTGTGAGAGTCTGTGAGATGCTCAACTTTGTGGGATATTTAGATTCTTGAAATGATGAAATCTGTGAGACGGTAGAGTCTGTTGAGCTGCTGAGACGGTCGAGTCTGTTGAGCTGCTGAGATGTTCGAGTCTGCTGAGCTATTGAGACGGTCGAGTCTGTTGAGCTGTTGAGACGTTCGAGTATGTGGAGCTGCTGAGACGTTCGAGTCTGTTGAGCTGCTGAGACGTTCGAGTCTGTTGAGCTGTTGAGATAGTCGAGTCTGCTGAGCTGTTGAGACGGTCGAGTCTACTGAGCTGTTGAGACATTCGAGTCTGTTGAGCTGCTGAGACGTTTGAGTCTGTTGAGCTGCTAAGGCGTTTAGAGATTCAGAATGCTTGAATTCCAAGGAGTTTGGAGTTTCAAGGAGTTTGAGTTTATGAGGTTTGGAATTATTTGGGATTGAAATGAAATTGAATGCAATTGGGAATGAAAAGAATTTTGAATTGGATTGGATTGAAATTGACTTGATTTTGGATTGGTTTGAATTGGATTGAAATTGAATTTGAATTGGAATTGAAGTTGAATTGGATTTGAAACTAAACCGGGATCGAATGGAGATAATGAGCCGGATTTGGGCCTCGAAATGTGGGCCGGATTGGTCCTTTGAAATTGGGCCGGGTAGGACCCTATGAAATTGGGATTGGAAGATGATTTGAATCTATGAGACAATTGGAGTTTGGAAGGGGTTTGAAGTTTGATCTTAGAACTTTTGGAAGCATTTCAAATGCTTCGTGAGGTTGAAGTGTGTCTAATGAGTGTATGAAGAGTATTTAATGTTGAATGCAAAGAGCTTTGATTTCGAAGAATTCATGAAGGATATCTGGTTTTGGAGTATGAGAGGATTGATTTTGGAGAGCGTATGATGAGTGAGTATGAGAGAGATTGATTTTGGAGTGTGTTTGATGAGAGAGTGTGAAAGAAAATGATTTTGGAGTGTGTTTGATGAGAGAGTGTGAGAGAGATTGATTTGAAGTGTGTTTGGTGAGAGAGTGTGAGAGAGATTGATTTGAAGTGTGTTTGGTGAGAGAGTGTGAGAGAGATTGATTTGAAGTGTGTTTGGTGAGAGAGTGTGAGAGAGATTGATTTTTTGGGCTGAATTTGGAAATGAATTTTGGTTTTGAAATGGATTTTTATTGGTTGAAACGAATCATTGATTGTGAGTTTTATTGTGACATTTAAGGATTGTTTGGAAAGTTTTTTTTTTAGGAGAGATGTTTCCCACAAACAGGTACTACGACCCTCGGGTACTACGACCTTAATGTGGGCAACATCTATGAATGGTCCTAGGGCTTTTCTAAACCGGACTTGATTTGTCCAGTAATTAAGTGGGTAGACCTGAAGGCTATGCTATGGCTACATGTACTAAACCAATCTAGCAATTTATAAGATGAAACTAACAAATAAAACGCCCAATGTATAATAGAACCAAAAATGTATAAACAAGCATTCAAAAATATGTACGAAAGATAGACAGAGTAAAAACGATCAAGCCGACAAATACAGAGAATTATGAAATCCAAGACTATGCTAGGCAACACAACCAATTGGCAAATTACAACTCATGATAACAAAATTAAAGTGTTGAATTGAAATGCTGAATTAAAAGAGCTGCTATGGGGGGTCGCATCGACGCCGCCTCACTCGAGCTGAAGGGGATCAGCAAGAAGTACACCAACCGTTACATAGTTTGAAGGAGAGACCCCGGTAGTCCAAGCCACGATCCCGTTCCTTAGTCAAACCAAAGATCCATCGGTATGGTCAACTTGCAAGGTCAGATCACAAGTTCTGTAAGCGCAATTCAAGTCCAGCGAGCAGCCCAAGTCAAAGAAGCGCACATATACCTCGGTCAAAACATGGAACGGGAGAGTAAGGGACAATTCAAATTGAACAGATAGCGCAAAGAGGCCAGAAGATAATATTGTAAGTTACGTGATTCTCAAACCCATGGAGAGTTGTCGTAAAGCCCCAAGTCCTTAACTTCAGCCACAATGTAAAGTCCAAATCTCGGTCAAATTGTAAAGCAGAGATAGTGAGCAGATTGAGTCAATTATAGGCAAATAGTCGAATCAGATATATTCCAAGCCAATATCCATGAGCAAAACCACGGTTCAAAAGTAGTAAAGGCTGAACGATCAGAGTCGACTCAGGCCCCAGACAAGACCAAGGCGTAAACGGAAGCCAGAACAATCAAACTCAAATCAGCCATGTGTTTCAACCAAACAGCCTGAACCTCAAATGTGTCAATGTTTTGAATCGCAGTTCAAACAACAAAAAAAAAGGGGGGGGGTGCGCAACAGATTATGACGATATGGAAGGAGCAAGAATCAATCGTAACCACCTTCACCAACCCAACTGATAACAAATATGATAGAAAACCACAACTTGACTCATCAGAGTCTATCCAAGTTACGCTCGATATCCAATCAAGTGTAGCAAACAATAATACCAGATGAAGTGAGTTTCAACAAATCACAAAGTCCCAATATCTCTCAGGATATCACAACCAATAAGTTCACAAACTGAGTGTTTGATTCTCAGCCAAACACAACAGCGAATATGCCAGGTTAGACAACACGGAACAGAGAAAACGTCAGGTGCACAAATCTCATCCGCCCCAGTTTCAGCACAAATGAAAATCAACGGTGATATAAAATGCACAGGGGTCAAGTGACAAGAACGATATACCTTCAGGCCAGACATCAGTGCAGAAGGACAAGCAGTATCTCAATCTCAAATATACCTTCTGAGCCACGCAACAACGCGCGACATTGAGACCAACAAAAATGCATAATCATGAATGAGTAATGAGAAAGCACTTAATCAGAGGCACAAAATCAAAGATGATGATCGAAATTTCTCACACGGGTCACTGTGAGCCAAAGTTTCCAGCAGGCCGAACATAAATCCATGACTAAAATCGGTTTCAACTCGGTATAACTCGGCACAAAGGAGAAGTTTCATCTCAACATACAGACAGGCGAAATATTACCTCGTAGAAGCAGAATAGACAGACCAAAGATGGTCTTCATCACACAATCATCACATGACGCTTCAAAATCGAGAGATCGCAAAGTTGACCAAATTGTAAGGAAGGAGAACTTCCGAACAAGAGCATCATCCAGAGGGAGAAGGCCGGGACTTCCTTTAGATCTGGGCGGTGAAAGATGATGATGAAAACGACGCGACTGGGAAAGGGGTTCTTCACCATCCAAAATCAGAAAGCTCATCCCACGAATCGGAGAAGGCCGGTACTCCGATAGGGAGGCGATGGCAATTTCCTGTCGCACGGAATGCACAACGCGAAGGATATCCCATGTAGGTTGACGCAAAAGAAGAATCACAAATGCCAACAACCCAGAGGAAGAAGAAAAATGCCAAAATTCTTCGCATGGCAATGGATAAAGGAGCGATGGTGGTGGTGAAAACCTAAGGCCGGCAAGGATTCACCACCGCGGATTCGACTGATTGTTCTGGCGTGTGTTGGTTTTCATTTCGAGATAACAAGGGAACAGGGGAATAGGAAATGCAGGATTTCTAGTGAAGTCGAGCCCGAAAGCCATGACACCCGAATTTATTGTTTGAGCCAATAGAGTTTTCGGAAGATCGAAGGAGACCGGGAATCAGAAGCCGTGGTGTTTTAGTTTTGAGTGAATGAGTGAGGAGGAGGCGACTACCAGCTTTTTTTGTGTGCATCGGCTACCATTTTTGTTTTTGTTTTTCAGAGATGGGATCGGGAGAAAGACGAGAAGACATGAGAAATTAGTTGTGGCTGGTTTTCTTTGACTTCTGAGATCGAGAGAGATCAGGAAGAGGGTAGACTGTAGAGGCGGATCAAGAGAAAGGACCAGCAGTACCCCGGAGATGGCTATGGTCGAGAGAGTGGCGGGGTTTTTAGTAGGGTTTTGATGTTGGGAACTGGTGGAGGAGGAAGAGGATCGAAAAATATTCAGAGTTTTTTTAGTGAAGGAGAAGAGGGATACGAGCATGTATGTTGAAGAAGATGATCCAGCAGCCCCCCGATCGGAGAAGGAGGTGACTACAGTTCCCCTTTATAATGATATATTAGGGTTTTTTCTTATTTGGACTAGACAACAAGAAAAATGGGCCTTACTAGAAAGCTATGGGCCTTACTAAAGACATGAATATGAACAAGAGTCCGGTCCAATACTAGCAGCCAAAGTCAATTCAGGTCTTATAAAAATAAAGGCTCATTTGCTCTTACCAGGGTTCGAACCCTGGGCACTTGCCCACCCAAGGAGTACACTACCCAGTCACACTAAGACAGAACTCGGTATACCAATGTCGAAAGTAAAACTAGAGTTCTACTGCAATTGTTTGGAAATTCATTTTCGGAAAAATCGTGTTTTTACGAAATGCTTAAAAAGAATATAAAACAATGGTCTTGTTTTGGCACGCACGCTAATACGTTTTTGAAAAAGAAAGGCGACGACCCCTCTTATTGTGTTTCTTATTCTGGAATTTGCTTTATGGGGTGAGAATTTTTGGTGTCTACAGATGGCTCCCCTTGATTCAATTCTGCAAGCCCTTGCAGAATTGGATCAAGGTTGACGGGGCGCCAAAAATTCTCACAACGGTTTATGGTGCATTGGGATGCGGCCGTGAGTGTATGAAGACGATTGAAAGTACGAGGACTTATGACGAGCCTCAGTTAGACCTCTTGATATCTAACCCTAGGACTTATGACGAGCCTAGGATACTGACAATAGGGTTGGCTTGGGGTGCACGAGGACTTATGACGAGCCTCAACTAGACCTCTTGACATCTAGCTATAGGACTTATGACGAGCCTATAATGCAATTGAAAGTACGCGGACTTATGACGAGCCTCAACTAGACCTCTTGACATCTAGTCATAGGACTTATGACGAGCCTATGATACTTTGTGGGGTTGTACGAAACCCGTTGTTTTGAGTGGTTGATTTGAGGATGACTTTGATTGTGGATTGATTTGGGAGTCGGGCGCTCTCTGGTGGGCCGATTGATCCTTCATGAGGGATATGATGGTTGACTGTTTTTTGTTGATGTGGCCCTTGACTTTGTCAGTGTGGGACTTGTGTTTCGATTTTGCTTTGACAGTCTCGCCCGATGTGCACTATAGTTTCGGGATCTGGTAGGACTCTTGGCTCTAGAGTGTCAAGATGGCTCCGGTATGGCTCCTGAGTTTTGGTTTTTGTGATTTTGTGATTGGTCTTTGAGTGGATGGTTTTTTTTTTGTGAATGAGTGATTTTACGAATTCGATGGTTTTGATATGGTTGGATGGCTTTGACGCGATAGGATGGCTCCGGTGCGGTCGGATGACTCCGGTATGATTCCTGACTCCATTGTGAGCAACGACTCTGGGATGGTTGGTGGGTTCTGATTCGGTTAAAGATTTCGGATGGTGATAAGTGTCCAAATGAGCATGATTTATAGGTGTATTTCATATATAATATTAGCACTTTTCTTGCTCATTTCTCCACTTCGGTTAGTTTTCCTCTAGTTTATGTTTTATTGTTTATCTCACAAAATTATTGGTTTAACATGAGGAAAACCAAGCTGGAAGTGAAGTAGACGAAGAGACAAACGCATAGACGCAAACGGCTCAGAAAACGGGGTCCAAACGAAGAATCTAGAGCCGGTCAAACACAAACAGGCGGACGGACATATGGGCAACCGCCCCAAACAGGGCGGACGTGAGACAATGCTCAACCGCCTAAGAAAGGGCGGACGTGAGTGTGGATGTACCGCCTCTAAATGGGCGGACGAGAGGGCATGCAACCGCCTCTAAATAGGCGGACACCATAGGCTTGCGCTAGAGACAACCGCCCGGTATTAGGCGGACAACACAGAGAGGAGACCGCCCATTATTAGGCGGACAAGGCAGAGAGGAGACCGCATGTTATTGAGCGGACGCGTATAAATGTGCGCGAGCTTATCTTCTTCGCCTGTCTGCAAGTTTCCTTCGCCGACTTCTTCAACTCGTCCACGCGTCCACTGTCTGCAGCCTATCCATCTACTCTGCACACGCTTGTCCCCTGCAATCAATGAAGCAAGCAATAAATGAGCAATCAATGAGCTGCAATCAAACGTTATCCTATCCACCGCCTCAATCAACTTGCTCACGCGTCTGCCTATCTTCATTTACTCATTTTCCTTTCTCCTATATAAACACATCCATCCACCACCCATACAATACATCGACCACCCATGCAATCCATCACCGTACCACTTCACCACACATCACACGTTCATCTCATTTCTCTCCTCCCGCCTTCTCCATTTTTATTTCACTTTCCACCATATTCACCTCTAGTCCTACATATACAAAATAGCAGAGCGAGCTGGAGTGATTACAGATGATTTCTATTACTCTTGTTTCTGTTTATCTATTTAATATGTTAGGCTAGAATATTTATACTCGGGGAATGGTTATTATATGTTTGTATTAATTATGCATTATTTTTACTGGTTTATTTAAATATAGTTTGTTACGTTTTAAAGGTTATCTCGCACCTTTTTAATAAATGTCATGAGTTTATTAAATTGCTTTCCTAAGTCTATTTTGATCAGACCGGTGATAAATAGATAGGTTAATTAAGACGTAAAACAGGAGGAAACTTGTTATGATTTAATAAGTTAGTATTCAGTTGCAAATGTAGTTCCTCAACACTCCTCTGCCGTTTGCAGGCTTTTGCTTGAGTTTTCATCGGACCTTGCATTACAGGTGAACGAGTTCTTATGAGGCTATGACTTAGTCCTTAAGATAATTACAGGAACCTTGCCAAATTATTAAACCAGTAGAGATAGCTTAATTATGCAGATTATAATAACCTGACCCAGAGTACCATTTAATTTATCTGTTAACTTAGTTTATTTTATCTGTCCTTTTTATTCATTTACAAGTCAATTAATCCACCCCCCTTTTGTGACACGCTTAGGTACTATTATATGTATATTAGTCCCACGGTTCGACATCCGGTCGCTTACATTTTCACTATACTACTACGACCGGGATTTGTTTGCAGCCCGACGTTTAATTTGAGTTTTAATTTCTTTTCTTTTAATTTTACACCAGTTTAACCACTCACGATATAACGTCTGCAAAATGGCGCCGCTGCCGGGGACTAGTTTATTCTAGTCCCTAAGCCCCGGATTATTCACTTGTTATATTAGAATATGTTGTCTATATTATTTTTGTTTGTTGTTTATATTAATTATCTTTTTTATTTTGTTTATATTATTATTATGTTTGTTTCTAATTATTTTATTTTCTAATCTGTTTAGTAGTTTTGTTTATTATACAAAAACACAAAAAAAAAATGGAAATGGAGCAGGTGTTCGAGCACGAGTTTTGCTATTCACAGTATTTATACTGCTCCGTATGTGGGGGAGCTCGTGATTATGAGGATTGTCTCATATTACAAGAACAACTCTGGTTAGAAGATCAACCAGATTACCTGGAGAGACTCGCTCAACCAGAACAGCTACCAAAGAGAGAAATAATTCATGAGGTAGGAAACCCCACTACGGATGTAAGTTATTCTCTTCCCTCTACAATCGCCTACCGCCAGTTTCCATCCTTCTCTGTGCTCTATCCAGAAGATGAGGATATTTATATCCTCGAACATGAAGAGAAGGAATTGCCATCACCTCCCGCCAATATATCCAAACAAAACGCCACTATCACCTTCAAAGAATTAACTTTCTCTGAAGATGATATCAAACAACGTTCTTTCTACGAGCCTCATCTACAAGAAGAGAATGTTTACATCCTCCAATTTGAGGAAGAAAAATCATCATCGCCGGGTCTTCTGTTAGAACTACGTTCCCGGCAATACCTCCTCAAACACCAGATTTTGTGGAGTATTAATTTTCTTATTTTATATGCCGAGGTAACGTTTTGTTTTGATCCAGGATAACAAAGCAGGCGTCTAGCCAAAGATGTTAAAGAAGGGCAGCTTCCTGGGAGGCAACCCGGGTGTACTTTTAATTTATTTTGCTTTTATGCTCTTTTTAATTTTCAGGTTCTCTTTAAATTTTATTTTTGCTAACTTTTAACCCCGTTTTTAGTATGGTTGCTTCTAGTGTCTTATACAGGTGTAATTCATGTCTACACTGCAACCAAGCTACACTACTTGAGGCTGAAGCTCAAGTGTGGGGGAACTCCTTTAACAGCAAGCAAAAATAAAATCAGGGGAGTACCAGTTTCTTTAATTTTGCTTTTATTTAAATAAAAACTGCAGAGGAGCGTTTATGTGCTTAGATGTTTATTTGTGATCTTTGTGTTATCTCTATTTCATCTACTTACCGAAAAGGTCTTCTGAAACCTTCCCTTGTTTTTTTTCTGGTGAACAATGAGGACATTGTTCAATTTAAGTGTGGGGGAGTGTACCCTTTTCGGTGACATTTTGTGCTTAGATGTTTAATCTCTCTGCTTGTCTTGCGTTTGTCCAATTCAAATATTATGGACCCTTTATATGTGGGTTGTTCTCTTTAAGAATAAATATTTTTATGAATTGTAGGATAAAAGGTACAAATTTTAAAATTTTGATTACTTTTGAGGAGCATTTTATATGCGGTGTGACCAAATAATCTGCAAATGATTGGATTTTATTGCTCAGGGTTTCTTTCTGTCTTCTCTCTTAGGGATTGCTAAGGGGTGCTTTTCTGTTAAAAAAAAAGAAGAAGAAATATAAAAAAATAATAAGGGACTTGCGAGACACCATTGGTAACCAACAAAAGAGAGTTGAGTGTTCTTAAATACAAAGGCGTGATGCCTATATTTTTCTCATCTCTTATGCAAAAGTGAAACAAATGCATAAATCTATTTTTCCTTTTGTTTTCTCCTCAATGCCCGTTCTTGAGAGAAGTTGGCCATGGTAAAAGTTCTCAAAGTCACCTAAAAGAAACATTGAAGTACCTTGGATCATACCCCGAAACTCTATATTTTATTTTTACCCTGAGCACACCTATGCCACCAGCAGTTAATTTTTCACACTCCTCAATAAGTTAAAAAGATCATGTTTATCCTACCCTTCATAATAATATTTGTTAGTATTGAGCATTCCCTACTTTCTTGGGTACGTGATTTTGCTTGAGGACAAGCAAAAAGATAAGTGTGGGGGTGTGATAAGTGTCCAAATGAGCATGATTTATAGGTGTATTTCATATATAATATTAGCACTTTTCTTGCTCATTTCTCCACTTCGGTTAGTTTTCCTCTAGTTTATGTTTTATTGTTTATCTCACAAAATTATTGGTTTAACATGAGGAAAACCAAGCTGGAAGTGAAGTAGACGAAGAGACAAACGCATAAACGCAAATGGCTCAGAAAACGGGATCCAAACGAAGAATCTAGAGCCGGTCAAACACAAACAGGCGGACAGGACATATGGGCAACCGCCCCAAACAGGGCGGACGTGAGACAATGCTCAACCGCCTAAGAAAGGGCGGACGTGAGTGTGGATGTACCGCCTCTAAATGGGCGGACGAGAGGGCATGCAACCGCCTCTAAATAGGCGGACACCATAGGCTTGCGCTAGAGACAACCGCCCGGTATTAGGCGGACAACACAGAGAGGAGACCGCCCGTTATTAAGCGGACAAGGCAGAGAGGAGACCGCATGTTATTGAGCGGACGCGTATAAATGTGCGCGAGCTTATCTTCTTCGCCAGTCTGCAAGTTTCCTTCACCGACTTCTTCAACTCGTCCACGCGTCCACTGTCTGCAGCCTATCCATCTACTCTGCACACGCTTGTCCCCTGCAATCAATGAAGCAAGCAATAAATGAGCAATCAATGAGCTGCAATCAAACGTTATCCTATCCACCGCCTCAATCAACTTGCTCACGCGTCTGCCTATCTTCATTTACTCATTTTCCTTTCTCCTATATAAACACATCCATCCATCACCCATACAATACATCGACCACCCATGCAATCCATCACCGTACCACTTCACCACACATCACACGTTCATCTCATTTCTCTCCTCCCGCCTTCTCCATTTTTATTTCACTTTCCACCATATTCACCTCTAGTCCTACATATACAAAATAGCAGAGCGAGCTGGAGTGATTACAGATGATTTCTATTACTCTTGTTTCTGTTTATCTATTTAATATGTTAGGCTAGAATATTTATACTCGGGGAATGGTTATTATATGTTTGTATTAATTATGCATTATTTTTACTGGTTTATTTAAATATAGTTTGTTATGTTTTAAAGGTTATCTCGCACCTTTTTAATAAATGTCATGAGTTTATTAAATTGCTTTCCTAAGTCTATTTTGATTAGACCGGTGATAAATAGATAGGTTAATTAAGACGTAAAACTGGAGGAAACTTGTTATGATTTAATAAGTTAGTATTCAGTTGCAAATGTAATTCCTCAACACTCATCTGCCGTTTGCAGGCTTTTGCTTGAGTTTTCATCGGACCTTGCATTACAGGTGAACGAGTTCTTATGAGGCTATGACTTAGTCCTTAAGATAATTACAGGAACCTTGCCAAATTATTAAACCAGTAGAGATAGCTTAATTATGCAGATTATAATAACCTGACCCAGAGTACCATTTAATTTATCTGTTAACTTAGTTTATTTTATCTGTCCTTTTTATTCATTTACAAGTCAATTAATCCACCCCCCTTTTGTGACACGCTTAGGTACTATTATATGTATATTAGTCCCACGGTTCGACATCCGGTCGCTTACATTTTCACTATACTACTACGACCGGGATTTGTTTGCAGCCCAACGTTTAATTTGAGTTTTAATTTCTTTTCTTTTAATTTTACACCAATTTAACCACTCACGATATAACGTCTGCAGATGGCCGGAGGGTTTTGATCTGTTAAAGATTTTTTGGGTGGTTAGTGGATTTTGCTTTGATTTGGATTTTGAGTCAAATGGTGGGTCGATGTGATTGGTAGGTTTTGATGTGTTCGGATGTGGTAGATAATTTTTGTTGATGAATGGTTTTGGTGCGGCTCCGGGATAGCTTGGGATAGCTCCAGGAAGGGCTACGAGACGGCTCCATCTGGTGATAGCGAGGAAGAAAGGGGAACTTTCGCCTGTGAGGTGGTCGCACCCTGGGCGGGCTGCCTACGTACTCAATTTCGTATTGAGATCAGACCTGACGTAGTTCAAAACTCTGTGAGTAAGGTCTTGGTGACGAAATGGCTCCAATATGGACTTGAGGTGGCTCCCGTATTGTTCTCGGACTGTTGGGATGACCCCTGTGTAGTTCCAAGGGTGGTTTCAACGTCGGATGATGGCTCCCACATGGATCCAGCTTAGTTACGGATATGATGTTTGATGAGGCTCGAGCATGACGCTGGATGGCTCCAGAATTGTCTTCGTACGGCCTCGAATGGCTTTTTTGGTTCGATGTAGCTCAAGGATAGCCCAGGATGGCTCCGAGATGGTTCGATGTAGCTTGATGATGGTCTGGGATGGCTCCAGTTGAATCTTTGATCAAAAGTTACGCTTCAACAACTGCAACTGAAGTCGACTTTTAGCGAGACTAGATGGAGTTCTTACCAGTCGGATGTTGAAAATGAAGTGGTTATGATGCATGCAGATGCTAAATGCTAGAAGAGATGCAAAATGAATATGCAGTTTTGAAGAGAAGGTACGATTCTATCTCTATTACTACGAGGTTTACGAATATAAGACATCTCCGGTTCGATCTTGAGTGATGCATGAATCACTTTTCTCTCATGGAGGGATGCGGGTCAATCTCTCGTGAGTATGGTCGTGTGTTCAAATGTCGTGATGATACTCTTGATGCTTAGAGCAGTATTTTCCTATGAATTTCTTTTTGAGGTCCTGGACTTTCCGATCCTCACAAATTCCTCACCTGCAATGGGGTTAGCTGTTTATGATTTGGTGCTTCGATCAAAGAGTCACTCGCACTCGAAAAACCTTGTAAGGTAAGGTTGCGCTCATTCGCTCATGGTCCCTTTGGTATGACGGGACATGTTGATAACAAGTACGAAGCTTATGATTCATGTTTCAGATCCGATACTTTCAGTTAACTCTCATCAACTAACGAGTCAGAGGTCTTTTATTGGGTTATAACGAGGCTAAGAGGAATGATGTATGTCACATGGGATTGGAGGATTTGTTTGGAAGTTGTGGAGCTTTTGTGCAATAGAGGACATGTTTCACCTTTGCCATGGGTGGAATGATTAGATGGGTTTTGATAACCCCTTATCGGTTTCTTTAGGACATCATTGGTCCTTTTGGTTTGGATTTCTCCTTCTTGCCTCTTCTGGCGTACGATTTGAACTTTCTTCTCATTTGGGTGTTTTGGAAATTGTATTTGGCTCATCGACTTTCTCAAGCATTCTATACTTCGTAATCTGTCTCTCAGCTTTGGAGTTGCATTGACTCATCGATCTTCTTGAACATTTTTGGTGCTCTTCTTTTGGCGTTGGCTTTGGAGTTGCATGATTTCTTCAAACATTTTCATTTGTTGTCTTGTGAAAGATGATGGGGAGGGGCCATGGCTCCGGCTCTATCAGGGTCCTCTATTGCAAGGGTAGGTAAGTGTATGTGTAGATTGGCATATTGTGGAGTTCGTACAAAAAGGTTTATCTTGGAAGGCTCAGCGGGGCTCACTAAAAGATTACGTGCAGGGCAGTCAAAGCTTTTTGGTTTTGTGGAGCTTTTTGATCCTAAGTGCCTCATCATTCTCATTAGGCAATGATTGTTTTCTTACTATTCTTGGATCTTTGCATGAATCACAGTTCACGTCTTACTATCGACATTGATCTCACTCTAAATTATGCCTCTCCATGTGCTGAAGGGAAGCACAAGTCGCTCATGGTTTTACCTCGACTGGCTCTCTCTACCTTCCCTCGTCGCTCAGTGGATTGTCCAAAAACGCTCACTTGAAATTCAAGAGAAAAATACCGCTCTTCGCACACTACTCACTTGATTGTGGTGCTGATTTAGATTAGACCCTTGTGTGAATTGACGAGTCGAGAGTTTAGTGATTCAGGCATTTTGTTCAATCAATCTCTCAAGGTTTTCCCCAAAGATGTCGTTTCGATACGAGAGTATGAAAGTGCAACTATCTACAATGCAATCTATTGTGGTAATATGGAATTACTATGTATAGGATGCGCGAAATGCTGAAAGTGATGATGACGATGGTTGAATGAATGTTTTTTTTTTTGTGTTTGTTTTGTTTTTTGATGCAATGCATGAGTGGTAAGGATACATCTCATCTCGCTTGAGTCGAATTCAGCTCATGGCTCATGAAGCTTATCCCATTACTATCGGCCTTGAAGAGGGTTTAGCTATTGGGGTCGCTGTCGGGGTAGTGATTCTCAAGTGAGGTCGGCTTGGTGATTGGCTCCTGGATCTTGGGACTTTTAGGGAGTGACAACTCCCGCATGGTGACCCCATGATATGGAAAGGACTGCTTCTTTTCATTTTGGTCACTGATGCACATGGTAGTTCTGTAGTGGAAGAGGCTCGATCTCTTTGATTTTCTGCTATCCCTCTGAAGATCAGGCTTTGGATGTTTAGATATTGGGCTGAAGGGGGATGTGTAGTGGGTGAGAACAGAGCATGCGATTATGCAATTTTTGAGGTGAACAAGACGTGTTTGTTTGACCAATTTGAACTAACCGAGAATGCCTGTAACTTTTTTTGTAATGAATGCAATGCATACGGTTTGCTTCTCGCTTGGTTGTATTTATTGGTGTGTTTGTTCAGGGGATGCCTTCTGCAAATACCGTGAATTCTCGCCCCATAAAGCAAAGTTAATGAATGATATATAACTGTGAGGAGTCGTTCCTTATTCGTTCTTCTCTTTATTCGTGCATGCCAAAAGAAACCAAGTTTTAGAAAAACAATTTTGAAAACATGTGTTTTCAAGGTGGTGGATTTTCTCAATAGAAATTTCGATGCTCGATCATTCGCAAATAAAATAGGGAGTGGGGAACCCTATACACTTTGATCTAAATTAATTCAAAGGGAATGTGTAAACCTATACATGTAATCTATTCAGAAATGGACAAGAGAGAAAAGAATGCTAGGGAAAAACCTATACATCAATTCTAAAAGTCATTAAAGGGGGGAATTTTGAGCTAAACTCCTTCTGAAATCTTCCGCTTCGTCTTCGGGCTCTTGCTTCGAAGCGGTATTGTGATCATACAGAACAGGTTGGTGTTCTTCTAACTCTCAGCAGTTTGAACTCGAACAGGTGTTCCTAATCTTCATGTCGCTTGATCCGGGTTAGTACAACTCTAATATTGTATTTGAACGGTTGGTGTTGGTCTTCCTGTCGCTCGGCTAGCTCCATGGGCAGGTGCGCTTCTAGCTTTCGGCTCGATCCGCTAGTTGATCTTCATGTTGCTTCACTTGCTCCGTCGAGGGAATGAGGGATATGTTTGAGAAAGGAAAGGTGGATGATCGAGCACAAAATCATTTTGAAAATCCACCACTGTTATTAAAACACGAAATGATTAGTACGCTCCACAGTAATAACCGCTGCTCTTGAAGGTGGGTTGAGCTTCAAAAATAGCAGGTCGCAACATGGGGACTAAATCATTTATTTTGAAATACATTTGTGAAAATCAACTTTGAAAACTATTTTCAAAAACCAATAAGAAACAAAGTTGGTGAAGAATGTTGTTTGAAATTCGTTTGTAAAAAGTAGGTTTTTGAAATGAAATTCATGGGAAGTAGTGTTTGAAAATAATTTGTAAACAATAGATTTTTGAAATTGGTTTTTTGCAAGCTGTTTGATAAAGTTTGTTTTCTGGAAGACTTTGATTGAATCTGGTTTTGAAAACTGTTTTGGAAATAACAATTTTGAAAATCATTGTTTTTTTGTTTTTTTTAAATCATTTGAAATGGACGACTTTGAAGATGTTTCATTAGAGCAATCGACATGATTCATTTTCTGATTTTTGCTAATTTTTGAAACGTGATCACACATAGATATACGCGCAAAGTGAAAATCGTGGCTGATTTTATGTGGAGCTGAGTGTGAATGATTGGGAAAATCACCTTCCAGGTCAATCAATGCTTCCATACCACCGGGGGAACCGTCGTCCCTTCACTGTTCATCTCTCGGGATTTATCTCTATTATGCCTTGTGGGGCACGTCATCGAGAAAGACCGGAGTGCTTAAGTTCGAAAGGTCAGGATACCCGAAGTGATACAGTCACATGAGCCACGGCCGGTGATTATCACAACATGCTCACTTTCCAGAAAACTTGGGGAAGTACTACATGGGGTCGGGTCTCTCGTCGTCTACACGGTCAGGTGTGTCTAAAGTCCAAATTATTCACTGACTACGTTGTGCCATGTATGGGTATCCGGTAAATACGGGATCCTCTATGGACGTGTAGCGTGACATCAGGCTTTAGAGACACCCGTGGTGCAGTGGACACTTGGAGAACTGAGCCCATGCAATCTTCAGGGTAATGCAAAGGGTGGTCAGACAGGCGGCATACAAGGGGGTGACTACCCATAAACCCATCTTAGACACGGGACCGGGCAGCTGGACACTGAAGGCTCAGAGTTCACTATATGCTGGCTTTGACTCGAAAAGGTAAGCATTGAAGGATCATGAGTTTTCAAGGCGTAGATACTACGATCATACCGCCTCGTGTGCATAGTCCTTACTACGAAGGGCATCTGCTCATGGGGAATCAATTGTGGACCAATATTTATCCCGACCGCAAATATCAAGGGTGACACAGAGGAATGCATGTCCTAAGCTACCCTATGCACCCACCTCAGGACTATTCATAACAGTTCAATATCACAACCAAAAAGCGGTAAATAAATGCGCAGGCAAAGAGAGGGAAGAAGTTAGACCCCTAATGGGCCCACCTACCTGAAGTTCCTACAAGTTAGTCTAGCATAACCACGCAATTATGTAGCAAGCTGTAACACCCCTACCGCTAATACCGTCATTACTGTACAATTACTTACCTTCGCAGCGGATACTCCTTACACAACGGCGGGTGTACAATGCCGTTAGTCACCCGCGTGACTAACAAGGCGAGTTACAATACTACATACTATCGGTCTGATGAACATGAACATACCGAGTACTCTACACAATATAATACTTCCCATTTCATACTCATCCATAATCCAATTACAACTCCAATACATTACTATACCGAGTATACTACAATCCTTAAATTACCGATACAGTTTAAACTTCCAAATTCGCATTACAATACGAGTCCCAATCCCTTCTATACAACTACCCATGCTTACGCAGCAGTCCCCGCCCTACTCTCTCGAACGGTGATCAGCTTCGGGTACCTGCACACTAAAAATGGTCCCCCGAGGGGGTCAGCTTACGCTGAATATGACTTCCGCATATACCGCGTGCTAACCGCGGTACATCGACTACTTTGGGTCGAATATACATGGAGTTCATTTACATGCATACATACATACTCATACTACTCAATACAATCAAAGATACCTACATAAACATACAAGTACAATACTTACTAAGGAAGACAATTCAGTGGTCAACCATTCGTATTTGTTATACATTCAATACTCTTCGTGCTGTGTTCAATATTCATTGCTCTACTCATGCTTACTCCTTACTCTTGCATACTCATCACTCCATGTGCAATACCTTACTCGTACATGATCCTTACTCTGTACTCGTTACTATACTGGTACCTACTCACTCCTCAATTCTCTATACTTACTCTTACATATTCGATACTCAATACTCACTCATACATACGCAACACTTGGTACTCATTACATACTCATACTTACTTCTTACTCGATACTCGTTGCCTTACTCACACATACGCAATACTCATTACTTTGGTCTCTAGGCGGAGTCATACTCAAGACTCGCCACCGGACCTACAATACGAGGGCTATACGATTAGCTCCCCAAATACTCAAATGTCCGTACTACCGGACTACACGAATTCCCAACACTCTACTCTCAGAGCACAATACAACCTCATGGGTTAGCCTAGAAGTACCTCTCTCGATAACCTCTGTTAGCTTAGGGAATTACCACCGTCTAGTATCCTCAGATTTAAGGGTTTCCCCAACATATCGAATACTCTCTCGTTCAGGGCATACTTACATCAGTCGGGTCCTCTCATAATGGGTCGACTATTTACTAAGGGGTTTGGAGATCCCTCATCATTCGTTACTACTCTCATGGTTCATGCTTTGCACCAAGATTAGTTCCTCTATTAGAGGTTATTTATATACTTCCACTACTGTTCGTTTGTGGATTACTCATTTCGTTTCTCCTACCGTTATCGGGAGGTTGTTACCCCCGTACACTCGCTCACGTTCTGGTGAGTTCATTGATTTACGTTATCGTTTATTGCTTCGTTGGTTTAGTGCGTGGCTACGGTTCCATTGGTTCACACATAACTCTTACCACGAGTCTATACACAATAAGACTCATCTATGAGTCGGTCTACGCACTAAGTAAGGCCACACAATCAATCAAGGAAGGTTAGCTCAATCAACATGCAACAAGACATGCAACGAAAGGCAATAAACCGTTTTCATGCTTTAGTCTTGATTAGCCAGCATACAACATACAAATCAACGTAACTCGGTTAGCATACGGGGCATGAGGAAATCATACCTTTCACCGGAGTTAGATTCACCTTGTGTTCCCTTGTTCCATGGTTCGTACTTGTACCACTGATAATATTTCAACATGATTATTAATACTATACTCTTTCGATACACAAATAATTACTATTCCCGTACTTACCCCGTTATCCCGGTATACTTAATGTTCTCATACTCTCGACCTACCTCATTACTTTTCATACTTGTTTCCTACTCCCATACTTACTTCTTCACCATTGTTGTCACATTAATGGTATATTACTAAGGTCCTCTATTCATGTACTGACCTACATACATACATACATATGATTACTATGCTACTATATTTTTTTTTTGTAAGTTAGGGCCGTCCGACCCACCGTCCTGGGTCGGACCGTTCCAGTAGATTCTCCTCTCAGAAATTCCCCCTGTCTGACCCAGCACTATTCGTCCGACCCATACTCCCTGGGTCGGACCATTCCAGAAGGTTTTAGTCCTGTCGTCCAAGCTTCGTCCGACCCACGTCCGACCCAACGTCTGGGTCGGACGAAGTCAGAAACTTCGACGACGGAAATTTTAGCCTGTCCGACCCACGTCCGATCCACGGCTCTGGGTCGGACCATTCCAGAAAATTTACATCTTGTTGTTTAAGCCCTGTCCGACCCACGTCCGATCCAGACTCTAGGTCGGACGGTTCCAGAACCTTGTTACAGATTTTTTTTTCCTTCCCAATTTCACCCATTGTTTCCCCAATCTTCCTACATACATCCTAACATGTTTTAGTACCATTTAAACATTCTAAATCATCTTAATTCATCCACCAAATCCATTACTAAATCCATCAAACAACTTACACAATTTCCCTCACTTCCTTTCAACACTTACAACAGTTTTTCATTCTCTAATGCTACAGATTTTTCTACAACTCCTACCATTCAATATCTCCTCTACCAATGTCACTCCTAGCATCCCAAATACATTTCCAAGCCATTACATTACCTACACCCAAGTCCAACTCTCCACTTACCAAATCTTGCACATTAAGTTCTCTTAACTCCTCCAATGTGTTCTTATACACTTTGCTACAGATTTTATATTTCCTATTCCTCATACTACAATTGCCATTCCAATGGTCATTAAACATCCCTACTATCCTCAATACATACCTTGGTTCTCCCATTCACCAAGTCACTCCTTAATGCACAATTCCTACCAAAATTTGCCATAACTCATCTACTTTCCTTACTTATCCACACACATCCCTTCTCATCAAGTTCATCCCTATTCTAGCCAAACCACAGGGGTTCTACCAGCACACATATTGAGCAATCTTAATACATCAATATTTCCTCAATCCACATTACAAATACTCCTATACATTTATTTGGCTCTAAGGCCTACAATCCACATACTTGCTCTTAAGTACTCAAACTTCACAATACTCAATACTAGTACAAGGTTTTGGGTTCTTTAAATATTTTGCCCATTCCCATTACTCTAATGCAATAGAATTTTCACTAGGAAAGAGCTCTTACCTTGAGCTTATACTTCATTCTTTCTTTTCCATTTCTTCTTCTTGTTCTCTTTCTTGTCCAAATAGATTTTGTGGGGAATGGAGTTGCCAAACTCCATTCCCTTACCCAAGCACACAAAGACAAGCATAATTAACCTACTAACCCTCATAATAACGCTAATTCATTGAAGTGTTTAGATGAAATTTCTAGGGTTTACCTTTGGAGTGCTTTAGGAGGGGTTTTAGCCCTTGGTTCAAGAAGGAGAATCCACCACCATTGCTAGGTGAAATTGATGCTCAAAAAGAGAAAGAAAAACAAGGTATTACAAAGGGCCAAAAATCAGTTTCCAAGGAAGGTGGAGGAAACTTGAATCTTTTATGGAGATTTTTACCTTGTTGGAAAGAGGAGACTCCAAGCTTCACAATGGTGTGCTTTTCTCTTCAAATGGAGAAAACCCATGGAGATGAAACTCATCCTTTTCGAATTTTGGAAAGATAGAAATGTAGAGGAGGATGAGGGGATTACAAATATGTAATTTATTTTACATTCGGAGCTCACATGGAGGTAGAGCAAGGAGAGAAAGAAGAGAAGCCATGGGAGCATCCTTGAGCTCTCAAAAATCGGCTGCAAGGGGGAGAAGGAGGGAGTGCTCACGGTGGGAAGGAGAAAGAATAGGAGAGAGAGAAGGGAAATGAGAGAATAAGAGGAGAGAGGGGGTATTTACTTTTGTACTTTTTACTTTTTGCTTTCTTTGATTTACTTATTTGTTACTTGTGTGTGTGTGTGTGTGAGAGGGTTGTTTACCCAGTAAAAACTGGCCCCCACTATACTGTTAAGCTGGAGCAGTTTCTCGTCTTTTACAGAAGACGCTCGTTATTTACCCGGTTTTGATACTATTCACTAACCGGGCCCGTTTTCCGGAAATTTTCTCGTTTCTTTATTTTTATTGGTTATTAAGCTTCCATAAATGCTTAATAATTATTATTCCATGAATTATAATTTTTACGGGTCTGTTTGACCACTTACAGTCACGCTTTCGGGTTTCCTCGAAAAACGTGCGCTAAAGCTCTTTTAGCGTTTTAATACATTTCTTGGATCCGTTTTCTCCGGGAATCATTCCCGTATACTAATTAGGCATGAATAAGCCTTAGGAATCCTTACGATACTATAACCGAGGTTTCGTACCTCCTATGGTTATTTAACGCTCATTTTAGCGTTTTCCGCTTTCTAAGCGTTTTTCTCATTTCCTTTTGGATTTATTTTCTTTACCAAAATTACTTAGGCACTATTAGGCCCTTAAATACTATATTAGAATAATATAATCACTATATTTAAGTTCGGGGTATTTCAATCTACCCCCCTTAAAGAACTTTGCCCTCAAAGTTGGTGAATCTAATACTGTTACTCGTACCAATACTCTATGCTAAGGTTATGACCTCTACATATGACTTGTCAAACTCCAAATGTCTGACATGATGCATACTACGCATCCAAACAGCATGTCACTGGATGCATAGCAATCAAAAATATCCGTTTTACTCTCCAAGGGGGTCCATCCGCAGACAATTAGGTACAATCCTCCCCTAATGGAGAGTGATCCCTCAGGTACCGGTCACGTTTGAACACTTACGCTTTCTGGTTCACGACCGTCATGACTTGAGCACTTACGCTTTCTGGCTCTACGGTCCTTTGGTTCTGATCAAATTCATTTGCACATATAAAGATCCTCAGGCACTTACTCATACTTACTTACTCATACTTTACTCATACTTACTCATACCTACTCGGGACTACACTGCCCCAGTGCCTTTAGAAAAATACAAAACACACACTGTTACCGTACACCCGGTGTAGTGGTTTTAAACTACTCTACACTTCCACAGACTCAAAACTAGCTTCACTTCCTATGGTTTCGACCGGATACCCGTGCCTAGGCATGGAAGATCCACTAGCGCCCGTGGAAGCGGTTTTAAAACCGATCCTCATTCTCGAGTTTGAAGAAAACGTTGTACCAAATTAGTTTTGGAAATTCATTTTGAAAACCTTGCATACATCTCCCAATTTCAATTTATGATGATCATTCCTATTACTAGTGTTATTATTGTGGCCACTTAAGGGAGCTTCCAGAGTCCTTCAACCCCAATGTGATCAGCATTGGTGTTGAATTATCCTTCCACCCCAATTTGTGTTCGGCTTCCCTTGATCGCTAGCAAATCAAGTTCCACTTCCCACCTCAATACAAACAGACAGGTTGTCAAACATTATTTCGTTTTCTATCTTTTTAATCTTGCTACTCATAATCATACACATACATTTTCCAACTCATGTGATTCACTTACTTACTTACTAATCATTTCGTCAATTATTGCTACATCTTCTCCAACTGCTATACTTTAAGACTTCAAGGGTATAATATCCCATTAATTTGCTACACTCCAATTTATACTCATAAAATACATCGGTTGTACACCGATTCATACTCATTACATACGTCGGTTGTATTCCGATTTATACTCATTACATACATCGGTTCCGTACCGATTTATACTCCTCAAGTCTCCCATACATACTCATTCTTCGTACTATTACCAATCGGGTTTCTCATTACCCTGGAGTTTCTCTACTCCTTTTCCTATACTTACTTCCCAAATTACCATAATTACACGATGAGTGAATACAAATGTTTATGTAACATAAGTATCAACCATCAAAACGAATTCTCTTGCGCTATGCGCATTGTAGTTTACGCACCTATCACGTAAAACATACATTTCGCGATTTTCGCTCTACCCCCCTTAAAAGGGATTACGCCCACGTAATCTATCATGTGTCAACATTGGACATTGGTCGAAGGCATTCAGCCGTCATGGAGTGGTTCAGTTTCCATGCGGTCTATTATACAATGTTCCTTGATCAACGGGTCTTAACCATACTATCGGTTAGTCCCTGCATCAAGAATTTCCATCGGAGTTATTCAACTCTTAACCGGATTCGGTTCTAGCCTAAATGGCTTTGAGGCATTGGTGATTAGCCTTTTATTCACTATGTGTATTTCGCTTAGAATTCTGGGTCCACTAGCTTCTGCTGCGCGACCTTGATAACTTGGGTTATTCGCCCTTCTTGTTATCTTGAACGTGTTATACAACACCTTTTTCCTTCTTATTGCGGAAATAGGTTTATTGACCAAGTGTGGTGTTCTCTTACCGTGCTCGAATTCGGTGAGTTGTCGATTCATAACCAGCTCTCTGGCAATGTGTATACATACTGTTGTGTTTGTAGTGATCATTCACTTGGTTTCTCCGACTTATTATCGGTTGGGGTTAAGTCACTACTTAGTTGTAGTGCTTCCTCTGTCGTTAGTAGCTTCTAAGCTACACCAGTTTCTCTGGTTCATTACAAGTGTTCTTTACTTGTATGACCTTGCATTTTCCATGTGTCGGTCCTTGTGACTTTCTTAAGTCCCCTTTCACTTTTATTCCAATGGAATTCACATCTTGTGATTGTTGGTGTGTTTCACACTCTTCGTGCTCTTTGGCCTTAGGCCGCACGGTTTGTTTCTAAGCTTTTCCTTGACTGGCTTATGCCATGTTTACTGGTGAAAGGAGGGATTTACCATGATTTACATTTTCCATCTTCCTAGCTATCTCACTTGATCATTAACTGCACAAGTGCAATACCAAAACACTCAGTCATATAGAGTGCAGAGGTGTAAACTCTCGGCAGTAAGTCTCTTATGAGGTCGCAATAGGACTGATCGTTACTCTTTCAGGTGGTTCTTCATCATTTGGTGCAGACTTCTGGCTTGTTGCCCGGTCTGTCTACCATCTTGTATTAACAACCCCATAGTACTGGGTGGTTATTTACATACTTTGGTCGCCTGTTGCGCACCATGTTCTTACTGATTTCACGGTGTTGGTTCACATGGCATCCGCTGTTGCTAGCTTCAGCTCACGCATTCTTGTCTCCTATGCAATGGTTCCCCATGTATTTGGCAAATACAAATATGATATTCTTTTATTTTTCTGAGCTCCCCGAGCATCATTGGTTTAATAACCGGTTACTCCTTGGTTGTCATCAATTGCTGTTGAAGCTTATTCACATTGTTTGGCAATTATTGTATGCTCAAGCTTGACTAGATTAGTAGTTCTTAAAGGGATATATTTCCCGATAGTTACTGATGGTATCCCCTTCTTGGGATCCATATGTTCACCGCTCTTGCGGTCTCGTATTTATGAGGGGTATCCTTGATTGTTGGTCATTAACTTTATTGGTGTCGTCCTTGACTACTTTCCATGTGGTCCACAACAGGTTTTGTAACCGTTGAACTCTGTAATGTAATAGTTTCATAGCATATTAGCCATATTACCTAGAGCTCTGCTCATCATAGGCTGTTCCAAGGTGGTTACCTCTCCATATGCCAAAGAATGGCTTAAAGTGATACTGGGCTCCATGATAAGATCGTCGCATCACGCTTCCGTTCATTGGAGGCCCTTTTGTATTCCGGTATTGATTGATACCATATATTAGTTTGGGGTATCCCCTGTCAAGTGGAATCCCTTCGGTGTTCTAACCGTATATTCGTTCCAATTGTGGCGCTCTTGTCACAACATTTGTTCGACTGTTTTGACTTGGTACCCCTTTATGGATTTCTCCTGGGTATTATTGATTATGCTATTGCATCTGATTGATGTTTATGAGTATGTTCAGTTTGTTATCCTGCCTTGCGGTTCTGGATCTGAGTTATCCGGTGAGGACTATAGCGTCTCCCATTCTTAGGGTAGACCACTGGTGATTTTCCTTATGTTATACGGATTTGATATCCCTTCCGGTGATGGATGGTATTTTCGGTACCTTATAACATCACCCTGTGTGTTTGTGGTAGTTGTTCTGGGAATTCTATCCCGTTCATTGAACATTGTTGTGTTAATGTTTGGCATTTGCCTTACTGTGTTTGGACTGGGTATTCCTTCCAGTCATCATGTTTTACTTTAATATATTTGAGACATGTCCAATGTCTTTATTCAGTTGTTGGTGCTCCTCGCACTTTTAACTCCTAATGGTTTTCCTGGAGTGGATTTCTGACTCCTTAGCTTGTACGTTATCTGAGTTTCTTTTGCTCATTTTGGGTATCCAACTGTTCCGTTTTCAATTTCCTTATGGTCCGTTGCACAGAGTTGACTACTTCCCGTGTTTCGTACACTACATGTATACATACGTGGGGTACCGTCTTGGCACGTTACCACTTACCTAACTATCTGTCAGGCCCGCAAGCTCCTTCGGAGTGCGGTCGTCCCACATCCCGTATTTGGGTACACTCGTAGTGTTCGTCACACGCCTAGGTGAAGTATTCTATTGTCAACTCCTCTTGTATCATTCTATGATACTCACCGTAATTCCGTCTGTTTGGTTTTAAAAATCCAAGGTTTAAAAGAAGGGTTCGTGGTTTTGAAAGAAAACTCTGGTTTTTGAAATAACAGTTCGGTGTTAAAGAAATTCTTCATGGTGTTGCCATGTTTGCGGTCTTGACCACGTTCAGCTTCTCGCTGACTGGTATACTCTTAACACAATGGTCGGGCCGTTAGGCCTTTCCGAGGTTTCATTATTTAGATACTGAGGATTGATGATCCTATATTTGCTCCATTCGTCGTAGCGGTATTGTAGGAAGTATTTGCGGGTTGGTAAAAGTATCCCAACCGTCCTGTAGTTGCTGCACTTGCCCTAGGCAAGTGCGCGGGTAGGTTGTTTTTCAGTTAACGTATACCAGTTACGGTATCGTTTCCATCCTTATTGGGTGGTCTTATTAGGTCTTTCTTTGATCTTTTGCTCTTGGTGATCGATCTCCTGAGTCGCTTCTCAGTATACTTGACATGATTGTCGTCCATCCGGGTGTCTCACACCTTCAGTGTGGTTAACGAGACTTGACTTTTCCTTAGGAACCAGGTTGTGGTCCTATAGGTGTATGTGTTATGATTTCTTTCGTAGTTATCTGAGCTATGTTGTTCAGTTATTACAGCCTCTTGGCATGTAGGTTTGGTGTTAATCCAACCTCGACTAATTCTTAGTCGGTTTGTCTACCGTTGTTGGTGTCATCAAAGGTTATAGTCCGTAGACTCTCTTGTCTTGGCTTGTTACTCCATCTTCCTTGCTTCATTGCACGATTGTGCTTCTCTTCTTGCTGGCTACACATGGTTCTCGCGACTGCGAAGCATGTCGCCCCATGGTGCCATAAATTCCATTATCCTTATGTTTAGGATCTTCTTTCCTCCACCATTAAGTGCGGTCCTTGTCATCAAACGGGAACTGTCTTCGTGACTTCCAGTTCTTGGACTCTTCCGCATGACAGGTTCTTTCTTAATAAGGCTTGTTTTGTAATGCCAGATCGGGTTTTACCTGAGTGTGAGAGGTCTTTCCCATCTCTTTGGCGTTATTATTCCAACTTTATACCGGGGGTTGCGGAGGGCGGGTATGGTTGTTGTAGGTTTCCGATTCATACGGAAGTTCCTATCTAGCGTTCTCACACATTAGCACTCAACCCATAGCCCTAAGTCTCTACTTCCTAACTCGGTATTTACCTAAACTCGGTATTTCATCCATCAGAGCGATACTTCGCTCTGATACCACTTTTTGTAACACCCCTACCGCTAATACCGTCATTACTGTACAATTACTTACCTTCGCAGCGGATACTCCTTACACAACGGCGGGTGTACAATGCCGTTAGTCACCCGCGTGACTAACAAGGCGAGTTACAATACTACATACTATCGGTCTGATGAACATGAACATACCGAGTACTCTACACAATATAATACTTCCCATTTCATACTCATCCATAATCCAATTACAACTCCAATACATTACTATACCGAGTATACTACAATCCTTAAATTACCGATACAGTTTAAACTTCCAAATTCGCATTACAATACGAGTCCCAATCCCTTCTATACAACTACCCATGCTTACGCAGCAGTCCCCGCCCTACTCTCTCGAACGGTGATCAGCTTCGGGTACCTGCACACTAAAAATGGTCCCCCGAGGGGGTCAGCTTACGCTGAATATGACTTCCGCATATACCGCGTGCTAACCGCGGTACATCGACTACTTTGGGTCGAATATACATGGAGTTCATTTACATGCATACATACATACTCATACTACTCAATACAATCAAAGATACCTACATAAACATACAAGTACAATACTTACTAAGGAAGACAATTCAGTGGTCAACCATTCGTATTTGTTATACATTCAATACTCTTCGTGCTGTGTTCAATATTCATTGCTCTACTCATGCTTACTCCTTACTCTTGCATACTCATCACTCCATGTGCAATACCTTACTCGTACATGATCCTTACTCTGTACTCGTTACTATACTGGTACCTACTCACTCCTCAATTCTCTATACTTACTCTTACATATTCGATACTCAATACTCACTCATACATACGCAACACTTGGTACTCATTACA
Source organism: Limonium bicolor (assembly GCA_023374045.1). Lineage (NCBI taxonomy): Eukaryota > Viridiplantae > Streptophyta > Magnoliopsida > Caryophyllales > Plumbaginaceae > Limonium > Limonium bicolor. The sequence goes on along the minus strand of CM041778.1, from coordinate 180,250,333 downwards.
TACTCATACTTACTTCTTACTCGATACTCATTGCCTTACTCACACATACGCAATACTCATTACTTTGGTCTCTGGGCGGAGTCATACTCAAGACTCGCCACCGGACCTACAATACGAGGGCTATACGATTAGCTCCCCAAATACTCAAATGTCCGTACTACCGGACTACACGAATTCCCAACACTCTACTCTCAGAGCACAATACAACCTCATGGGTTAGCCTAGAAGTACCTCTCTCGATAACCTCTGTTAGCTTAGGGAATTACCACCGTCTAGTATCCTCAGATTTAAGGGTTTCCCCAACATATCGAATACTCTCTCGTTCGGGGCATACTTACATCAGTCGGGTCCTCTCATAATGGGTCGACTATTTACTAAGGGGTTTGGAGATCCCTCATCATTCGTTACTACTCTCATGGTTCATGCTTTGCACCAAGATTAGTTCCTCTATTAGAGGTTATTTATATACTTCCACTACTGTTCATTTGTGGATTACTCATTTCGTTTCTCCTACCGTTATCGGGAGGTTGTTACCCCCGTACACTCGCTCACGTTCTGGTGAGTTCATTGATTTATGTTATCGTTTATTACTTCGTTGGTTTAGTGCGTGGCTACGGTTCCATTGGTTCACACATAACTCTTACCACGAGTCTATACACAATAAGACTCATCTATGAGTCGGTCTACGCACTAAGTAAGGCCACACAATCAATCATCTAAGGTTAGCTCAATCAACATGCAACAAGACATGCAACGAAAGGCAATAAACCGTTTTCATGCTTTAGTCTTGATTAGCCGGCATACAACATACAAATCAACGTAACTCGGTTAGCATACGGGGCATGAGGAAATCATACCTTTCACCGGAGTTAGATTCACCATGTGTTCCCTGTTCCATGGTTCGTACTTGTACCACTGATAATATTTCAACATGATTATTAATACTATACTCTTTCGATACACAAATAATTACTATTCCCGTACTTACCCCGTTATCCCGGTATACTTAATGTTCTCATACTCTCGACCTACCTCATTACTTTTCATACTTGTTTCCTACTCCCATACTTACTTCTTCACCATTGTTGTCACATTAATGGTATATTACTAAGGTCCTCTATTCATGTACTGACCTACATACATACATACATATGATTACTATGCTACTATATTTTTTTTTTTTTGTAAGTTAGGGCCGTCCGACCCACCGTCCGACCCAAGCCCTGGGTCGGACCGTTCCAGTAGATTCTCCTCTCAGAAATTCCCCCTGTCCGACCCAGCACTATTCCGTCCGACCCATACTCCCTGGGTCGGACCATTCCAGAAGGTTTTAGTCCTGTCGTCCAAGCTTCGTCCGACCCACGTCCGACCCAACGTCTGGGTCGGACGAAGTCAGAAACTTCGATGACAGAAATTTTAGCCTGTCCGACCCACGTCCGATCCACGGCTCTGGGTCGGACCATTCCAGAAAGTTTACATCTCGTTGTTTAAGCCCTGTCCGACCCACGTCCGATCCAGACTCTGGGTCGGACGGTTCTAGAACCTTGTTACAGATTTTGTTTTTCCTTCCCAATTTCACCCATTGTTTCCCCAATCTTCCTACATACATCCTAACATGTTTTAGTACCATTTAAACATTCTAAATCATCTTAATTCATCCACCAAATCCATTACTAAATCCATCAAACAACTTACACAATTTCCCTCACTTCCTTTCAACACTTACAACAGTTTTTCATTCTCTAATGCTACAGATTTTTCTACAACTCCTACCATTCAATATCTCCTCTACCAATGTCACTCCTAGCATCCCAAATACATTTCCAAGCCATTACATTACCTACACCCAAGTCCAACTCTCCACTTACCAAATCTTGCACATTAAGTTCTCTTAACTCCTCCAATGTGTTCTTATACACTTTGCTACAGATTTTACACTTCCTATTCCTCATACTACAATTGCCATTCCAATGGTCATTAAACATCCTACTATCCTCAATACATACCTTGGTTCTCCCATTCACCAAGTCACTCCTTAATGCACAATTCCTACCAAAATTTGCCATAACTCATCTACTTTCCTTACTTATCCACACACATCCCTTCTCATCAAGTTCATCCCTATTCTAGCCAAACCACAAGGGTTCTACCAGCACACATATTGAGCAATCTTAATACATCAATATTTCCTCAATCCACATTACAAATACTCCTATACATTTATTTGGCTCTAAGGCCTACAATCCACATACTTGCTCTTAAGTACTCAAACTTCACAATACTCAATACTAGTACAAGGTTTTGGGTTCTTTAAATATTTTGCCCATTCCCATTACTCTAATGCAATAGAATTTTCACTAGGAAAGAGCTCTTACCTTGAGCTTATACTTCATTCTTTCTTTTCCATTTCTTCTTCTTGTTCTCTTTCTTGTCCAAATCGATTTTGTGGGGAATGGAGTTGCCAAACTCCATTCCCTTACCCAAGCACACAAAGACAAGCATAATTAACCTACTAACCCTCATAATAACGCTAATTCATTGAAGTGTTTAGATGAAATTTCTAGGGTTTACCTTTGGAGTGCTTTAGGAGGGGTTTTAGCCCTTGGTTCAAGAAGGAGAATCCACCACCATTGCTAGGTGAAATTGATGCTCAAAAAGAGAGAGAAAAACAAGGTATTACAAAGGGCCAAAAATTGGTTTCCAAGGAAGGTGGAGGAAACTTGAATCTTTTATGGAGATTTTTACCTTGTTGGAAAGAGGAGACTCCAAGCTTCACAATGGTGTGCTTTTCTCTTCAAATGAGAAAACCCATGGAGATGAAACTCATCCTTTTCGAATTTTGGAAAGATAGAAATGTAGAGGAGGATGAGGGGATTACAAATATGTAATTTATTTTACATTCGGAGCTCACATGGAGGTAGAGCAAGGAGAGAAAGAAGAGAAGCCATGGGAGCATCCTTGAGCTCTCAAAAATCGGCTGCAAGGGGGAGAAGGAGGGAGTGCTCACGGTGGGAAGGAGAAAGAATAGGAGAGAGAGAAGGGAAATGAGAGAATAAGAGGAGAGAGGGGGTATTTACTTTTGTACTTTTTACTTTTTGCTTTCTTTGATTTACTTATTTGTTTTGTGTGTGGTGTGAGAGGGTTGTTTACCCAGTAAAAACCGGCCCCCACTATACTGTTAAGCTGGAGCAGTTTCTTGTCTTTTACAGAAGACGCTCGTTATTTACCCGGTTTTGATACTATTCACTAACCGGGCCCGTTTTCCGGAAATTTTCTCGTTTCTTTATTTTTATTGGTTATTAAGCTTCCATAAATGCTTAATAATTATTATTCCATGAATTATAATTTTTACGGGTCTGTTTGACCACTTACAGTCACGCTTTCGGGTTTCCTCGAAAAACGTGCGCTAAAGCTCTTTTAGCGTTTTAATACATTTCTTGGATCCGTTTCTCCGGGAATCATTCCCGTATACTAATTAGGCATGAATAAGCCTTAGGAATCCTTACGATACTATAACCGAGGTTTGTACCTCCTATGGTTATTTAACGCTCATTTTAGCGTTTTCCGCTTTCTAAGCGTTTTTCTCATTTCCTTTTGGATTTATTTTCTTTACCAAAATTACTTAGGCACTATTAGGCCTTAAATACTATATTAGAATAATATAATCACCATATTTAAGTTCGGGGTATTTCACAAGCGAAGCACACATGGCAAGCAAAGTCAAGTATAAGCTACACACTCTCATCCTAACTATCCTCACCAATCACACTCTACGTGTGGAATAGAGTAATGCTAATGGCTTTCGAAATGAATCTCTTGAAGGTTTTGAAAGAAGTGGGGAAATCCCGACAATTTTGGATGGAGTTCAGTCTTCCTTGAGTTTGAGAAAAACTTACTCAAGTTTTCCCCAGCAGAGTCGCCATTCTGTGGAGGGTGATTTTTTCGGTATGAGGGGGGGTCTATCTAAATGGTCTAACTGAAAAGCCTAGATCCTAAAATGCCATTCTGTGGAGGGTGAAAACCTGTCACCTTGGCATCCCTCAAATACCTACTCTATCGTCCGTCTTTCCCAGAAAGCATAAGGGGAATGCTAGTGAGCACTACACCCGCTCTCAATGGGCCCCACGCGGAATTATGCCTCTATAAGGCGGAATTGACTAGAGTCGCCACCTAGTTTGACCTAAGGAACTAGGAAGGGAGGAGAAGGGTTCTAAGAACCGTTAATTGACTCTGATGATTTATTGCCTATGGATAGGAGTTATCTGATCAAGCCAGAGATTCTATGTTGGGTTCGCACTGGGTTACACCCCTTAGAAGTGGAAACGACCACGACTTTGGATTGGTGCCCGAGGAAACCTGGTCTCCAATTGTCGGGATTGCCTTCTTTCAAAACCTTTTTAGAGAGATTCATTTACAAGCCAAGGATAGGATTAGGACAGGAGGGGAGAAAACGAGTGGATGAGGTGAGCTTTTCTGCCAAGCTAGCACCAAATGAAAGGGTTGATGAATTCGGATGAGTATAGAATGAAGATTTGAGAAAAGTATGAGGTTGAGTGAATAGACGAGACTTAGTGTCTGATGATTTGAAGTTCGTGGGAGCCGAAGAAGGTTTGAGCGTTTTGAGAGATGTGAGAGCCACCGTAGAAGGGGAAGGGGGTTTTTTGTTTGGAATGGGGTCGCACCCTGGGCTGCCTACGTACTCAACTCCCTGTTGAGATCAGACCTTACGTAGTTCAGGGTCTTTAAGATGGTTGGGCTTTTTGAGGTGATCGAGGGTTAGAAGTGATTGTTTGGAGGGGAGACACCGAGTGCCAAAGGGTATTTTGATTGATGTGGGGTCGCACCCTGTGTGGGTTGCCTACGTACTCAACTCCCTGTTGAGATCAGACCTTACGTAGTTCATGCTTTTGGGGTTTTGAAGGAATTAGGGTTTTGACCTTTTGGGTCTTTGAAGGGTCAAAGAGGTTTTGTGGTCATTTTGTGAGGTTTGATAGATTGTCTGGCTCATTTTGGAGTTTGAGGTGTGAGAGTCTGTGAGATGCTCAACTTTGTGGGATATTTAGATTCTTGAAATGATGAAATCTGTGAGACGGTAGAGTCTGTTGAGCTGCTGAGACGGTCGAGTCTGTTGAGCTGCTGAGACGTTCGAGTCTGCTGAGCTATTGAGACGGTCGAGTCTGTTGAGACGTTCGAGTCTGTGGAGCTGCTGAGACGTTCGAGTCTGTTGAGCTGCTGAGACGTTCGAGTCTGTTGAGCTGTTGAGATAGTCGAGTCTGCTGAGCTGTTGAGACGGTCGAGTCGCTGAGCTGTTGAGACATTCGAGTCTGTTGAGCTGCTGAGACGTTTGAGTCTGTTGAGCTGCTAAGGCGTTTAGAGATTCGGAATGCTTGAATTCCAAGGAGTTTGGAGTTTCAAGAGTTTGAGATTTATGAGGTTTGGAATTATTTGGGATTGAAATGAAATTGAATGCAATTGGGAATGAAAAGAATTTTGAATTGGATTAGATTGAAATTGACTTGATTTTGGATTGGTTTGAATTGGATTGAAATCGAATTTGAATTGGAATTGAAGTTGAATTGGATTTGAAACTAAACCGGGATCGAATGGAGATAATGAGCCGGATTGGGCCTCGAAATGTGGGCCGGATTGGACCTTTGAAATTGGGCCGGGTTGGACCCTATGAAATTGGGATTGGAAGATGATTTGAATCTATGAGACAATTGGAGTTGGAAAGGGGTTTGAAGTTTGATCTTAGAATTTGGAAGCATTTCAAATGCTTCGTGAGGTTGAAGTGTGTCTAATGAGTGTATGAAGAGTATTTAATGTTGAATGCAAAGAGCTTTGATTTCGAAGAATTCATGAAGGATATCTGGTTTTGGAGTATGAGAGGATTGATTTTGGAGAGCGTATGATGAGTGAGTATGAGAGAGATTGATTTGGAGTGTGTTTGATGAGAGAGTGTGAAAGAAAATGATTTTGGAGTGTGTTTGATGAGAGAGTGTGAGAGAGATTGATTGAAGTGTGTTTGGTGAGAGAGTGTGAGAGAGATTGATTTGAAGTGTGTTTGGTGAGAGAGTGTGAGAGAGATTGATTTGAAGTGTGTTTGGTGAGAGAGTGTGAGAGAGATTGATTTTTTGGGCTGAATTTGGAAATGAATTTTGGTTTGAAATGGATTTTTATTGGTTGAAACGAATCATTGATTGTGAGTTTTATTGTGACATTTAAGGATGTTTGGAAAGTTTTTTTTAGGAGAGATGTTTCCCACAAACAGGTACTACGACCCTCGGGTACTACGACCTTAATGTGGGCAACATCTATGAATGGTCCTAGGGCTTTTCTAAAACGGACTTGATTTGTCCAGTAATTAAGTGGGTAGACCTGAAGGCTATGCTATGGCTACATGTACTAAACCAATCTAGCAATTTATAAGATGAAACTAACAAATAAAACGCCAATGTATAATAGAACCAAAAATGTATAAACAAGCATTCATGGCTACATGTACTAAAACCAATCTAGCTTTATAAGATGAAACTAACAAATAAAACGCCCAATGTATAATAGAACCAAAAATGTATAAACAAGCATTCAAAAATATGTACGAAAGATAGACAGAGTAAAAACGATCAAGCCGACAAATACAGAGAATTATGAAATCCAAGACTATGTAGGCAACACAACCAATTGGCAAATTACAACTCATGATAACAAAATTAAAGTGTTGAATTGAAATGCTGAATTAAAGAGCTGCTATGGGGGGTCGCATCGACGCCGCCTCACTCGAGCTGAAGGGGATCAGCAAGAAGTACACCAAACCGTTACATAGTTTGAAGGAGAGACCCCGGTAGTCCAAGCCACGATCCCGTTCTTAGTCAAACCAAAGATCCATCGGTATGGTCAACTTGCAAGGTCAGATCACAAGTTCTGTAAGCGCAATTCAAGTCCAGCGAGCAGCCCAAGTCAAAGAAGCGCACATATACCTCGGTCAAAACATGGAACGGAGAGTAAGGGACAATTCAAATTGAACAGATAGCGCAAAGAGGCCAGAAGATAATATTGTAAGTTACGTGATTCTCAAACCCATGGAGAGTTGTCGTAAAGCCCCAAGTCCTTAACTTCAGCCACAATGTAAAGTCCAAATCTCGGTCAAATTGTAAAGCAGAGATAGTGAGCAGATTGAGTCAATTATAGGCAAATAGTCGAATAAGATATATTCCAAGCCAATATCCATGAGCAAAACCACGGTTCAAAAGTAGTAAAGGCTGAACGATCAGAGTCGACTCAGGCCCGCCAGACAAGACCAAGGCGTAAACGGAAGCCAGAACAATCAAACTCAAATCAGCCATGTGTTTCAACCAAACAGCTTGAACCTCAAATGTGTCAATGTTTTGAATCGCAGTTCAAACAAACACAAAAAAGGGGGGGGGGTGCGCAACAGATTATGAAGATATGGAAGGAGCAAGAATCAATCGTAACCACCTTCACCAACCCAACTGATAACAAATATGATAGAAAACCACAACTTGACTCATCAGAGTCTATCCAAGTTACGCTCGATATCCAATCAAGTGCAGCAACAATAATACCAGATGAAGTGAGTTTCAACAAATCACAAAGTCCAATATCTCTCAGGATATCACAACCAATAAGTTCACAAACTGAGTGTTTGATTCTCAGCCAAACACAACAGCGAATATGCCAGGTTAGAAACACGGAACAGAGAAAACGTCGGGTGCACAAATCTCATCCGCCCCAGTTTCAGCACAAATGAAAATCAACGGTGATATAAAATGCACAGGGGTCAAGTGACAAGAACGATATACCTTCAGGCAAACATCAGTGCAGAAGGACAAGCAGTATCTCAATCTCAAATATACCTTCTGAGCCACGCAACAACGCGCGACATTGAGACCAACAAAAATGCATACATCATGAATGAGTAATGAGAAAGCACTTAATCAGAGGCACAAATCAAGATGATGATCGAAATTTCTCACAACGGTCACTGTGAGCCAAAGTTTCCAGCAGGCCGAACATAAATCCATGACTAAAATGGTTTCAACTCGATATAACTCGGCACAAAGGAGAAGTTTCATCTCAACATACAGACAGGCGAAATATTACCTCGTAGAAGCAGGAATAGACAGACCAAAGATGGTCTTCATCACACAATCATCACATGACGCTTCAAAATCGAGAGATCGCAAAGTTGACCAAATTGTAAGGAAGGAGAACTTCCGAACAAGAGCATCATCCAGGGAGAAGGCCGGGACTCCCTTTTAGATCTGGGCGGCGAAAGATGATGATGAAAAATCGACGCGACTGGGAAAGGGGTTCTTCACCATCCAAAATCAGAAAGCTCATCCCACGAATCGGAGAAGGCCGGTACTCCGATAGGGAGGCAATGGACAATTTCCTGTCGCACGGAATGCACAACGCGAAGGATATCCCATGTAGGTTGACGCAAAAGAAGAATCGCAAATGCCAACAACCCAGAGGAAGAAGAAAAATGCCAAAATTCTTCGATGGCAATGGATAAAGGAGCGATGGTGGTGGTGAAAACCTAAGGCCGGCAAGGATTCACCACCGCGGATTCGACTGATTGTTCTGGCGTGTGTTGGTTTTCATTTCGAGATAACAAGGGAACAGGGGAATAGGAAATGCAGGATTTCTAGTGAAGTCGAGCCCGACAAGGCCATGACACCCGAATTTATTGTTTGAGCCAATAGAGTTTTCGGAAGATCGAAGGAGACCGGGAATCAGAAGCCGTGGTGTTTTAGTTTTGAGTGAATGAGTGAGGAGGAGGCGACTACCAGCTTTTTTTGTGTGCATCGGCTACCATTTTTGTTTTTGTTTTTCAGAGATGGGATCGGGAGAAAGACGAGAAGACATGAGAAATTAGTTGTGGCTGGTTTTCTTTGACTTCTGAGATCGAGAGAGATCAGGAAGAGGGTAGACTGTAGAGGCGGATCAAGAGAAAGGACCAGCAGTACCCCGGAGATGGCTATGGTCGAGAGAGTGGCGGGTGTTTTTAGTAGGGTTTTGATGTTGGGAACTGGTGGAGGAGGAAGAGGATCGAAAAATATTCAGAGTTTTTTTAGTGAAGGAGAAGAGGGATACGAGCATGTATGTTGAAGAAGATGATCCAGCAGCCCCCCGATCGGAGAAGGAGGTGACTACAGTTCCCCTTTATAATGATATATTAGGGTTTTTTCTTATTTGGACTAGACAACAAGAAAAATGGGCCTTACTAGAAAGCTATGGGCCTTACTAAAGACATGAATATGAACAAGAGTCCGGTCCAATACTAGCAGCCAAAGTCAATTCAGGTCTTATAAAAATAAAAGGCTCATTTGCTCTTACCAGGGTTCAAACCCTGGGCACTTGCCCACCCAAGGAGTACACTACCCAGTCACACTAAGACAGAACTCGGTATACCAATGTCGAAAGTAAAACTAGAGTTCTACTGCAATTGTTTGGAAATTCATTTTCGGAAAAATCGTGTTTTTACGAAATGCTTAAAAAGAATATAAAACAATGGTCTTGTTTTGGCACGCACGCTAATACGTTTTGAAAAAGAAAGGCGACGACCCCTCTTATTGTGTTTCTTATTCTGGAATTGCTTTATGGGGTAAGAATTTTTGGTGTCTACAGACACACTTCTCACTACGGTTCAATTTTGCAAGCCTTTGCAGAATTGGATCAAGGTTGACGGGGCGCCAAAAATTCACACTACGGTTTATGATTTGTTCTTATGAATGCGGGTGCACGGGGACTTATGACGGGCCCCAAATTGCGGTGATTGATGGTATGAGGACTAATGACGGGCCTCAACTAGATCTCGGTGTCTAGCTCTAGGGCTTATGACGGGCCTAGAATACGATCAAACAACCTATGCATGAGGACTAATGACGGGCCTCAACTAGATCTCGGTGTCTAGCTCTAGGACTTATGACAGGCCTAGAATGCATCTTCGAAATGTATGAGGACTAATGACGGGCCTTAACTAGATCTCGGTGTCTAGCTCTAGGACTAATGACGGGCCTAGAATACAATCGGTATATGGGTTATGCATGAGGACTAATGACGGGCCTCAACTAGAACTCGGTGTCTAGCTCTAGGACTTATGACGGGCCTAGAATGCATCTTCGAAATGTATGAGGACTAATGACGGGCCTCAACTAGATCTCGGTGTCTAGCTCTAGGACTAATGACGGGCCTAGAATACAATCGGTATATGGGTTATGCATGAGGACTAATGACGGGCCTCAACTAGAACTCGGTGTCTAGCTCTAGGACTTATGACGGGCCTAGAATGCATCTTCGAAATGTATGAGGACTAATGACGGGCCTCAACTAGATCTCGGTGTCTAGCTCTAGGACTAATGACGGGCCTAGAATACAATCGGTATATGGGTTATGCATGAGGACTAATGACGGGCCTCAACTAGATCTCGGTGTCTAGCTCTAGGACTTATGACGGGCCTAGAATGCATCTTCGAAATGTATGAGGACTAATGACGGGCCTCAACTAGATCTCGGTGTCTAGCTCTAGGACTAATGACGGGCCTAGAATACAATCGGTATATGGGTTGTGCATGAGGACTAATGACGGGCCTCAACTAGATCTCGGTGTCTAGCTCTAGGACTTATGACGGGCCTAGAATGCATCTTCGAAATGTATGAGGACTAATGACGGGCCTCAACTAGATCTCGGTGTCTAGCTCTAGGACTAATGACGGGCCTAGAATACAATCGGAATAAGGGTTATGCATGAGGACTAATGATGGGCCTCAACTAGAACTCGGTGTCTAGCTCTAGGACTTATGACGGGCCTAGAATGCAATTGAAAGTACGAGGACTTATGACTGGCCTCAACTAGACCTCTTGACATCTAGCTGTAGGACTTATGACGGGCCTATAATACTTTGACCGAGTTGTACGAAACTTGTTGTTTTGAGTGGTTGATTTGAGGATGACTTTGTTTGTGGATAGATTCGGGATTGGATGCTTTTCGGTTGTTTTCGTGAGGGATGTGATAGTCGAATGCTGTCTGATGATGTCGCCTTTGACTTTGTCAGTGTGGGACTTTTGTTTTGGTTTTGTTTTTGGTGGTCTTGGCCCGATGTGCTCTATGGTTTCGGGATTTGGTATGACTTTTGGCTCCAGAGTTCGAGATGGCTCCGGTTTGATACGCAACTCCCTTGTGAGCAACGACTCTGGGATGGTTGATGGGTTTGGCTTCGATATGATATGCGGGCTCCGGTATGACCGGATGGCTCCATTGTGGTCGGGTGGCTCCAGAATGGCTCTGAGATGGCTCCGGTTTGATATGCGGCTCCCTTGTGAGCAACGACTCTGGGATGGTTGATGGGTAGGGATTCGAAATGATCCGAGGGCTCCGGTATGACCGGATGGCTCCATTGTGGTCGGGTGGCTCCGGTATGGCTCTGAGATGGCTCCGGTTTGATATGCGGCTCCCTTGTGAGCAACGACTCTAGGATGGTTGGTGGGTTTCGATTTGGGTTGAGATTTTCGGGATGGCTGGTGGATTTTGCTTTGCTTCGGGATTTTCTAGGTGGTGTGGGGACTCCAACAATGGATTTATCGTGGTTTGATGGCTCCGGAAATGGAATGACTGTGATTTGAAGGGTTTGTTGTGGAATTTGTAGTGGGTGAATGGTTTTACAAGGGTAGGTGAATGGCTAAACACGGTTTTATGGCTTTAGGGTAGTCCCCATCATGGTTCCAGGATCTTCAGGGATGGCTCCGGGATGACTTTGTATCGGTTGAGCATGACGATGCATTAGCTGGAACGAGGGGGAAAGGGAGATTTCGTCTTTGAGGTGGTCGCACCCTGGGCGGGCTGCCTACGTACTCAATTCCATATTGAGATCAGACCATACGTAGTTCGAAATTCTGTAGGCAAGGCCTTGGTGACGAAATGGCTCCGACATGGATTCAAACTGTTGGGATGGCCCCTGTGTAGCTCTAGGGATGGTCTCAGTGTTTTGAGGATGGCTCCCGCATGGCTCCGGCTTGGCTTTGGGAGTGGTGTCGATGAGACTCGAATATAACAGTGGATGCCTCTGGAATGGTCTTTGTGTGGCTCCAGATAGCTTTAGTTTGGTTCGATGTAGCTTGAGGATAGCTCAGGATGGCTTCGAGATGGCTCGATGTAGCTTGATGACGTTGGATGGCTCCAGTTGACATCTTTCGATCAGAAGTTACGTTTCAACAACTGCAATTGAAGTCGACTTTCAGCGAGACTAGGCAGAGTTCTTACCGGTCAGATGTTGAAGGTGAAATGGTTATGATGCATGCAAATACTAAAGGCTAGATGAGATGCAAGATGCATATATAGTTTTTTTTTGAGAGAGAGAAGGTATGGCTCTATCTCTCTTACTATGAGGTTTACGAATATAAGACATCTTCGTTTCGATCTTGAGTGATTGTTGAACTGGAATGTGTGAATCACTTTCCTCTCATGGAGGGATGCGGGTTAATCTCTCGTGAGTATGGCCGTGTGTGCTAATGTCGTGATGATACTCTTGATGCTCAGAACAGTATTTTCCTTAGAATTCCTTTTGAGGTTCTAGACTTTCTGATCCTTACAAATTTCTCACCTGCAATGGGGTAGGCTGTTTATGATTTGGTGCTTCGATCAAAGAGTCACTCGCACTCGAAAAACCTTGTAAGGTAAGGTTGCGCTCATTCGCTCATGGTCCTTTTGGTATGACGGGACATGTTGATAACAAGTACGAAGCTTATGATTCATGTTTCAGATCTAATAGTTTCAGTTGACGCTCATTAACTTATGAGTCAGAGGCCTTTATTGGGTTGTAATGGGGCTGAAGGGTATGATGTATGTCACATGGGACTGTGGGATTTATTTGGGAGTTGTGGAGCTTTTGTGCAATAGAGGACGTGTTTTGCCTTTGCCATGGGTGGAATGATTAGATGGGTTTTTGACAACCTTTTATTGATTTCTGCGGGACATCATTGGTCATTTGGATTTGGCTTCCTCATTCTTGCCTCTCCTGGTATACGCTTTGAACTTTCCTCTCATTTTTGCGTTTTTGAAATTGCATTTGGCTCATCAAGTTTCTCAAGCATTCTCTGCTTTGTACTTTGGCTTTCAGCTTTGGAGTCGCATTGACTCATTGATCTTCTTGAACATTTTCGCTGTTCTTTTGATGTTTGGCTTTGGAGTTGCATTGACTCCTTGATTTCTTCAGACATTTTCATTTGTTGTTTTGTGAAAGATGGTGGGGAGTGGCCATGGCTCCGGCTCTTTCGAGATCCTCTATTGCAAGGGTAGGTAAGTATATGTGTAGATTGTCATATTGTAGAGCTCGCACAAAAAGGTTTATCTTGGAAGGCTCAGCGGGGCTCACTAAAAGATTATATGCAGGGCAGTCAAAGCTTTTTGGTTTTGTGGAGATTTTGTTCCTAAGCGCCTCGTCATCCTCATTAGTCAATGATTGTTTTCTTACTACTTCTCTGATCTTTGCATGAATCACAGTTCGTGTTTTGCTATCGACATTGATCTCACCCTAAATTATGCCTCTCCCTGTGCTGAAGGAAAGCACAAGTCGCTCATGGTTTTACCTCGATTGGCTTTCTCTACCTTCCCTCATCACTCAATGGATTGTCCAAAACGCTCGCTTGAAATTCAAGAGAAAATACTGCTCTTCGCACACTACTCACTTGGTTTGTGGTGCTGATTTTAATTAGACCCTTGTGTTCATTGATGGGTCAAGAGTTAAGTGGTTCACGCACTATGTTCAATCAAGCTCTCACGATTTTCTCGAAGATGTCATTTCGATATGGGAGTATGCAAATGCGATTGTCTACCATGCGATGTATTGTGGTAATATGGAATTACTATGTATAGGATGCGCGAAATGCTGAAGTGAAATGAAGATGGTTGAATGAATGTTTTTTTTTGTGTTTGTTTTGCTTTTTGATGCAATGCATGAGTGGTAAGGCTACATCTAATCTCGCTTGAGTCGAATTCAGCTCATGGCTCATGAAGCTTATCCCATTACTATCGGCCTTGAAGAGGGTTTAGCTGTTGGGGTCGCTGTCGGGGTGGTAGCGATTCTCCAGTGAGGTCGGCTTGGTGATTGGCTCCTGGATATTGGGACTTTTAGGGAGTGACAACTCCCGCTTGGTGACCCCACGATATGGAAAGGACTGCTTCTTTTCATTTTGGTCACTGATGCACATGGTAGTTCTGTAGTGGAAGAGGCTCGATCTCTTTGATTTTCTGCTATCCCTCTGAAGATCAGGCTTTGGATGTTTAGATATTGGGTTGAAGGGGGATGTGTAGTGGGTGAGAACAGAGCATGCGATTATGCAATTTTTGAGGTGAACAAGACGTGTTTGTTTGACCAATTTGAACTAACCGAGAATGCATGTAACCTTTTTTGTAATGAATGCAATGCATGCGGTTTGCTTCTCGCTTGGTTGTATTTATTAGTGTGTTTGTTCAGGGGATGCCTTCTGTAGATAACGTGAATTCTCGCCCCATAAAACAAAGTTAATGAATGATATATAACTGTGAGGAGTCGTTCCTTATTCATTCTTCTCTTTATTCGTGCATGCCAAAAAAACCAAGTTTTAGAAAAACAATTTTGAAAACGCGTGTTTTCAAAGTGGTGGATTTTCTCAATAGAAATTTTGATGCTCGATCATTCGCAAATAAAATAGGGAGTGGGGAACCCTATACACTTTGATCTAAATAAATTCAAAGGGAATGTGTAAACCTACATATGTAATCTATTCAGAAATGGACAAGAGAGAAAAGAATGCTAGGGGTAAACCTATACATCAATTCTAAAAGTCATTAAAAGGGGGAATTTTGAGCTAAACTCCTTCTGAACTCTTCCGCTTCGTCTTCGGGCTCTTGAATGACTACTCATGTTCGGCCTCCTGGCCGGCTGCTCGTCTTTGGATTCTTGACCAGTTGCTCGCTCATCTTCGGGCTCTTGATCGGTTGCTTGCTTGTCCTCGGGCTCTTGACCGGCTGCTCACTCATTTTCAGGCTTTTGTAGCGAAGCAAAACTGTGATCAAACAAAACGAGTTGGTGTTATTCTGATTTTCAACAGTTCGAACTCGAACCGGTGTCGCTAGTCTTCATGTCGCTCGGCTAGCTCCACGGGTTGGTGCGTCTCTGATTTTTAGCTCGACCCGCTCCGACGAGGGAGATGAGGGATATTCTTGAGAAAGGAAAAGGTGAATGATCGAGTACAAAATCTTATGTGAAAATCCACCACTTTTGTGAAAACACGAAATGACTAGTACGCTCCACAGTAATGACCGCTGCTCTTGAAGGTGGGTAGAACTTCAAAAATAGCGGGTCACGACATGGGGACTAAATCATTTATTTTGAAATACGTTTGTGAAAAACAACTTGGAAAACCGTTTTCGAAAACTATTTTGAAATAATGTTGGTGAAAAATGTTGTTTGAAATCCGTTTATAGAAAGTAGGATTTTCAAAATCTATTTTTGAAAATTGTTTTGAAAATAACATTTTAAAGATGAAGTGGCAAGTTTAAAACCGCAAATGTTTATGAGAAAAATTTAGGTGGGATTTGAAATTAAACGAGCTCGTAAAACAGCTTTAAGGGATGTGCAAAAGAGAATTCCGAACGTTTTGAAACAGATTGGTTGGAAAAAGCGGTTTGCACACATGCATAGCAAGAAGTAAATCGTGGCTGTATTTGATGAGGAGTTGTAAGTGTTAGTGTTGGGATAATCACTTTCCAGGTCAATTATGATTCCGTCTCACCGGGGGAACCATCGTCCCTTCACTGTCATCTCTCGGGGTTTTTCTCTGCTATGCCCCTTGCGGGGCACGTCATCAAGAAAGTCCGGAGTGCTTAAGTTCGAAAGGTCCGGATACCCGAAGTGATAAGGAAACATACGCCACGGCCAGTGATGATCCGACAACACCCCACTTTTCGGGAAACTCGGGGAAGTACTGCATGGGAACGGGTCTCTCGTCATCTGCACGGTCAGGTGTGTCTAAAGTCCAAATTATTCACTGACTACGTTGTGCCATGTATGGGTATCCGGTAAATACGGGATCCACTATGGACGTGTAGCGTGACATTGGGCTTTAGAGACACTTGTGGTGCAGAGGAACAATGGAGAACTGAGCCCATGCAATCTTCAAGGTAAGGCAACGAGGTGGTCAGACAGGCGGCATACAAGGGGGTGAGTACCCATAAAACCCGTCCTAGACACCGGATTAGGCAGCTGGACACTGAAGGCTCAGAGTTCACTATATGCTGGCTTTGACTCGGAGATGGAGGATAACTTTGGATCATGAGTCTTCAGGGCGTAGGTCGGTGACCGTCTCGCCTCGCGGGCTTAACCACTCAATGAGTGACCCGACTCATGGGAAATCAATCGTGGACCGATTGGGATGCCGTGACTCGTGGAAATAGGGGTGACACAGAGGAATGCATGTCCTAAGCTACCCATGCATTCACAACTTGTAAATGTAAAAGCGGTAATGGTGTAGGTCAGTGACCGTCTCACCCCCCAACAAGCAACAATAACATGAATGCGGTAAATAAAGCAGAGGAGAACAAACAACCCTATTTACTAACTGTTTTGTCTTGAAGGCGGTAATTCCAATTGGTTGTCATTAACCTGAAGGGAAGTTAGCTTCATTCAATCCTAAGTGTGTCTCTTTCTAAGTGTGAGCTAATTATTAACCCAATTGTTGTCATGTTTGTTGAGGATCTAATAAATCCTATCTGTCCTCATCAGATACACACTCTTAAGTGTGGAGTAGAATAATCCCAGCGGCTTTGAAATGAATCTCTTGAAGGTTGTTTGAAAGAAGTGGGGAAGTCCCGACAATTTTGAATGGAGTTCAGTCTTCCTTGAGTTTGAGAAAAACTTACTCAAGTTTTCCCCAGCAGAGTCGCCATTCTGTGGAGGGTGATTTTTCGGTATGAGGGGGGTCTATCTAAATATGGTCTGACTGAGAAGTCTAGATCCTAAAAAAGGCCATTCTGTGGAGGGTGAAAACCCGTTATCTTGGCATCCCTCAAATACCTACTCCATCGTCCGTCTTTCCAGCAGAAAGCATGAAGGAGAGTGCAAGTGTGCACTACACCCGCTCTCGATGGGCCCCACGCGGACTTATGCCTCTATAAGGCGGAAGTTGACTAGAGTCGCCACCTAGTTTGACCTAAGATACTAGGAAGGAAGGGAAAGAGGGTTCTAAGAACCGTTGGTTGACTCTGAATTTGTTACCTATGGATAGGACTTATCTGGTCATTATAGAGATTCTATTGTGGGTTCGCACTGGGTTACACCCCTTAGAAGTGGCAACGACCACGACTTCGGATTGGTGCCCGAGGAAACCTTGGTCTCCAATTGTCGGGATTGCCTTCTTTCAAAACCTTATTGAAGAGATCCATTTAAAAGCCAAGGATAGGATTAGGACATGAGGAGAGAAAACGAGTGGATGAGGCGAGCTTTTCTGCCAAGCTAGCGCCAAGAAGAAGAATTGATGAATTCGAATGAGTATAGAATGAAAGCTTGGGAAAGTCTGAGGTTGAGTGAATAGACAAGACTTGGAGTCTGATGGTTTGAAGTTTGTGGGAGCCGAAGAAGGTTTGAGTGGTTAGAGAGGTAGGAGAAACACCTTAGAAGGGGGAAAAGGGTGTTTTGTTTGGAATGGGGTCGCACCCTAGATGGGCTGCCTACGTACTCAACTCCCTGTTGAGATCAGACCTCGCGTAGTTCACGGCTTCGGGATTTTATGAGGGTAATCGAGGGTTGGGAGTGCCCGGGGTTGTTTGAAGGTGAGATGGCTGAGTGCAAAGGGGTATTTTGATTGATGTGGGGTCGCACCCTGTGTGGGTTGCCTACGTACTCAACTCTTTGTTGAGATCAGACCTTACGTAGTTCACTTTTGGAGGTTTGGGAGTTTTATGGTTTTGAAGGAATTGAGGTCTTGACCTTCTGGGTCTTTGAGGGGTCAAAGAGGTTTTGGGTCGTTTTGTGAGGTTTGACAAATTGTCGAGTTCATTTTGAAGTTTGAGGTGCAAAAAAGTCTCTGAGACACTCGGGTCTGTGAGACATTTAAAATCTTGAGATGACGGAGTCTGTGAGACGCTCGGGTCTGTAGGATGATCAAGGCTTGAAAGGGTTACAAGTTTTGAAGTGTTGGGTTCGGGTGTGAAAAGCTGAGGGTTCTTAAGGTTTTTGAGTTGGCTGAGTCTATGGAGATCTTCGAGTTCGTTGAGCTGCTGAGACAGTCGAGTCTGTTGAGCTGCTGAGACGATTGAGTCTGTTGAGCTGCTGAGACGGTCGAGTCTATTAAGCTGTTGAGACGTTCGACTCTACTGAGCTGTTGAGATGTTCGAGTCTGTTGAGCTGCTGAGACGTTCAAGTCTGTTGAGCTGCTGAGACGTTCGAGTCTGTGGAGCTGCTGAGACGATTGAGTCTGTTGAGCTGCTGAGACGGTCGAGTCTATTAAGCTGTTGAGACGTTCGAGTCTACTGAGCTGTTGAGATGGTCGAGTCTGTTAAGCTGCTAAGACGTTCGAGTCTGCTGAGCTGTTGAGACGTTCGAGTCTGTTGAGCTGCTGAGACGGTCGAGTCTGTTGAGCTGCAGAGACGGTCGAGTCTATTGAGCTGCTGAGACAGTCGAGTCTGTTGAGCTGCTGAGACACTTAGAGATTCGAAATGGTTGAGCTCTCCGGAGTTTGGAGTTTCAAGGAGTTTACGAGTTGGGTTTGAGTTGGATTGAATTAGTCAAATTGAATCGGACTAAATCGAACTGAAGATGAGAGGGTTTGAATTAAATTTGGAGTTTGAATTGGGCTTGGAATAAATGTGAATTTGAAATAGGCTTGAATTGAATTCAGGTTTGAATTGGATTTGGATTAGGCTTGAATCGAAACGAATTGAGTTGAATTGAGTTGAATTGAGTTTGGGCCGGGATTAGAAAACGAGTCAGGTCAAGGTTTTGGCTGGTCAAAGTTAGATCAGTCAAACTTGGGTCAAAGTCAACACTCGATCAAGGTCAAAGTGGGCCGGTCAAAGTTGGGTCAAAATTAGATTGGTCAAAGTTTGGGTCAAAGTTGAATTGGTCAAAGTTCGAGTTGGTCAAGGTTTGAGTTGGTCAAGGTTTGGTTTGGTCAAGGTTTGGTTTGGTCAAGGTTTGGTTGGTCAAAGTTTGGTTTGGTCAAGGTTTGGTTGGATGAAGTTTGGGTCAAAGGTCAACATTTGGGTGGTCAAAGTTGGATTAGATGGGTTGAAGTGGGCCGAGTGGGTTAATGGGCCGAGTGGATTTAATGGGCCAAATTGGATTTGGACCTTATTTGGGCTTTTGGGCCGAATGGGCTTAATGGGCTGAATTGGGTCAAGCTAGAAGTGAGCCAAGTTGAGTGATTTGGGCCTGATTTGTTATTTGGGCTTGTTGGAAAGAAATTTTGAAAGAGAATGTTGGTCTAAAACCAAAAGGATAATATTAATCTACATACATATATACATGTTTTGGGTGTGTGTTTTAGGGTTTAGGGGTGTCACCACCACGAGATTGGTCAATGACCTATCAGGCCAGGGGGACCCCTCTATCCTAATGGCTTGGACCTACAGACATAGTAACTAAGGCTTATGACATTAATAAGCAACAAGCAAGAGGTATAAATCCCAAAATAACAAAGCAAATATCTCACATAGGGTACAAACATTGGAGAAGCAAAATGAAGTGAACATTATGTACAAAAATTTGGTGATTGAACACTAGCGAAAATCCTACAAGATTTCAAAATAATTTCGAACTCTAATCAAGTTAGAAGGGGGTAAAGGTAAGGGGTATAAGATTAAGGCGTTAGGTTAATAGATATAGGTTCGGACAACCTAATACAAAGCCAGCTAGAGATAACATTCTAAAATTGTTCACATGCATAGAATGAATTAAATTACAGAAATGAATAAATCCTAAGACTACCATCGAAAGTAAGAACAATAAACAAATTACAGATTAATACAAACATAGATAAAAATCTTAAATAGAGAGCTGCTATGGGGGGTCGCATCGACGCCGCCTCACTTGAGCTGATAGGATCAGCAAGAAGTGCACCAACCGTTACATGTGTTTGAAGCGAAGACCCCGGGGTAGTCCAAGCCAAGATCCCGTTCCTTAGTCTTAGAGTGGTTTCCCATTTCACGAGCATTATGTACATGTCAAAAACACAACCAAAAGAGGCAAAATGCATTAGTCAAGCAACGGAAGAGGGTTGGGATGTGCAATGGGATCATACGGCCCCTCTCAATGGGAGGAAAGGGGGGCAATCTAATCATCTCCCACACCCCAACGAGAACATAGAAAAGAGTTTCAAGCTGCCAACAAATGCTAAGGATTGTAAGATAAATCAAGCATTGGGGTTGCTACTCAAATTAATCTGTCATCTTAGATTATGACTCAAACCAAAGTGTAGCATCAAAGGGGTGAAGTTGTGAGTCATGCGGGATCATACCTAGAAGGGTTTATATCATTTCCCTCTAAGATGAAGAGTTAATAAGGACCATCCAGCCAGTGAGTGCTTTATCTTAACAATCATAGCATGGGCAACTATAACTCTATTCATGTTCTTATCTAAGCGCTTTGGAACCAGTTTCATGCTAGTCTCAAACTAATTTCCAAACCATATCAATGCACGAGGGGCAATTAAATGTCGAATGTGATTGAATTCTAGTAAAGGTGAGAAGATAGAATTTCCAAAACCCATAGGGAGTACCAAACCAAAGATCCATCGGTATGGTCAACTTGCAAGGTCAGATCACAAGTTCGTAAGCGCAATTCAAGTCCAGCGAGCAGCCCAAGTCAAAGAAGCGCACATATACCTCGGTCAAAACATGGAACGGGAGAGTAAGGGACAATTCAAATTGAACAGATAGCGCAAAGAGGCCAGAAGATAATATTGTAAGTTACGTGATTCTCAAACCCATGGAGAGTTGTCGTAAAGCCCCAAGTCCTTAACTTCAGCCAAATGTAAAGTCCAAATCTCGGTCAAATTGTAAAGCAGAGATAGTGAGCAGATTGAGTCAATTATAGGCAAATAGTCGAATCAGATATATTCCAAGCCAATATCCATGAGCAAAACCACGGTTCAAAAGTAGTAAAGGCTGAACGATCAGAGTCGACTCAGGCCGCCAGACAAGACCAAGGCGTAAACGGAAGCCAGAACAATCAAACTCAAATCAGCCATGTGTTTCAACCAAACAGCCTGAACCTCAAATGTGTAATGTTTTGAATCGCAGTTCAAACAACAACAAAAAAGGGGGGGGGGGTGCGCAACAGATTATGACGATATGGAAGGAGCAAGAATCAATCGTAACCACCTTCACCAACCCAACTGATAACAAATATGATAGAAAACCACAACTTGACTCATCAGGTCTATCCAAGTTACGCTCGATATCCAATCAAGTGCAGCAAACAATAATACCAGATGAAGTGAGTTTCAACAAATCACAAAGTCCCAATATCTCTCAGGATATCACAACCAATAAGTTCACAAACTGAGTGTTTGATTCTCAGCCAAAACACAACAGCGAATATGCCAGGTTAGATAACACGGAACAGAGAAAACGTCGGGTGCACAAATCTCATCCGCCCCAGTTTCAGCACAAATGAAATCAACGGTGATATAAAATGCACAGGGGTCAAGTGACAAGAACGATATACCTTCAGGCCAGACATCAGTGCAGAAGGAAAGCAGTATCTCAATCTCAAATATACCTTCTGAGCCACGCAACAACGCGCGACATTGAGACCAACAAAAATGCATACATCATGAATGAGTAATGAGAAAGCACTTAATCAGAGGCACAAAATCAAAGATGATGATCGAAATTTTTCCACGGGTCACTGTGAGCCAAAGTTTCAGCAGGCCGAACGTAAATCCATGACTAAAATCGGTTTCAACTCGGTATAACTCGGCACAAAGGAGAAGTTTCATCTCAACATACAGACAGGCGAAATATTACCTCGTAGAAGCAGGAATAGACAGACCAAAGATGGTCTTCATCACACAATCATCACATGACGCTTCAAAATCGAGAGATCAAAGTTGACCAAATTGTAAGGAAGGAGAACTTCCGAGCAAGAGCATCATCCAGAGGGAGAAGGCCGGGACTCCCTTTTAGATCTGGGCGGTGAAAGATGATGATGAAAAATCGACGCGACTGGGAAAGGGGTTCTTCACCATCCAAAATCAGAAAGCTCACCACGAATCGGAGAAGGCGGTACTCCGATAGGGAGGCGATGGCAATTTCCTGTCGCACGGAATGCACAACGCGAAGGATATCCCATGTAGGTTGACGCAAAAGAAGAATCGCAAATGCCAACAACCCAGAGGAAGAAGAAAAATGCCAAAATTCTTCGATGGCAATGGATAAAGGAGCGATGGTGGTGGTGTGAAAACCTAAGGCCGGCAAGGATTCACCACCGCGGATTCGACTGGTTGTTCTGGCGTGTGTTGGTTTTCATTTTGAGATAACAAGGGAACAGGGGAATAGGAAATGCAGGATTTCTAGTGAAGTCGAGCCCGACAAGGCCATGACACCCGAATTTATTGTTTGAGCCAATAGAGTTTTCAGAAGATCGAAGGAGCCGGGAATCCGAAGCCGTGGTGTTTTAGTTTTGAGTGAATGAGTGAGGAGGAGGCGAATACCAGCTTTTTGTGTGCATCGGCTATCATTTTGTTTTTGTTTTTCAGAGATGGGATCGGGAGAAAGACGAGAAGACATGAGAAATTAGTTGTGGCTGGTTTTCTTTGACTTCTGAGATCGAGAGAGATCAGGAAGAGGGTAGACTGTAGAGGCGGATCAAGAGAAAGGACCAGCAGTACCCCGGAGATGGCTATGGTCGAGAGAGTGGCGGGTTTAGTAGGGTTTTGATGTTGGGAACTGGAGGAGGAGGAGGAAGAGGATCGAAAAATATTCAGAGTTTTTTAGTGAAGGAGAAGAGGGATCAAGAGCATGTGGAGAGATGATGAGAGGCACCACAGCCCCCCCCACCCCCCCCCGATCGGGAAGGAGGTGAATACAGTTCCCCTTATAATGATATATTAGGGTTTTTTCTTATTTGGACTAGACAACAAGAAAAATGGGCCTTACTAGAAAGCTATGGGCCTTACTAAAGACATGAATATGAACAAGAGTCCGGTCCAATACTAGCAGCCAAAGTCAATTCAGGTCTATAAAAATAAAAGGCTCATTTGCTCTTACCAGGGTTCGAACCCTGGGCACTTGCCCACCCAAGGAGTACACTACCCAGTCACACTAAGACAGAACTCGGTATACCAATGTCGAAAGTAAAACTAGAGTTCTACTGCAATTGTTTGGAAATTCATTTTCGGAAAAATCGTGTTTTTACGAAATGCTTAAAAAGAATATAAAACAATGGTTTTGTTTTGGCACGCACGCTAATACGTTTTTGAAAAAGAAAGGCGACGACCCCTCTTATTGTGTTTCTTATTCTGGAATTTGCTTTATGGGGTGAGAATTTTTGGTGTCTACACCGGGCATATTGTATTTTTACTCAGTTCTAACTGAAGACTTGTGTTTTAAAGGTCATAAAATGATCCTTGATTAACTTCATATGATTTTTATAGCTTATATAACATGGTTAGCTTAAGGTTGGGCTTTAACGCTCGTTTTTTACCTTAAGGAGTTAAGGTGAGTTTTAACGCCTAACTGTTTATATACTTTCCTCAGGGTTTAATAATCCCCCAAATAATTTATATTTCCCTTTTTTAATTATTTAAAGGTTAGGGGTATTTCAGTCTACCCCCCTTAAAAGGACTTCGTCCCGAAGTCATAACTTCTACTTACATATCTTATGGAATCAAGTTCCTCGTATCTATTCCCTGTATGCTTATCATTCCTGGGTGTCAATACTATACTGACACCTCTATATTCCATCTGTAATCCAAGTGTATGCAATTTGTACATACACATAACCTTAGTCATGATAATCAATGTAATCGTAGCATAAGTAACTTGATAAATACTGTTGAGCAAATAAGTGTCCCAACTTCCTAGCTATCCCACTAGGTCATCACTGCACAAGTGCAATACCAAAACACTCAGTGCTACAGAGTGCAGAGGCGTAAACCCTTGGCAGTAAATCTCTTGTGTGATTGCAATAAGAATGAATATACTGTAAAGTAAATAAGTGTACTTTTATTAACCATCCAAGTGTTACATAGAACATACCAATAACCAAGTGTTACATAGAACACATCAATAACCATTCACTTAATACCAAGTGTTACATAGAACACATCCATAACCATAACCATCCAACCAATTGCACACATGCGCAACAATCAAACACAAAAACAACCAAACACAAACCAAGATAGACTGCAAATATGCAAGTCGCATGTGGTGCTCTACCCCCCTTAAAAAGGGTTACACCCACGTACCCCCACAAGTATACACAAAACTAAGAGAAAAGTGCTGGATACTTGTCTCACATGGAGTCTTCTAACTCCCATATCGCCTCCTCAATGTCGTGGTTTGACCACAGAACCTTAACCATTCTAATGGTCTTGTTCCTGGTCTCCCTAGTCTTGGAGTCTAAAATGCGAACTGGGGTCTCCTCATATCTAAGTGTAGGATCTAGCTCGAGTGTCTCAGGCTCTAAGATATGTGATGGGTGAGGCACATACTACTTTAGCTGAGAAATGTGAAACACATTGTGCACTCTCCCAAGCTCAACAGGTAAATATAATCTGTAAGCTAATGGGCCCACTCGTTCCGTGATAAGGTACGGTCCTACATATTTCGGGCTAAGTTTGACCTTCTGCCCAAATCTAAAAACTCCCTTCATAGGTGAAACTCTGAGGAAGACTCGATCACCTACTGCGAACTCGAGGTCTCTCCTACGGACATCAGCATAAGACTTCTGTCTGTCCTGGGCTATTTTCATGTTCTTTCGTATTTGCACGATATCCTCTTTCATCTGGTCTAGGTACTCTGGCCCTAAGATGATATTTTCACTTGCCTCGTCCCAACATAGTGGTGTCCTGCATGGCCTGTCGTACAATGCCTGAAATGGCAGCATCTGAATGGATGCATGATAGCTGTTGTTGTACGCAAACTCGATCAGATGTAGTCGATCTATCCATCTTTCCTGGAAGTCTAAGGCACAAGCTCAAAGCATGTCCTCTAATGTTTGAATTGTTCGTTCTCTCTGTCCATCTGTCTGTGGATGAAAGGTTGTACTTAGCTTCAGCTTCGTACCCAAAGCCTTCTGAACCTGCTGCCAAAATCGGGAAACAAACCTTGAATCTCTATCTAACACTATCGACTTAGGTACACCGTGGTGTCTAATGATCTCTCTCTGGAAGAGGTCCACCAGTTTGGGGACTTTCCAAGTGTCCTTAATAGGAATGAACTTTGCTACCTTTGTCAGTCTGTCGACGATGACCCATATCATGTTAGCACCTCCTCTAGTCGGTGGAAGACATACTACGAAATCCATGGATATATCCTCGAACTTCTAATATGGAATGGGCATCGGCTGTACTAAACCGCCCGTCTCCGATGCTCGAATTTTACTTTCTGGCACGTCATACATCTTGCCACAAACTCTGCAACATCTTTCTTCATACCACTCCACCAGAAATGTAATTTTAGATCCTTGTACATCTTCGATGATCCTGGGTGTACTGATAAGGATGAGCAATGAGCTTCCTGTAGTATCTTTTCCTTCAAGTCGGGGCTGGACTCTGGAATGCACAAACGGCCATTCAGTCTGATTAACCCATCTTTGCTGAGTACAAAATCATATTTCTGTCTCTCAAAGATACCGTCGGTCAACTATTGCCTGATAGTCTTCATGTATTGGTCGTTATCCTGAGCACAACGTACCTCCTTGATGAGGTCGTTGTCTCCTGTCATGGCAAATAGGGAATGAGCTCTACGGCTCAGGGCGTCAGCAACTACATTTGCCTTGCCCTCCTTGTACCTGAGGTCGATGTCGTAGTCCTTCAGAAACTTAACCCATCGCCTCTGCCTCATGTTAAGCTCCTTCTGAGTGAATAAATGTTGAAGGCTCTTATGATCCGAGTAGACTATCACTGTAACTCCATATAAGTAGTGTCGCCAGATCTTCAATGCAAAAACAACTGCTCCCAATTCCAAATCATGAGTTGGGTAATTCTCTTCATGTTTCTTCAACTGTCGTGATGCATAAGCAACAACCTTTCCATTCTGCATAAGTACACACCCTATCCCTGTGCCTGAGGCATCAAATAAACTTCGAATCCGTCGGTCCCCTCTGGAATGGTGAGTATTGGTGCCGACGTCAGTAGGTCCTTCAGTGTCTGAAAGGAACGATCACAATCTGCTGTCCATACAATTGGAGAATCTTTCTTCATCAGGCTCGTCATTGGTTTCGCCAGTTTGGAGAAGTCTTGCACAAATCTGCGATAGTAACCAGCTAATCCCAAGAAACTACAGATATCTGTCACTGTCTTTGGTCTCGGCCAAGTCTTAACTGCCTCAATCTTCACAGGGTCTACAGATATACCACTGGCTGATATTACATGCCCTAGAAAAGATACATTGTCTAGCCAAAAATCACACTTTGAAAGCTTGGCATACAAGTGGTTCTCCCTCATGGTCTGCAAAACTTGCCTCAGATGCACCTCGTGCTCGTCCTTAGTCTTAGAATATACTAGAATGTCGTCGATGAATACAACCACTGATGTGTCTAACTGCTCTCTGAACAATCAGTTCATAAGATCCATGAATATTGCTGGGGCGTTCGACAAGCCAAATGGCATAACTGTGAACTCGTAGTGCCCGTAGCGCGTTTGAAAAGTTGTCTTCTCTATGTCTTCTTCAGCTATCCATATCTGGTGGTATCCTGATCTCAGATCAATCTTCGAGAAAACTGTAGCGCCTCTTAACTGGTCAAATAGATCGTCAATCCGTGGTAACGGGTACTTGTTCTTCACCGTGACTGCGTTAAGCTCCCTGTAGTCAATGCATAGTCGCATGCTACCATCCTTCTTTTTCACAAATAAAACTGGTGCTCCCCATGGTGATGCACTCGGTCTGATATAACCTTTGTCAAACAGATCTTCTAACTGAATCTTCAGCTCTTTCATCTCTGCTGGTGCCATTCTGTATGGTGCTTTAGCAATAGGCCCTGTGCCTGGTAATAAGTCGATGGAGAGCTCCACATCTCTCCTGGGTGGCATCCCTGGTAATTCTTCTGGAAATAGGTTAGGAAAATCTGAAACGACTGGTATATTTGACTGTGTCTTCTCCTCATGCCTCATGTCCTGAACATATCACAAATAGACTGGCTGTCCCTTCTTCACCTTCTTCATCAATGTGATAGCAGATACTAGCTTGAAAGTAGGCGCCTTTGGAATACTGCGATATGAAATTGTCTTGCCCTTAGGGCTCTTCAGTAGCAATCAATGCTTTGCGCAATGTAGTCGTCCCTTGTACTTCTGTAGCCAATCCATGCCCATGATGATGTCAAATCCTAAATTATCCAGCTCAATCAAGTCTGCTTGAAACTCTTCATCCATGATGTTAATCTGAACTCCCTTGTGTAGTTTCGTGCACCTCACTCTCTCCTTCGTCGGTAATGTGACTAGGAAATCTGAGAGAGGCTCAGGGGTTGTCTCTAACTTCCTTACTAATGTAGAGGATATAAAGGAATGAGACGCTCCTGAATCGAACAGTGTCGATGCACTCACGCCATTTACTGTGAAGGTTCCCATGATAACATTCCCCTTATCCTTGGCCGCGGTCTTGTCTAATACATTCAGCATTGATCCTCCATTAGACTCGTAGCCTGGGGTTAACAATTCGTAAGATAGTTGATAAGTATCCAAATGAGCATGTTTTATGGGTGTATTTCATATATTATATTAGCACTTTTCTTGCTCATTTCTCCACTTTGGTTAGTTTTCCTCTAGTTTATGTTTTATTGGTTATCTCATAAATTTATTGGTTAAACGTGAGGAAAACCAAGCTAGGAGCAAAGTAGACGAAGATACGAACGTATAGGCGCAAACGGATCTTAAATCGGAGCTGAAACGAATATTTTAGAAGCAAACCAATTTTCGTCCGAACCACACTGGTCCAGACCAGTGGTTCGGACAAGTCAAAAGAGCGTCTGTGCCCTGTCCGCGGAAACAAGGCCGGACAAGAGGACTTGCGTCTGTGGTGTGTCCGCAGATAAATGGCCATACAGAGCAAGGTGTGTCCGCGGAAACAAGGCCGGACAGAGGGCGGACGTGAGACAAGTCCGTGGTGTGTCCGCGGAATAAAGGCCGGACATGAGACAATGTCCTCGCCTGTCCGTGGAATTATGGCCGGACAACACTGAGAGACGTCCGCCCAAATAAGGCCGGACAAGAGATACGTCCGCCCATTTATGCACGGACACAAACAAGCAGTTGTTTAAATGCAACCCAGATCCTGCAACTTGACGCGACCGTCTTCCCCGTTTTTCTTGCGGCGCCTGCAAACACATCTATCTACCTCATCAGCAATATCAGGCGCCTGCGCACACCTTAATTTCCTCACGCGGTGTTCCAGTTCTGTCTTCTTCCTCTTTCTTTCTTCTATATAAACACACTGCACCTTCAACCAAAAACAGACATTCGACCCCCAGAACTCAACACTCCAAATCACTCATTCCACATACAAATTCCTACGTACACTCTCCACTCTTCGTCTCTTCATTTCTCCATTCGCCATCCACACCTCTATAACTCCGCATTTTTATTACGTCCAACCTCTGTCTGACATATTACCAGTTAATATGTCAGGCTAAGGAGGATTTACTTCGGGTGAAGGTTTAATTATAGTTTGTTTAGTTATGCAATCTATATTTCTACCGGTTAAAATAAATACAGTTTGTTACGATTAAAGTTTATCTCTCGCCTTTTTAATAAATTTCATGAATTTATTAAAATGCTTTACAAAGTCTATATGATCAGATCAGTGACCAATAGACAGGTTATTTAAGCCGTAAATTTGGAGAAAGCTTGTTATGATTTAATAAGTTAGTATTTTCAGACGCAAATATAATTCCTCACACTTAATTCCGTTTACATGTGTTTTGCTCGAATCTAGAATAGACCGAGCATTTTCTGGTAAACGAGTCCTTTTGAGTCTATGATTTAGTCCTTAAGATAATAACAGGAGTTTTGCCAAACTATTATAATAAACCGGTAGATATAGCATAATTAATCAGATTATATAAACCTGAACCCGGAGTCCCATTTAATTTATCTTCTACTCAGTTAATTTTATCTGCTATTTTACTTTTCAAAAACAAGTCAATTAATTCCCCCCTCTTTTGTGACAAGCTTAGGTACTATATTATTTCGCTATAAGTCTCACGGTTTGACCTCGGCCGCTTCTGTCTTACTATACTACTGCGACCGGGTTTTATTTGCAGCCCGACGGATATTTGAGTTGTTAATTTCTTTCTCAATTGTTTTAAATACACCAGTTCCAACCACTCACAATATACAGTCTGCAAAATGGCGCCGTTGCCGGGGACTTGATTTATTCTAGTCCCTAAGCCCCGGATAATTCACTTGCTATATTATAATATTCTGTTTATACTATTTTGTTGTTTGTTTATTTAATTTCTATTAGTATCTGTTATTTAATTATTCCAGCAATTTAAATATCGCATTTACTATACAGTTATTTATTTTTCAGTCATTTACTTTCCAGTTATTTTAATTTCCATTGTCCTTTAAATTTCAGTAAACTAATTCCTAACATTTAAATTCTGTCATTTAATTTTCTGTAATCTAACTTCTAACATTTAATTTCTGTAAACTAATTCCTAACATTTAAATTCAGTCATTTAAATTCTGTCAACTAATTACTAACATTTAAATTATGCCATTTAAATTCAGTTCTTTATATTTCTGTCATTTAAATTCCCTTGTCATTTAAATTTCTGCTATTTAATTATGTCCTTTTCTTTATTTTATTTATGCTATTCTAATTTACTTAATCTGCATTTATTTTTATTTTCTTTTTGTTTATTTATTTTCGGTTAACTTACTCTAAAAAAAAGAAAAATAGTTCTTAATTTTTGAATTATTTATGTTTAACTGTTTAATTTTCCCCTCCCTATTTCTTTCCATTTTTATTTATTTTATCACGTCACAAGTTTCTTTTGCTGTTTTGAGTGGTGAATGCCTTTTACCAGGTCGCACAACCTCCCGGAAAATATTAATAATCACACGGTTGGCTACATCCCAGAGATCGAGAGAACCTTTATGTGCAGTCTAAGGCAGAAACGATCTCAACAAAACATAGCCACCACAGTGATAGAACCTAATCTGGAAGCTGACATGGCATCTTCACCAGTGACAGTTCGAAACATCAATAGGCCGTCTAATCAAGGACAACAGCCTACCATCATCCTTCCCCACCTTACCCTATCCGAATACGATGAGTGGCAAAAGCTAAAGCCATATCATCAGATTCAATGCGTAAAGGAGTTAGGGATGTTCGATGGCTCCAGTCCTGACGAAGCTCTGTTACATGTTACCAAGTTCTTGCAGCATGCCAACAGTCTAACTGCGACCGACGCAGTACTCCAGTACGTAAGACTGTCATTATTCCCTCACAGCCTGACGGGAAATGCGAGCAAATGGTATCACAGCCTGACACCAAGTACCATTGGTACTTGGGATGAAATGGCCACCAAGTTCTACGACAAATTCCTGCCCCCGAGCCGAACGTTGGAAATTATTGCTGAAATCTATAATTTCAAGCAGCCAGGGTCGGAAAACATTTGTGAAACTTGGGACCGTTTCAAAGGACTACTACTTACTTGTCCTCACCATGGTCTGACAAAAGAACAAGTATCACAATTGTTCTACAAAGGCTTGATTGGTCCGTGCAGAACAATGGTACTATCCTCTTTAGGGGCTGACATTCTGAAAAAGCTAGGAGAATAGTTTCTGAATAGCATAGAATCTCTCTGTGAAGAGATCAGAGACTGGGCCACTAGCGGATCAAGAGGCGGCACTCCAGGTTTATACCATGTTGGGGAAAGTGACAATAAGTTTGACCAGCTGATGAAAAGCCATGAGCAACTCATGGAGAGCAATGCGCAGCAGGCAACAAAAGTAAGTACTCTGCAGAAAGTAGTTGAGCAGATGGCGATGAACTCCTACCCCCAACAAGCAAAGTCGATGACTTTCGTTCATATCACAATCCCTCCAGGATATGCTCCTCTATCCCGAACATCTCCTGATATTTCTTGTACGCAATGTGGTGGGCCTCATGATTATGAACAATGCCCCCAACTACAAGAATTAAAAGCAGCAGAGGAAGCAAACTATCTCACCAACAATTCAGGGTACAGGCAACCTTGGCAACGTAACATGCAACCCAATCTTCGCTACTCAAACACCGACAATATCCAAAACCCATATACACTACAACCATCTCAAAATTACAGACCTCAGTCCAATTTTCAAGGAGCCCAAAGGCAGTATCAACAACAGCCTTATGGCAATGATGCTTCTTCGAGTCGACCGACTCAACCTCCTTCGAATCCTGAATCTGAAATGTCCCAAATGCAAGAGATGTTTAAAGAAATGATGGGTAAGTCCCGAGACACGCAAGAGGAGGTCGCAGCCCTTCGCAAAGACCAAAGAGCCTTAGCGTCCCAAATACAACAACTTCTAACTCAACAACGACCTCCTGGTCAACTCCCTTCACAAACTATTCAATCCTTGTAGAAGATGGCACTTTCCGCTCAGCAAACTTGAGTGCAATCTCCCTAAGGAGTGGAAGAGAACTTGCTACTAGAAAAGAAAAAGAAAATCAAGAAGAGGCCAGCATCAATGATGACAACACAACCAATCCAGCCTCACCTCCCCCAGAAATCCAAGTTCCTATTCCTGCTACTCCACCTCCATCTTAAATAACCATCGACATTCCATCTTCCTCTCCTAAAAACAGCGAACTCCCATTTCCCAACAGGATGAAAAAGAAGCACCTAGATGAACAGTTTTCCAAATTCTTGAGCATTTTCAAGAAACTGACTCTCGACATACCTCTAATCGATGCTTTGCAAGAGATGCCCAACTACGCCAAATTTCTAAAGGATCTCTTAACAAAGAAAAAGAAGAAAGCTGGAAAAGAAACAGTTCACCTCACGGAGGAATGCTCTGCTGCCCTTCTTCGAGCACTCCCTCCCAAACAAACAGATCCGGGAATCCCGTTATCCCGTGTTTTATAGGTGGAGTGGACTGTGGAAGCGGTTTATGTGACCTGGGGGCCAGTATAAATGTCATGCCCTACGCCACCTTCTTGAAAGTCAGAGGAGGGGAGATGCAACCGGTTCCATTCAAACTACAACTAGTTGACAGATCAGAAATCAAGCCAATGGGAATAGTCCGAGATCTGGTAGTTGGAGTGGCTCGCTTTATCTTTCCAGCTGACTTCGTCATTTTAGAAATGGACGACGATGTTGAGGTTCCCCTGATTTTAGGACGACCGTTTCTAAGTACTGCCAAAGCCATTATTGATGTCCACGATGGAAAAATCACTTTGAGATATGAGGATGAAAAGATCCAATTCGATATGCAGAAAATGATGAAGAAAAGCTCTAACTTTTCTCCTCACGCTAAGACAGTGGGATTAACAGATGATTATGAGGAGGAAAGCAATTTTTCTACCGATGAAGACATGTATTCCCTATCTTCCGTCCTGAAAGATGAAACTGAACCGCTAGAGCAAGTATTAGTTACTTCTCTAGAAGAAAAAGTGGAGGACCCGGAAGTTAACGCCATGCTGGCGTCTGTGGAGAAAGGAAGGGCAGGTTATCAAGCCTACCGGCCACCAATCGAGAGACTTGACAGAAAACCTCAAAAATCAATTCCATCAATAGAATAACCACCAGAGCTCGAGCTTAAGGAGCTACCTTCTAAACTCAAGTATGCCTTTTTAGCTGAAAATGACCATTTGCCTGTCATTATTTCCTCTTCTCTAAATTCCGGGGAGGAAACGAGGTTACTTGAGGTATTGAAGAAACACAAAACAGCGATCGGGTGGACTATTGCTGATATAAAAGGAATTGACCCCTCCTATTGCACACACCACATCTATATGGAGGACAACTACAAGTCTATCAGGCAACCCCAACGTCGGCTAAACTCAAACCTGAAGGAGGTAGTAAAGAAGGAGGTTCTGAAACTCCTAGACGCGAACAACATTTATCCTATCTCTGACAGTCCATGGGTAAGTCCTGTTCAAGTTGTTCTGAAAAAGAGAGGAATTGAAGCTGTAATAAATGACAAAGGAGAGGCGGTTCCTCAAAGAAAAATTACTGGTTGGCGCATGTGCATAGATTATAGGCGCTTGAACTCTGCAACCAGAAAGGATCACTTCCCTCTACCTTTTATCGATCAGATGCTAGAAAGATTGGCAGGACAGAAGTATTATTGTTTCTTAGATGGTTTTTCAGGGTACTTCCAGATTCCTATTGCCCCAGAGGACCAAGACAAGACAACTTTCACTTGTCCTTATGGTACCTTTGCGTATAGAAGAATGCCCTTTGGACCGTGCAATGCTCCTGCCACCTTTCAGCGTTGTATGCAGGCGATCTTCGCAGACTTCATCAAGCAGAGTATAGAGGTATTCATGGATGATTTTTCTGTCTATGGATCTAGTTTTGATATTTGTTTGGCGCAGCTTGATCAAATTCTTGGCCGATGTGAGGAGACATATCTAGTCCTCAACTGGGAGAAGTGCCACTTTATGGTCAAGGATGGAATTGTGCTCGGTCACATAATATCTGCTAAGGGGATTGAGGTAGATCAAGCCAAGGTGGAGGTAATTGAGAAATTGCCAAAACCTACTTGTGTGAAAAAAGTGAGAGAATTCTTAGGGCATGCAGGATTTTATAGACGGTTTATTCAGGATTTTTCTAAAATTGCAAAACCATTAACTGACTTGCTTCTGAAAGAAGCCCCGTTTGTTATTTCTGATGATTGCGTATCTGCTTTTGATTTAATTAAACAAAAATTGGTAGCTGCTCCCATTGTTGTTTCACCTGACTGGTCATTACTCTTTGAGATTATGTGTGATGCCAGTGATTTTGCAGTAGGGGCGGCTCTGTGCCAAAGAAAAGAAAAGATTCTACGAGTTATTGCTTATGCGAGCAAAACTCTGGATAATGCCCAAAGGAATTACACAACCACCGAGAAAGAGCTTCTAGCAGTGGTATTCTCCTTGGATAAATTTAGATCATATTTATGGGGAAGTAAAGTGATTATTCACACTGACCACTCTGCTCTTAAATATTTGTTCACTAAGAAAGAGGCCAAACCACGTCTGCTTCGTTGGATTCTCTTGTTACAGGAATTTGACATTGAAGTTAGGGATAAAAGTGGTAAGTTAAATGTTGTGGCTGACCATCTGTCTCGGTTGGTAGTTCCTGACGATGGTGTACCGATTCATGAATATTTTCCGGATGAGACTGTTTTTGTTTTACGTACGGTGCACGAGCCTTGGTATGCTGACCTAGCCAATTTTCTTGTTTCTGGGGTAGTACCTCGTGACTTTTCCTATGCTCAAAAGAAGAAGTTTTTATCTGACGCTAAGCATTATATCTGGGAAGACCCTTATCTCTTTCGAGTTTGTGCAAATGGTTTAATACGCAGGTGTCTCCCAGATGATGAAGTATCCAGTGTTCTAGAGTTTTGCCATTCTAAGGAAGCTGGAGGCCATCATGGATCTCATAGGACGACAGCCAAAGTTTTGGAGTCCGGTTTTTATTGGCCAACTCTACATAAAGATTGCCAAGCCTTTGTGGCCAGTTGTGATAGTTGTCAATGCATGGGAAATGCTTCAAGGCGACATGAGATGCCTCAGCAAGGCATTTTAGAAGTCGAACTTTTTGACTGCTAGGGAATAGATTTCATGGGACCATTCCCCTCTTCGCAAGGATTCCAATATATTCTGGTGGCAGTAGACTACGTATCCAAATGGGTTGAAGCAATTCCTTGCCTACATGCTGATTCAAAGACAGTGGTAAAATTCTTAAAGAAACATGTCTTTACCCGCTTTGGAGTCCCTAGAGCCATTATAAGTGATGGAGGCACACACTTCTGCAATTGAAGCATTGATGCATTGATGCATTGATGACTAAGTATGGGGTACACCACAAAGTTGCTCTTGCTTATCATCCCCAGACAAATGGGCAAGCAGAAGTGTCAAATAGGGAGTTAAAATGGATACTCCAAAAGACGGTGCACTCCTTCAGAAAAGATTGGGCGTTAAAACTGGATGACGCTCTTTGGGCCTATCGCACAGCATTTAAAACCCCCATCGGTATGTCGCCTTTTAAATTGGTCTATGGGAAAGCATGTCATCTTCCTGTGGAGCTTGAGCACAAGGCTTATTGGGCGATCAAGGCCTTAAATTTTGATATGACTACTGCGGGAGAGAAAAGGAAATTGCAACTCTCTGAGTTAGAAGAGCTTAGAGATCAGGCTTACCAAAATGCTAAAATTTATAAGGAACGAACCAAGAAGTTCCATGACAAGCTGATCCTCAAGAGAGACTTCGAAGTTGGTGATTTGGTTCTCCTCTATAACTCAAGATTGAGGCTTTTCCCTGGGAAACTCAAATCTCATTGGGCTGGTCCTTTCCAGATTGTTAGTGTCACCTCATATGGTGCCTTTGAACTACAAAACGAAAAGGGCGAAACTTTCAAAGTTAATGGAGCCCGTCTTAAGAGGTATACTTGTCCTACAGATATTTCAACTGACTTGTTTAGAATTTATCTTATCCAGAACAGCATGACACTTTTACTCAGTTTCAAAACCGGCACTGTCGAAGAAGAAATCTCCCCGTGGAGAGTTCAATACAAACTCAAGCAGCTACGCAGCTTGACTATACCAAGTTGTGGTAACCCGACTCACAACTCCGCACATACATAATTAAGAACATGCGTCTAGCTAGAGACGTTAAACCCGGGCAGCTTGGTGGGAGGCAACCCACTATCTACACTTTGCCTTTCATTTTATTTTATTTTGTTTTCTCTTTTGTACTATATTTCCCTTTTATATGTTATAATAAAATGCGGGTTTTACTTGAGTTCTTCTGGCTGTGTAGAATATTCTTTACAGGTAAATCTCATGTAATTCTACAGCTGCACTCAAGTGTGGGGGAGCTCTACACACTCTGCGAACTTTGGGGAGTACACTCTTTCCCTACTGATACTTCATATTCCCTTTTGCTATGCCCTGTTAATTTAATTCTATCTACGCAATGAGGGCATTGCTTTTGCTTAAGTGTGGGGGAGAGCCCTTTTCGGAGTTCGGAGACATTTTTTGTGCTTAAAATGTTTAAATCTCTCTGCTTATCTTGCATTTGTTCAAAAAAATTAAAATTATGGACCCTGCTAATGTAGGTTGTTCTCTTTAAAAACAAATACTGTTATGAATTGTGGGATAAAGGGGTACACAAATTTGATTACTTTTGAGGAGCATTTTTCTTATGCGGTGTGACCAAATGATCTGTAACGGTTGGATTTTAGTGCTCAGGGTTTCTTTCCGTCCTCTCTCTTAGAGATTGCTAAGGGGTGCTTCTCTGTCAAAAAAAAGAAAGAAGGTAAAAATAATAAGCAAGGGACTTGCGAGACACCATTGGTAACCAACAAAAGAGAGTTGAGTGTTCTTAAATACAAAGGCTTGATGCCTACATATTATCTTCTCATCCCTTATGCAAAAGTGAAACAAATGCATAAATCTATTTTTCCTTTTGTTTTCTCCTCAATGCCCATTCTTGAGAGAAGTTGGCCATGGTAAAAGTTCTCAGAGTCACCTAAACTAAGAAGCATTGAAACACCTTGGATCATACCCCAAAACTCTAATTTTTATTTTTACCTTGAGCACACCTATGCCACCAGTAGTTGATGGATCACACTCTTCAAGAAGTTAAAGATCATGAACTGTTCACCTCCTTATCATACCCTTCATAATAATATTTGTTAGTATTGAGCATTCCCTACTTACTTGGGTACATGGTTTTTCTTGAGGACAAGCAAAAAGATAAGTGTGGGGGTGTGATAAGTATCCAAATGAGCATGTTTTATGGGTGTATTTCATATATTATATTAGCACTTTTCTTGCTCATTTCTCCACTTTGGTTAGTTTTCCTCTAGTTTATGTTTTATTCGTTATCTCACAAATTTATTGGTTAAACATGAGGAAACCCAAGCTAGGAGCAAAGTAGACGAAGAGACGAACGTATAGGCGCAAACGGATCTCAAATCGGAGCTTAAACGAATATTTTAGAAGCAAACCAATTTTCGTCCGAACCACACTGGTCCGGACCAGTGGTTCAGACAAGTCAAAAGAGCGTCCGTGCCCTGTCCGCGGAAACAAGGCCGGACAAGAGGACTTGCGTCCGTGGTGTGTCCGCAGATAAATGGCCGGACAGAGCAAGGTGTGTCCGCGGAGGGAAACAGAGGCCGGACAGAGGGCAGACATGAGACAAGTCCGTGGTGTGTCCGCGGAATAAAGGCGGACATGAGACAATGTCCTCGCCTGTCCGTGGAATTATGGACGGACAACACTGAGACGTCGTCCAAATAAGGCCGGACAAGAGATACGTCCGCCCATTTATGCACAGACACAACAAGCAGTCGTTAATGCAAAACCCATATCCTGCAACTTGAAACGACCGCTTCACGTTTCTTGCGGCGCCTGCAAACACATCTATCTACCTCATCAGCAATATCAGGCGCCTACGCACACCTTAATTTCCTCACGCGGTGTTCCAGTTCTGTCTTCTTCCTCTTCCTTTCTTCTATATAAACACACTGCACCTTCAACCAAAAACAGACATTCGACCCCCAGAACTCAACACTCCAAATCACTCATTCCACATACAAATTCCTACGTACACTCCCCACTCTTCATTCTCTTCATTTCTCCATTCGCCATCCACACCTCTATAACTCCGCATTTTTATTACGTCCAACCTCTGTCTGACATATTACTAGTTAATATGTCAGGCTAAGGAGGATTTACTCCGGGTGAAGGTTTAATTATAGTTTGTTTAGTTATGCAATCTATTTCTACCGGTTAAAATAAATACAGTTTGTTACGATTAAAGTTTATCTCTCGCCTTTTTAATAAATTTCATGAATTTATTAAAATGCTTTACAAAGTCTATTATGATCAGATCAGTGACCAATAGACAGGTTATTTAAGCCGTAAATCTGGAGAAAGCTTATTATGATTTAATAAGTTAGTATTTTCAGACGCAAATATAATTCCTCACACTTAATTCCGTTTACATGTGTTTGCTCGAATCTAGAATAGACCGAGCATTTTCTGGTAAACGAGTCCTTTTGAGTCTATGATTTAGTCCTTAAGATAATAACAGGAGTTTTGCCAAACTATTATAATAAACCGGTAGAGATAGCATAATTAATCAGATTATATAAACCTGAACCCGGAGTCCCATTTAATTTATCTTCTACTCAGTTAATTTTATCGGCTATTTTTCTTTTTAAAAACAAGTCAATTAATTCCCCCCTCTTTTGTGACAAGCTTAGGTACTATATTATTTCGCTATAAGTCTCACGGTTTGACCCCGACCGCTTCTGTCTTACTATACTACTGCGACCGGGTTTTATTTGCAGCCCGACGGATATTTGAGTTGTTAATTTCTTTCTCAATTGTTTTAAATACACCAGTTCCAACCACTCACAATATACAGTCTGCAATAGTGCATGTCTCAAAGGTATTAAAATGCCATTCATTAATCCAATGATTCTCACATACAAGCTCCATAATTACATCAATATTGCCTAAACGTCAAATTTAACCTTCCGGGTTTCAAATGGGTAGTATTTACTAAGATTGGTGGGGCTGTATTAAACTTAATGCTCTTAATCCCATGGTACACTAATCTAGATTCTCCACCAAATATCAATACATCTCCTGACTTCAAAATAATCTTTCTCACCTTGTCCATCCTCTTCAGATCACCGTACAAAAACTCCACATCATCTCCAATGGAGAATGATACAACTGGTATCCCTTTGGTAATTGACTCAGATGTCTCATCTCGGTCCTGGTGTAATCCAAGTTTTCCCCCTTTTTCATAAAAGTTTGCAATACAAATATCTGCCTTCATGTCTGGTATAGGGTTGGTCTCTAATTGTTGTGCAACCTTGACCGCTTCTGTCACTAACATTTGAAAAATATCGGGTATCCTAGAAACTCGTGTTCCATCTATTTTTCTAACTACTTGATACAACCTAGTTTGTGGATCCCAATCCTTACCCATACACATCATATATAATTTAAGTTTTGATCCACTACCATATCTTGGAGTGTAAAATCCTCCAAGGCCTATTCCCAAAGTTCTACATTCATTTACAATAGCTATTTGTTCATCTAGAGTTAAATATTGCTTGAGTAGGATCATGCCGGGTCGAAGTACTTGGCATTCTCTCTCTGGATATTCTCAACCTTCGCTCATAGGCTCAGGTGATCTCGGTCTCACAGGTATGGGAAAGCAAATGTCGAAGTACCCTATTAGGTGAGAGGTTTCCTAAGTTAGGCCTCTCTAAATTTTTATTTCACACAAAACACATACAAGTCTCATCGACTGAATAACTGTAAACACACATACATAGCATCATGCTTTTGATTTAAGTCCTAGGCTTACCGGTTTCGCGTTGAGCGCTAGCCTCAGCGCCTGAAGTTCCCACTGAGTACAAGGTGTTTCTACTTGGAACTATCTCTTTCCCCTTCTGACTCCCGGATAAGGATGGTTGTCCTCCCGGTCCTATAGTATAGGTGTTGTGGTGCCTGACCTCCTCTGGGTCCTCCAGTCTCTGTAGCTGGTGTCCTCTGTGAACCTCTAGCTCCCTTGTATACTCGGCTTGCTGGGTTGGAAAACATTCATACTCCCGGTGGCCTTCCTTTTTGCAATAGCGGCACTTCACCTTCCTGCCTGCGCAGTCTACTCCTGGGTGATCATTTCCACAGCGCTTACAGTAGTAGTGGCGCTGGGTTGGCTTATTGCCTATTGTTTATACAACATGGTTTAGTAAAGGTATATCTAATAAATATCTTGGTTAAGTAAGAGGTGGGTATCCTTACCCCTAGGTGGTGCCGATCTAAGTGGTTGTGCATCAATGACTGGGCCGGTCAGACGAGGGACCTGCTTTGTCTTCTTACGATGGAAATCCTTCCGCCCCTTCTTCTTATCAAAGAATCTCCTGTTGAAGGTTTAGGTAAGTGACCAAACTAAGTGTAGGTAATATATGGGTACTCCTTCTCAAGTAAAGGTTTCTTACTTCCCCTTTTTGTAGTAACCGCCAGAGGTTGCTCCACCATCATCTCCTTCAGTACTCTTCCTCTTCTTTCCCTGTGCCTCCTCTCTAGACTGAAGCATTAACTCTGTTGCCGATACTGCATCATAACATTCTTGTAGGGTAGCGAAACGTATTGCTCCCATAGCGCCCTGGATGCGAAATTGCAAACCTCCCCTAAACTTTTGGATCTTCACAGTGTGGAGTAGTCGACTCCTAGTATGTAATCTAGCAGGCTGATAAATCGTGCGTAGTACTGGTCGACTGTTTGGCTCCCCTAGATTAAGGTCTCGAACTCTTGCCTTTTCCTCTGCTTCAAGTGTTCGGGGTAGTACTTCTCCCGCAACACTTCTATGAATGTTGTCCATCCAAAGTCTGGTGTAGCTCTATGGTGGCCCTCCACAGACCGCCACCAAATATCAGCAGCGTCCTTCAGGTTGTACGCGACGATGTCGACCTTCTGGTTTTCTGGTACTCTCACAGCTCTGAAGGCCTTTTGGTGCTCTACAATGAGCTTCTCCAGTGCGGCGGGGTCTGGTTCCCCTGAGTATGTTGGAACCCTAGCGTCTGCAACGCTCTTCAACCAGTTGGTTTCTCTGGGCTGTGGCGGGTGGGGTATGACTCCAGTAAGCTGAGCTCCTAGTTGCTGTACGAAGGCTGCCATGGCCGCTGCTAGGCCTGGTACTTCTGGGACATCTGCCGGTGTCTCGCCACCGCGTCCACTGCTGCCTCCACGTGGTCTTCCTCTTGTCGACATCTATAAGATAGTATACTATTATTTTTACTCGGTTGCTACACCGTTTTACAAACACAATCACAAACATGTAAGAAAGCTAACTACTAGTAATAAAATATTCCTAGAATTTTCTAGATCACGAATCCTCACAGACGTTTCCCGTATCCCAATATTCATATGCTCATGTTCTTGACTCAGTATCCTTCATCAGAACGTAACTACGCTCTGATACCACTTTTTGTAACACCCCTAACCCTGAACCTGTAATAACGTCGCAAGTCGTAGCATAATAAATAATAATTCGCAGCGGAAAATAAACCTATCTACCTTGGTGTTACACGCCGTTACTCACCCTTGTGAGTAACAAGGCATCCTTACTCCTTCCAACAATCTCAACTCCTCACGCTGTGATGAACAGATACTGAGCACTCTAATTATTACAGACCAAATCTAAACTAAATGAGCAACTAACCGAATACAGCAATCTCCAAAATACAGTACATAAATAAACTACAAAAGTTTATCAAAACACAGCAGCTACCCTGTTCCCCACACTCTCGCTTGTGTCTTCTTCAGTAACCTGAAATGTTTTGCCCATTGAAGGGCTCAGCAATCGAAATGCTGCTATGCTAAATGTAGTCCTAAGTCATCTAGATTCCTTAAGTCGTTTTAGCCATCTTGATATTAGATTCTTTACATGAAATACCGGTTTACAATAATAAAGAAATAATTGTAGGTATTAAACATTCACATAACAGTACACCTGCAACATCAGTGCATAATAGCAAACAACAACCAATATTCAAACACCAATAAACATAACCACAATCAAACAAGATACGCGTATTAAATTGTACTTGTTAGTTGGCCACCTGGCCCTTATCCTTTAAACCAATAACTTAACCTTTTCCAATTAAATTCCACCTCAGGCGTCATGTTAAGACAACCCTTAATAACTTATCAATGGACAGTATGTCCCTGGGTTCCAAAGGAACCGTTACCAGCTGACCTTATGGCCCTGGATAATTGACCGATCCGGTCGAACTTGTGCACCAACGGCAGTGCCCTCCGCCATCGTCGGATGTGGACAATGGATTCCCTTGAGTGACTCCCCATTGGAGTCTCTTGTAGTGATCACGATGCGCAACCAGAAAGTCGAAACAGTCTGGATTCCTCTCTTTATAAGTTAGCCCTTTTGTCAATGATACAATATCCAATCCTTGAGTTAAGACTATAACAATTGACCATCAGCTAGGTTCAATAATACCTAAAGGTCAGTTAGTCTTGTTCAAGTTTAGATGTATAAACTTCCAGTCATAAGACGTTAGCGTAAAATAAAACGCAACAGTGTTGAGCAATACAGTATACAATATCATATACATAAAATCACAGATATCGCTCTTATCAATTAAACACACAATGTCTGGACCTTAGGAAAATCCTTAGGACATTCAGACCACATAATTAACATACCGTTCACCGTAGTAACAGCTAGCTTGACAATTCACGCTCTAGTAATTCCTTCCCGTACGCTGTTATATTTACATGCAATACCGGGTAATATTAATACAACTATTCACTAAGTATTACAGTACTGCCACTGTAGAACTAATATTTGTAATATACTAACCCCGTATGTTCTTTATTTCCCCCTGTTATTTAACAGTGGCTCTAGGTAGTTCAACAGTTCATTATTTTATGTAGCATCCACATGTGATAATGAATTTCTTTGTGTTGTATATCTTTATTCCATCAATCTTATATCCATGATTATTTCCACTTATCCCATATCAATATCCTTTGGTTATTTTTATTACAACCACAATTATTTAATAAACTTTATATTATACTCCATAATATACCATATTACTTAATTTTAATTCCTTTCTTTATTAAATTACAAAACCAACCTTATTAATTCGGTATTTTATTTTATACCCAACAACTTTTATAAATTATCAAATAACCATATAACTTTATAATTTACTAATTAACCACTTAACATTTCGGTAATTTCAAAATGAATATTCTAATCTTTATAAATTACCAAATGACCTCATTAATTTTCGGTCTTGACATATACTTTCCTTATATTTACATCTTAA
This sequence comes from Limonium bicolor, assembly GCA_023374045.1. Lineage (NCBI taxonomy): Eukaryota > Viridiplantae > Streptophyta > Magnoliopsida > Caryophyllales > Plumbaginaceae > Limonium > Limonium bicolor. Next base: position 180,207,083 of record CM041778.1, on the reverse strand, counting down.
TCCCAAAACTTTATATAAGCCACATATTAACTTATAAACTATAGTTTTAGTATTTAATTTCCTAAAAATACCGAAAAGACCCCTAAACTTTCGTAAATTATATTTTCACCCATTACTCAATTCGGTTTTACAAATAAACTTTCATAAATTACATATTCACCCTAAAACTTTTATAAACTTAATATTTCATGTCATAAATCATTTTAACCCAAAGTTTTTGGTCAACCCAAAGTTTTTGGTCAACACTTTGACCAAGACTTAATTTCATAATTAATACTTTAATATACCCATAAAATCATAAGTAATTCGGTTGTAACTCTAAACTTTCCAATAATTATAAAATAGTCCCAAAACTTAATAAAATGTTATTTTAACACTTAACCACTTATTTAAATTCACCAAAATTCATAATATTAATTCCTACCTTATTATATCATAATTATACCAAATAACTCCTTTAGTTCTCGACAATCATAATAATACACTAAACTTTTCAAAATTTACATTTTAGCCACATAACTTTATAAACTAGCCATATAAATACTTGTAGCTATTTTTAATGTTCTCAAAATTTATAATATAAGTTAATACACTTATATATATTTCAAAAATCACCAAAAACACATATTGTTTTCGGCTGTAACATTTATTTAACATATAGTTTTAAAGCTTGATTTAAACCTTATATATATATATATATATATATATAATATATATATATATATAAATGTATATAAGCCATATAACACTTCTAAAAATTATGTTAATGACTTAGAATGATTATAAACTCAAAATAGAACATTTAATCCCTAGATAATTCGGCTTGTACATATATGTATCATATTTAATTTTTGTGACACAAATTTAAACCTTAAGGTAATAATCTTACCTTATATGTTATAATTTATATCTTGACAATATAACCCAATGTTTTTGGCCTTGATTTATCTAGAGGTTATACATAATTTTTATACCAAAGTTTGAAGCTTAAATCAAACTTAAACTTAATAAACCTTAATTAAATAAACTTACTCCTTAAATCAACACAATTCTTGTACTTGAATTCTCCTTGAATTCCAAGCTCTTCAAATGCTATTTTGATGAAGAGAATTCGGCCTCCTTGTACATATTTAGGAGATCCATTTGTTAGACTTCTAACAAGGATTTATAAATAAGATTTTGAGTAATTTTACAAGAGTTTACCTTAGAAATTTGACAAGGTATTTTTGGTACACCTTGGGATGATTGTAGATCCAAGTTTCCTTCATGAAATAATGAAGAGAATATAGATTTAGAAGCCTATAATTTTTGGAAATACCTTAAGGAATTTGCTAGGATTTTTCAACATAAAAATATACCTTAACTTGATCTTGTTGTTCCTTGTGTTGTTGTTGAATCTAGGAATCTCCTTGGAGTACTAGCTCACGTAAGGTTTAAGGAAGGAATCAAATTGGAAATAATTGGCATGTCACATGGCATTATTTTATGACTTGTTTTTTTTTTATTATTTTGATTTCAAAATTTGACTACAAAAGTCTCTCAATTAGACAAGTTTTCGGCTGATTGATAAGGAGTAGGAAGTCTTTGTTTGACAACTTGGAAGAAGAAGACAAGAGCTATGGTAGGTGTATGTTTTCTTTAGCATTTTAATTGTTGATTGTCCTTGTTTACCTCCTTGTATGTTACGGTAATAAGGACTGAATATGGGCAATTGATTCTTGATGATTGAAGACATTAGGACATGGCTAGGTAGGTAGGTATTCTACTTTGATTTTTATAAGGCAATCAAGCCTCATTTTTCCTACATGAAATCGGCTATAGTGTTGTACAAGGACTTTGATTTGTTGTTTGTATTGAACATAGGCATGTGTATTGTTAGGGGCTGATTTATTTGACTAATTAATGAGGCAATCAATTCCCCTTATTCTTGCAAGAAATCGGCAGGACATGCCATGGGAATGGGCAGGTTTCATTGTTTATAGTCTTGTACAAAAGTAGATCCAGCTTTTCCTTATTTGATTGTATTAGTTTTCCTAACTTTATTCCTTGTTGTTTTCTTGCAAGTCATATGGTAATGGGAGCCTCATTTGACAAGATTCTCATGATATAATATCATATGACACATGTAGGATGAGTCACCATGTCTACTAGACAATTTAAAAGCAAAATCCATGCCAAAATCACCCAAAATGGCGCCTAACATAGAGGCTATATGGGACTGATTTTAATTTGATTCCTATCACACTATATTTTAATAAGACCATAGTAATATGTGTAATAGGTTCCAGCATTTATTTGGTACATTTATACTATGGTAATAGATGAAAGTTTTAAGGTAAAAATGCTGATTTTATGTACCTTTTGATGATAAAATCGGCCCTATTTGTGCTGTGAGTTTATCACTGGCTTTAATTGATTTAGATGCTCAATTTATCACCTTTTAAGATTATCAACTCGTGGCTCCTCAAAAACTTCAAGGCAATTGCGTAAAACGCGTTTTTATGACACCCGAAGGTGTGTTTTGTGCTTTAAGGATTTTCTGGAAAATAAGTAGTCGCTATGAGTTTCAAGTGTTTATAAATATTGTTTATAGTCCATAATAATATGTTAAGTGTAATACCCCCATTCCACATCGAGATATGAGTAGTATTGTGAGTTCCTTATATGCAAACACATGAGTTGACTACAACAACAGGCCTTCCACTTTTAAGCCCAAGTGAGGATTGAGGGCCTAAAGTGGCTAGTTTTCAAGCCTTGATGGTTTGAGAGCTAGTTTGTTGGACAGTTACCCATATGGGGTGTTACAAATGGTATCAGAGCAAAAAACCGATTAGAAAATAGGTTAAGAAAGATTAAAAATGGATTAAGTTGTTTTAGGATTAAAATTTTGACAAGCCGTCTTATGGGGGAAATATTTTTCTTTTGTTGTGCTTATTTGTGCTTATTATATTTTCTTATTATGTGTGATTATGATTGAACATTTATGCTTGAGATGCTGAAGTATTGATGGAGATATATGTGTCCACAAAGGCATGAGTGATGATTATGGATATGGGTAAAAGTTGATGAGATTGATTAATATGTTGAGTGCCTATGGTGCTTAAGTCATTTGTCATGAAATTTCTTATATTGAAGGATTTATTGACTGAATGCTAGATGATTGAAACTCCATAGTGAATTATATCAAATTGAGAATGATAGGAATTTTATCTGAATTAATTATAGTCCTATGGTTGCGAACTTCGGTGAGATTTCTTGTTGCTCACAATCTTATCCAATTGTCCCTCATTCTTTGATTTAGGTACGAGTTAATTGAAAATTTAATTACGAGGATGTAATATTCTTTTAAGGGGGTAAACTGTAATACCCAAATTTATAATGGTTAGTGTTATGTTATAAACCTTATTGTAAATTACTTAGAATCGATTGGTTGAATATTAGGACAACAGGTCGATAGTATAAGTTTGAGCTTCGAGGACGAAGCTTTATTTTAAGGGGGGAATAATGAAATACCTCAAAATTTTAAAATAATATATTCCCTAGTTTACGAGTATATTATATAGTTTGCGAGCGTATTGTATAGTATCTAATAAAGTTAATTTGTTTTAAAACTATGGTAGTTGTGATTTTTTATCTTGTATTAATGATCCTTGTATTTCTCTAGTTAACTTGGTATATTTATTTACTAAAATGGAGCTAATAATAATAATAATAATAATAATAATAATAATAATAATAATAATAATAATAATAATAATAATAATGATAATGATATGATTCAAATAGTGTTGTTGATTTAAAATACATCTATTATATAATTTATGAGTATATTAGTTCACAAGCATAGTATATAGTTTATGAGTATGATACTATAATTTACGAGCATACTATATAATAAAGATAATTCGTGCTTTAAAAGAATCGGTTGTGATTTTAATGTGATAACACTGATCCTTGTGTATTTCTAATTATTAGCATATTTATTTGTTTATAATGGAGTTATAATTATAATGTTACGATTTAATTACTACTATTGGTTTTATTACATACACTAAATAAGTTAGTTTTAATAAGTCGGTTGCATCCTTTGGTGTTTTGTGCTTTTATTTAATTAATCAACTCTAACTTTTTGTATTTCTAGGGTGTTACTATTGTTTATAACGTAGTTATAATAATAATACGATATTAATGCTATTATTGGTTTTACTACATTTAATAAGTCTTTTTAATTTATTGGATTTATCCTTTAATATTTCCTAACTTTAATTAGAGAATCAATTTTAACTTTTTACATTTCCTAACTCCTAGTTTTCCACTTAATTAAAGACTTTTAAGTTTCTTTAGTGAATGATCGGTTTGTATTCCAATCTCTTCAATTTCCTTCCAGCTTTCCCTATATATATATATATATATATATATATCCCCATCTGCTATACCACTCAACCTACCCATCGCTTTCCCTCATCTCTCATGACTCCCTTCTCTCTGTTCAGAAACTCAGGAAAAAAATACACACAACACCCACCTCTTCTCATACACACAAAATACAGAAAGAAAACTCCCTAATCATCTCTACTATCTTGCTCTCTTCAACAAGACCCGAAAATGGAAAATTATAGGATCTGAATTTGTAAACGAGGAGCAGTAAAGTTGATTAAGTGCTTGGTTGAAGTGAATCGTAGCCAAATACCAGGTAAGTTACTGCGTTCACTAATTTTGTATTAACTGCGTAAATAAATTCTTGTAGTGGTTGTGATTGTTGTCTGTGAGTGACTATTATTTTGGGAACGAATTGTTTATGATAATGATTACTAGAAATATTTAAGTGTGCAGTTTATTATACAGTGATTAATTGGATATTATTTTTAGAGAGAGAGATGATGTGAAAATGTTAATGATATGATTATGTGAAATTGTAATTATTTAGTCATGATTATTGTGGCATGATTGAGTTTTGGTGGTATTTGTGGATTAAAATGAGATTATAAGGTGAATAATAACAATGAATAAAGGAATTATAAGGAAGAGTACCATGGTACATGTGGGCCGTATTAGGACACATGGATGAGATGGTAAATGCGGGCCGCATTAGGACGCATAAGTTTGAGATACTGATAAGTGTCTAAATGAGCATGTTTTAGGGTGTTTCATAATATATCAGCACTTTTCTGCTCATTTCTCACTTATCGTATGTTTTTCCTCTAGTTATGTTTTATTGATTAACTCACAAATTTATTGGTTTAAACATGAGGGAAAAAACCGAGCTAGGAGCAAAGTACACGAAGAGACGAACGCATCGGCGCAGACGGCGAGTAAAACGGACTTATAACAAAGAATCTGGAGCCGGTTGAGGTCCGGGACTTAAATCCAGAACTAAGTCCCGGACCAGCATATTAAAACAGGCCGAGAATAGATAGCCGTGGGTGGTCCGGGACTTAGGTCCCATACAAGGACCCGGACCACCCCTTGAAAATGGCCGAGGGATTCTGTAAGAAAGGGTCCGGGACTTGACTCATGTGCAAGGACCCGGACCAACAACATTGACGATAAACAGAGGCAACCGCCTCATTTTGGGCGGCCAAGGCATAGAGGCTACCGCCTTTAATAGGCGGACAAGAGAGGGGTTTGACAACGAGAGACAACCGCGTGTTTTCACGCGGACAACACCATGAAGAACCGCCCAAATACAGGCGGACATGACAAACAGGCAACCGCCTGTTTGGATGCGGACAGGAGCTAAGGCAAAAATCAGTCGCGCAGTCTTCTTCTTCGCGACGCGTTCTGCAAATTGATTCCGTTATCCATCTACTCTGCCGGCGCCTACCATAAATCTCTCACGCGTTCCAGATCTCTGTCCCCTGCAATTAATGAAGCAAATCAATGATCAACCTGCAATCAATTTTTACGTACGGATCTTCCTCTTCCTTTCTCTATATAAACCAACGAGCCTTCTGCTCAAAAATATATCCCTTCCTCTCAATCCAAAGCAGACCACAGTATCACCGTTCACCACATTTCCACACCTACGATCCATTTCATCTCTTATCCTCCACTTCTCCATTTTAGTTTTATTCTTCATTCCACACGAAGCAGAAGCACGATAAGAAGAAGAGAAGAAAAGGGAGCTGGAGCAGAAGAGAATTGCAGTCCAGTATCCGCCGGCAGTCTCCAAATTAACGGCTAACTCTTTCTTTTTATTACTGTTAATGTCTGAGTGATTTTACTCGTATCCTAGGATGGGGTTTGACCCCAAATAATTCAGACTTATTATTAATACCAAGTTTTCTTATAAATATTTGTTTTGTCTCTCTAAATTATTAAATGCTTAAGAACTGATCATTTTTATGCATTTACGGTTTCTCTTATTTCAATGATTTTGTAAATCTGAGAATAGACCACAAAGAAAGACAAACGTTAGATATTATCTCCTTGATTAGCAGATAAAATCCATCGCTGTTATTAAAAGAATTCTTGCTTAAAGCTAATTAATGATTTTAGACTTTTTCTGATTGTAAAAAGTCTATTGAATTAATTAAGAGTTGTCCTTATCTATGATTTAGGAAGGCCACAAAATAAATTCTAAAACAGACAAATAAGAGCAAATTAGGATTATAATTATTGTCTGTACTTAAATAAATATTTATCACCTGTTTCACTTATTAAACTTGTTTTAATTCCTTTCAGCAAATATTGTTAAATGCTTTAGCGTGACAAACTACTGCATTTATTTGGTAACTATCAACATATGATTTTGAGATAGTCAAAGTACCACAAAGGAATTAATCTTGGTATTTACACTCCGGATTGAGCAGGAAAATACTAAGGCTATTAATAGGAGTTCGTAACTGACAATTATTAACTCTAATAGACAATAAATATTTGAGACAGGATTATAAATGTTTAAGTAATTTAGGAAATTCCCCCGCTATCCTAGGATACCGTTTTCCATCCATTTACTTTATTTTACTGTATTTATTATTTCTGTACTAATCCTAAAAATCAAGCTTGCCTCCGGCTAAACCCCCAATTTACATTTTATGCACTTTTATTTATCTTTTTGTATATTTACTAAACTGGATAATTAATTAGATAATTGCGAAGTCTCTGTGGATACGACCTTGTTGTACTACAAAGATTGGGTTCACTGCCCATAGTTAGCAAGTTAGTTTAACTACTATTTTGCCCAACAGATACTGTGGGCCGCACTAGGACACAGTTAGCCCTAGATCTACTCCTTAGTCCTTTGAACTATTGGGGGGTGTGCACACTTAAGGATTTAGTGGCTTGGTTGGATTCCCGGCTGCGTGTTGGGGTCCGGGTTATAGCTGCGTGTTGTACCCAAAGAGAAAGTAAAGTTGTTTTGTCCTGGCTATGCGTTGGGACAAGGAAGATAATTAAAATAATTTGACTAATATATTTTTGGGTTACTAACGAAATCCAATGTGAAGTATTTTACAGTTATGATAATTTTGTTGTTGTGTGTTAATATTGTTGAAATGTTGTATGTGTGTGGTGTGGTTATATTGTTAAAATGATTTCTAAAGAGAAAATGATTTTTACGTGGTGAAGTGGTAGCTTACTCAGTTTTTCTGACTTTATCGTGGCCCTTTCTATGTTTGTTTGGATTTCTGCCACAGGTACTGATGAAGTCCTTGGGGTTTGGGAAGGCGACTCCACATAGTATGATTATTTATAGCTGGATTTTATTTTTGGCTTGATAATTCTACATTTGTAAGAAATTATTTTAATAGGCGTTGTATTTACTTTATTAATAATAATAGGTCGTTAGTGAGTTAATTATTTAGGCCTTAGCACTCGTTTAGTTGCGAGTGTGGAAATAATTCCCCGGGTTTAGATTTCGATTCCGCTGCTTACTAATATTAAACTTGAATTGTAAAAAAAATTGACCTAATAAAATGTTAGAAAATCGGGGTGTTACAAAGTGGTATCAGAGCAGGTCCATGAGACTTGGATATTAGGCTTGCGACGAGGACGTCACGTTCTTTGAGTGGGGGAGTATGTAATACCCCCATCCCACATCGAGATATGAGTAGTATTGTGAGTTCCTTATATGCAAACACATGGGTTGACTACAACAACAGGCCTTTCACTTTTAAGCCCAAGTGAGGATTGAGGGCCTAAAGTGGCTAGTTTTCAAGCCTTGATGGTTTGAGAGCTAGGTTGTTGGACAGTTACCCATATGGGGTGTTACATTAAGGTGTTACATTGAGTTACATGGGGTTATATCAACTCATAACTCAATATCCGGGCTACCGGGACACTCCCGAGCAAAATAGGAGTGTTAAGAATTTTCCCCGAGCACTTTGTTTATTTTTGAGAAAGTAGCTCAAGCATCCTCTTTATAATGTTGAACAACAATGTTAGGAACTCTAAGAATGAATTATATAGGAGTTCGTGCCACCTCGGCACTCCTCCGGGGCATTCTTGGGCCTTTATGGGGTCCCCATCAGGAACTTCCGAGCACTTTGTATTTAACTGGGAGTTTAGTATGAGGACTTCATCATATGTTTATTAGAGTGTTATGGTGTATTTAGAATGAAGTGTAATGCTTTACTTTATTTTATAAAGTACTTCCAGGACTTTCGGGCCTTAAGGGCCCTTAAGGGAACTCCCGGGCATATTGTATTTTTACTCAGTTCTAACTGAGGACTTGTGTTTTAAAGGTCATAAAATGATCCTTGATTAACTTCATATGAGTTTATAGCTTATATAACTTGGTTAGCTTAAGGTCGGGGCTTTAACGCTCGTTTTTTACCTTAAGGAGTTTAGGTGCGTTTTTAGCGCCTAACTGTTTATATACTTTTCTCAGGGTTTAATAATCCCCCAAATAATTTATATTTCCCTTTTTTAATTATTTAAAGGTTAGGGGTATTTCAGTTAGTCCAATCCCTTCATCTAAATTATCTATTACTTTGCCTAAACCTATGGGTCTTAACAATTGTCTTTATTTATTTTCCTAAGTGAGCTTACTCTAGTTCACTCCCTTGGTCAATTGACACTTATTACAAGGTCCGTAAGACCTTGGTTCCTTTACTAAGTCTTGCGTATTTGGATTGTAATAGGCTTCTAAATTAGCCATATTCTTTGAGCCTGAATATACTTTGCTAGCCAATCTCTAGTTGACTAATCTCAGTCCCACCCAATTCTCTTTTTCTGATTAAAGCACAATATCATCTTCCAGCCCATTTCCATTTTCTTTACTCTGATTAATACAAAGCCCAAATCAATTTCATCAGTTTGATTAGATTTACGACCTAGTTTGATTTTAGTTATGTTAATGGACTATTTTTAAGCCCAATTCTTTTTTTGTTAATCTGATCTGTTTAAACCTTCTCAATTCCAGCCTAACTAATTGGGCCATACAGATCAAGGCTCAATCTAGTCCAAATTAATATTAGCTAATTAAGTGTTAACTAACACTAGTCAATTTGACTTATTTGACCGATTTTAACCTAACCCTTAATTTAATTTTCCAAATTTATATTATGCCCCTTGTATTTTCAGAAAATACTAAATCGTCCCTAAATCTTTTCATATTTACATTTTTGCCCTGAATTTTCAGAACTTATACTTTCGCCCCAATTTAACTTAAATTACCATTTTCACCCTAATTAGTTCCAGAAACCTCAAATTTACCAGAAACCCAAAATCGCTAGATTTTCCAATTCAATTAAACCCTAATTCTACCATAAACCCTAATATCCCAATCAAACCTTAATTTTCAATTTTATCCTCAATTTCATTTTAAAACCCTAATTCTTCATTTTCCCCCAAACTAATCAGAACCCTAATTTGTAAAATTGGAACCCTAATTTAATCAATTGAATCCCAATTTCCTACCGTAACTCTAAATATCCAATTAACTCCATAATTACTAGTTTGAACTACATTTGAGTAAATATTTTTGGCAATCTCAAATCAATAACCAAACCCTAATTTTCTGTCCAATTTATGGTTTCAAATAACAATTTTCTCTCTAAACATTTCAAAACCCTAATTCAACTGTAGGGTTTCAATTTTGCAGACAAAACACACACACACATAAACATAATCCAACCGATTTGAATTTTCCATGAGTTAAAACACACTTTAATGTCCATATACAAAGAAAATTTTTTAGACAAAAACTCTATACTAATATTTGAAATCCGACACTTTCAGATTTTCTATTACTCATTGAGAGTTATTCATGAAGGAAGAGAAGGAGAGCATCTCTGAAATGCACACTAGGTTCACCAAGCTGATCAACAAAATGCTCGTGCTTGGAAGAACTATTTCAAATGAGGATCAAATTCAGAAATTCCTCAAATCACTTCCTGCATCCTTCGATAGCAAAGTCAATGCCATGCAAGAAGTCCATGATCTCTCTAAGATGTCTCTGGCAGACATGCTAGGATACTTAATGGCGTTTGAGTTAAATTACAACAAAGAAGCTTAGAAAGCGCGATAAAGGAGAAAGGAAAAAGCATAGCCCTTCAGGTAGCTGAGAATGAAAAATCTGAGACAGGGGAAGATGATGATGAGATGGTCTTCTATGCTAAGAGGTACTTTTGAAAGTTCATAAGAAACAACATGAGAAAAGGCAAGGAGCCCAAGGATTCTGACGATCATCAAGGGAAGAAAAATGACAAGTGCTTTGGGTGTTCAAAACGTGGGCATTACATCAAAGACTGTCCTCAACGACCCCGAGAGAACAACGACAGGATCAAAAAGCCTGTCCGAAGATCATTCAATAAAGGGCCAAGGAAAGAAGCCTTCATTGCTGCATGGGGGGACTCACAACTAAGTGACAACAATCAAACCTCAAGCAGCAATCTCTTAGGAGATGAAAAGGCTCATCTGTGCCTTGAGGAAGTTTTTCTGATGGCCCAAGGCAAGGAAATGTCAGAATCAGAGGAGGAAGAGGAATAAAACAAGGTAAACTACTCTCGACTTAGAAAGAAAATCAAAAAGTTGAACTTCTAGGACTCAGAAAGTTTTCTCTCATATTAGTTGATCAACTAGAGGCGTTAGAAAATGAAAATAAAGAACTTTTAGAGGAAAATGAAAAACTAGAAAAAATTCAGATAAGGATAACGTAGTAAATCTCACAAATGCGCTCAAGAAACTACAAACCGACTATAGTGAAATTCTTGTTGTCCATGAAAAAATGAAGTTAGGAAAACAACCTGAAATCGATGAATTGACTGCACTTAACAAGGAAAAATAACTAACATCCATCAAAGAAAAACATGTGAAACTAGAAACTGATGCTAGGGCACCCGTGTGGAAAAACTAACGACCAGTCGTGTACCAATCGGGAGCCAGTCGTTGAGGTGTCTTCCACCTATGCAGACGACCCGGTCACTATGAAGCCAATTGCTATAGAACACAATTTATGAGGCATTGGAAGCTCAAGAAAATATGGCTAGAATGGGTAGTCAAGAGTGATCCAAGAACAATGTCTGTTGGTGGAAATGGGTCAAAACTTTCTAGGGACCCTAACCCCACATTACGAACTTGTTAAGCGTATAATCGAGTGGGAAGGGACCCCTGCTGGTACATCGACAGTGGGTGCTCAAAACATATGACAGTAGACAAGTGGAAATTCTTCTCACTTGAACTAGGAAGCCAAGGAACCATTTCCTTTGGCGGCAACAAAAAGGGAAAAATAGTCAGTGTAGGTAAGGTTGGTTTTACTTCAGATTATGTCATTGATAATGTTAATTTAGTTAATGGTTTAAAATTCAACTTGCTCAGTGTATCTCAATTTGTGACAAAGGCAACTCAGTCCACTTCTATTCTACACATTGTAACATAGTAAGTATGAGTAACGGAAAGGAGTTGTTAAGGGGTAAAGATGGAAAAATGTATATGTAACTAGTTTGGAGGATATTGACAGTCTAAATCTTTCATGTTTGACTGCATCAATAGATGACTCCACACTATGGCACAAAAGACTAGGGCATGTTAGTATATCCTTGCTAAGAAAACTAGTCAAGAAACAGTTGGTAAGAGGTCTCCCTGAGATTAAGAAATCTTAAACCAACCTTTGCGATGCGTGTGTAAGAAGCAAACAAACTAAGACTTCTTTCAAATCAAAGAACTTGGTAAGTACATCCCAAGCCACTTGAACTACTTCAAATGGACTTATGTGGACCAATGAGAATCAGAAGTTTTGAAGGAAATTGGTATGTGTTTGCGATTGTTGATGACTACTCACGGTTTGTATGGACAATCTTTATTGCTTCCAAAGACGAAGTCTTTGAGAATTCCAAGTCTTTGCAGGAAAAATCCAAGTACAACTCAATCTTAAAATCAAGGCCCTTCGGTCTGATGATGGGTCAGAATTTGAAAATCAACAATTCATGAAAATGTGTAAACAACATGGAATCAATCACACATATTCAGCACCTAGAACTCCTCAGCAAAATGAGGTAGTAAGTAGTTAAGTAAGAACAGAACAATGCAAGAGGTAGCTAGAGCCATGCTTTTGGGGAGCAGTCTTCCTCATGTCTTCTGGGTTGAAGTTGTAGCAACTGCTTGTTACATCACCAATAAAACGCTCATATGACCAATCCTCAACAAAAACACCCTATGAGCTGATCAAAGGGAGAAAACCAAGCATAAGTCACTTTAGAATCTTGGTTGTAAGTGTTATGTCCATAACAATGAAAAGAATTCCCTAAGAAAGTTCGATGCCAGAAATGATCTGGCCATCTTCTTTGGGTACTCAAAAAGAAGTTGGGCATACAAAATCTACAAAAAGAGGACTCTGAAAGTAGAAGAGAGTGTACATGTGGTCTTTGATGAGGCTGAAATACATAAGATCAAAGAACCTGAAGAAGATGAAGTGTTTGGAATTGGTCAAGCTAGACAAGATCACTGTTAGTAGATATATATGATATCTCTACCTAGACAGTGTACCTATCGTTTTGTGGAATAGTGAATTGAGTGGGGTTGTCGATCTCAGGGACCTCGTTCAATTAATTGACAATTTATTAACTTTTTCAAGTTTTTCTTAATTAATCTAATCGTAACTAAATTAACAAAAAAGAAATAAAACAATTAACTAACAATAACTGGAAAAATGAAAATTATAGGTGATTAATGTGGTAGATAAAAGACGCTCCCCAGGTAATTCTGCTAACCTATTTCTTCAAATCCTATTAAATAACAATTTCACTAACATTGCAATAAACTCAAAAACTTTAGATAATTCACCGACTGGGTCATCTACAAAGAATTCTAATTGACTGGAAGAACTAGCAGCAGACTAATGCTCTAATTAGAAACAAAGCAATCACTTTAAGAACAGTTCCTATTGGAGATAGATTAACCTATAGGCGGGGTCACACTTCTAGTTGTTAATCCGGTTTAACTTCCTATGTCTTGTTAACTAATCACAGCACCACATTTTGATTAGAAAACTACAAAACGTAACTTTGATAATTAGCTAGAAAATCAAAGCGCATGAAAACATGAATTAAACTATTGCATTAAATAAAAGTAGTGAAATAATTACATGATAAAATTCTACGAAATAGGTTCGCTTCCCCAACCCGAGAAAGATAAATAAAACTACTCGCTCATGGTTTCAGAAAAGAAAACAAATATTGAAACGAACAAAAATAACATGTAACGGATAAAAGCGTAACACACAATAATAATGTAATAAATAAACTCAGTTTACTAACAAATTCCAATGTTACTGGTTCTACCCCTTTCCTTGCGCTTGACTGCTGCGCCTTCCTGTTGTACCGAATGTGTGCGAATGTAAGCTGGAGGTACGGAATATGGTGATGGAATGATGGTGTGTTTGGTTCATGTCGAAGGATGAAGTCTGGTGGGCGTGGGTAGGCTGGGAACGGAGGGATGAAGATGGATGGATGGTGATAGGTGTATGGCTGGGGAGCGATTGGAGTATGGAGGAGGCTGGGGATATGGATATGTGGAAGATATTCCCCGTTAGTCTCGCTATGCATGAATATATAGGTTGCTCCCGATTTATCTTCGCGGAAAGATAAACTAATATTTATTTTTATCTTTTTGCGGTGCGAATCGACTCATCACCCCGTAATGTTCGTGTGCACCTGACTTTAACTCTGAATCCAGGAGCCTCGACAAAAATGTCTACACCTCACTCCAAAATGTCGGCCCAGCCTTCTCTTAAATGTTGATCCAAGGATTTGGTGGCGCTCGTCCTGATTGCTGCATCATGTTTTGTCGGCCGCTCAGCCCAATTTCTCAGCGCCTATGAAGTTTGATCCCCTCTATGCAGCCATCCATCATTACATGGCCCATCTTGTCACATGTCCGCTTATACATTCAATGATAACATCACGAATGATAGAATATTTTATCAATCCGATGAGTGTGCAGTTAAAACAAATGATAAGAAATTATTTATGAACTGCTGGCTCCTCATAAAGCTTGCAACAATCATTAATTTATAATGATCAATCATTAAATAATGAGTAGTCATTAAATAATGAGAATCATTATTAAAGTGATATAAATACAAGTGCAGTATTGTTCACGTGTATATGACGAATATTATAATATTCAAGAAATAGTGATGTGTTATATATATATATATCATCATTTGTTGCATTTGACATTAAAAATAAATCAACTCTCATCTAAATATAAATATTAGAAAAATCATAAGATAAGTGTGAAATATAAGCCAATTCATTACAAATTATAAGTTAAATAACCCATAAAAGTATATATAGATTGCACACTTATCAAACTTTCTCACACCTAGCTTTTGCTTGCCCTCAAACAAATAGAGAATATAACTACTTTTAAGCACCATAGTATTGAACCTTAGGAACAAACAACTACCAAAGGAAAACGAGCTAAATGACAATCAAAATAATAGTTCTACTATTTGCTGTAGATTTCGCAATTGGTGATAAAGAGTGAAGTTAAAGGCATGGAGATGCTAGATTACAGAAACTGAAACATAATAGTTTGAGATCTTCCACCATTTCTTTCTCTAACCTTTGTATGACAAGGGGTGTGAAGTAACGCCTTATTCCGCGATACCTTTCAACACCACATACTCATGATCAGAATAGGCAAAATTGAATTACGCTTTTAACTTTTCAAGTTTTGTTTCTTATTTAACATCTTATTCTGCCATTTTCAAATTCAATTCATCCCCTCAGACTTTTCTCTTCACCCCTATAGCGACTTTGGGCCTTCTATCCCAGATCACGAGACCTTAAGTAGATGGATGATGAAGCACCCCCAATGACTTAATAACCGAATGAAGAGTCCTGTTTTAGGTTCAGAAAAATTTTCGATTCAGATCAGCGGAGTAGTTTGCCTTATCCTTTTCATACCGAACTTTCTTATCATTCTCAAAATCCTAAACTAGACCAATTCAGTTTTTTCATAATCAACTAATCCACCAAATTTCAGTGTAAATAGATTCAATCTAGATAAAACTGTACATACAAACATCCAGAAGCAGAAAGATTCTTGAGGTGGCCATCAGGCTTGTTTTCAAAACTTTAACAAAAAAATTTTCACCTGGAGATTCAATATTTATTGGCGCTTAAAAGAAGTAATCCTTTCAAAATAAGAGGACAAACAAAAATAAATGCGGCATTAAGTGCATTTGTCAATATTTAGAAAGTACCCCTACTTCCTCACACTTAAGAGGAGCAATGTCCTCATTGTTCACGAATTAAAACCAAGAAAAGGGCTTTCTAAATATTGCAAACTCGTCAAGGGTTAATGAAAGATCTCGTGGACTTGGTTCATGCAAAGCGTAAGCTGGACTGAAATAAAAGTGAAAGGACATGAAAACTCCCCTGATATTTTCATATTGAGGAAGAGTACTGAAAGCGTTGCATTAGCAGCACAGGCATAACCCTGCTAATTAAATGTAAACTATAAAAGAAATAAATGCAATGAATGAAAGGAAATAAAAACCAAAATAAACGCAAAACATAATAAGATTAGCACTGGGTTGCCTCCCAGTCAGCCGCCCTTCTTTATAGTCTTTGGCTATACTCTCCTCAACTACGTCATTCCATTGCCACATGTTGAATCAGGAGGGTTACGCTTAACAGGATCCACTAGACATCTTCTTTTTGGTTGAAGAATCCGCTTAACCCGCCAAACTTTTTCAACTTTTTTCTTTTGTCGTATTTGTTTGGGGGTGTACTACATCATGAGAGTCATCAGGACAAGCAAAATTGAAACCCCACCACAAAACACACTTTAAACCATCTGCAGAGGGAAACATAAACCATCACATTACTTAACCCATTGGTGTTTACACGCCGTTAACCACCACGTGGTTAACAAGGCTAATACATACACATTGTATCGGTCTGATGGACTAGATCCCCGAGCAACTACACAATACAATCCTTATCCATTTCCAACAATTATTTACATATACATCCCCCACTGTACCGAGTATTAATTAACCAATGCCGATAACAAATTCGGTCTTAACTACACCATAATACATACACCATTAAAAGGCTACCCATGTATAAAACCCACCCGTCCTACTCTCGAACGGCTTCCAGCTCCTTGTACCTGAAATAGAAAGGAAGAAAGGGTGGCCCCTAGGGGCTCAGCACTGCTGGTTATGGAATCCCCGCAGCCCGCATGCTACCGGGCCACGCACAACTAATTGTCGTCTTCGAGCATGCGGTTGATTATATTTCATGCATGTAAACCATAAACACACAACACATACTATACCCATCAATAGGGCTCAACAAAACATCCAACACATCCACGATTAACAAGTCATTCATTGCTTCTTTAACCCTAAAGTGGCTCTCCTCAAACGGAGACACTTCCTTAATAGACGACACTTACCCTTAAATCGGGTTATCCTTAAACACCTCTTATTTAATCCGGAATTCATAACCGTGATCCACATACTCACCTTTACCACATATAACTTCACCTCGCTATAGGAATAGCAGTACAACAATAACACACACACACGGGTACGGTTCTCTTAAGGAACCGACCCGACCATGATTAGTTCCCTTTAGAGCCTAGAGAATGTTGCCAAACTCATGTTAAACTCGTACCATAACACGTCACCGTTTCTTTAAATGAACGGATAACTTAACACTAAGGTGCGTCGGATATAGTAATCCAATCACACCGTACAACCATTGTATGCCCCAGTAAACCGACGTGAGTCAGTAATATAGCTTTGGTTAAGCTAAAGGGAAGATTGGAAACCCAATGAGTAAACAACCATAACATACCCAAGAGAGTCGAACCGGGTATGACATCGACCCTCGTCCATCACACGCGTGGCCGGAACATGACCGGTCTCCTCCTCACCCCCCATTAGTACACATATACTTATATTAAGTAGTTAGAGCTCCTTTATGGAACCTATCACATCCACACACCATACGGTATCAAACCGAGTTAAACACGCAAGGGAGATTCACACACTTGCACATAATAGCATCACACAACTAACTCACGCATAGCCGTGGTTAGAACGTCCCCAAGGTTTGGGTCGTTAAATCCGAATACCGATATCTCATGTGTACCTAGATTTGGTTAGCTAAGGTTTAACACCTATTTGAGGTTAAACGGTATCGGGACCTATTACGCCACATAAATGAATTACTATAAACTCATTACATGTTTTGATCTTACAAGGTGGCAAACACTCAGAAAAACACATTGGCATACAAGCCGGTGTAATCCGGTAGGACATAGGTTGCAAGAAAACCATACCTGTCTCCGGAGTCCACTCCACCATGTCCACTTATGTTCCTCGAACAATTCTCGAACAACTGGTACATTAAAGTTACCTTCATTAACATCGGGGTAACATGTTTGTGTAACGCCGAATGACTATGGTTAACCCCGTTTAACTAGTTAAATACCTTTACATTTTTAACTTGTTTTACTCTCACATTTTATTCCAACTTCTCACCCACCAAATTGTCATTATAACTCACCAAACATGTCCTTAACAACCTTACAACATCATTATCCATCAATCCCCATCATTAAACATCATTTTCACACCTTAAACAACATTTTTAGAGTGGTCCGGGACTTGGTCCTTACCTTAAGTCCCGGACCAACACATTAGGAAAACCTTCGGCGTATTTAGCAGGGTGGTCCGGGACCTTGTACTCACCCCAAGTCCCGGACCAAACCAGTGGTGCACTCTCGGCCTATTTTCATGCATAGTCCGGGACTTGAACCATAACCTAGGTCCCGGACCAAACCTACAGAATTGTTAAAATTGCATTTTTCAAGTGTTGTTGCCTTAGTTCTCCACCTCCATTAATTGTATAAACTTACCATATGATCTTAGGTATATTCTAATGCCAAAATACCACTTCGATTCACCTTAAAACATTGTCCAACTTGTTACCCAATTTTCTTATACATACACCAACACTTATAACATTTGACTCTAGGTTTCTAAATGGTGTTTCTCACCTTTGATTACAACTATCCCAAATGCTTTCTCCTTACCTTAACATCATCTCCCAAGCATCTTATCTTACTAAACAAATCTTCTTTCACAACTTCCTAAAGTTCCTTTCTCAAAGCCTTAACCAAACATCTTTCTCTTCTTATTCACCAACATTACCTAAACTTTAAACAAACTTCTCCAAGACTTTAGTACTTCCTAAAACAAACCCATTTGATTTCTAAAACCTCCAAGATAAAGCCTAAATCCTTGTAGCACCTTAAAACACCTTAGTGCATGTTTTATTCCTTAGTAAACATTTATCCATTCCTTACATTCGCTAGTTGACCAAAGTTCACTTAAACACTTAAAACTCCTTATGCATTTTACAAATTTTCGCCATAGGTTCTCTTAGCATGTCATCATTCCAAAACTCATAGTTCTCACCATTAAACATTCAAGATCACCTAAATCCATCAAGAACACCATCACACACAAATCTTCACCAAATTACACCACAACACAATATGGTGCTCAACTTAAATTGCTTGGCACTTAGGCCCTTAAATGACATGGCTCTTAGGCCCTTAAATTGCATAAACCTTAAACACTGAATTTCCCACATTAGTATTGCCTTTGACCTGCAAATACACCCAACAAAACATATTCCCTTAACAAACTCCTTGAGAGCATTTCACTAGCTCATTTACCATTGGCTCCTTAGATATTTTATTAAGCAAATCAAGCTCATTTCCTAAGGCATTTAAATCACATTGAGATAGTTTGTTTACCTCTTTCCTTCCAGATTTTTACTTGAACATTCTTGTTCTTCCTTGTTTGGAAATCGGCTAGAGCACTTGGTTACTTGCCAATGTTCTAACCAACACACAAGTACAACCAATGAGCATTCAAGCTTCATGCTTAAACTTACTTACAAACCCTAGGTTATACATATTGTCTTAACACATAAGGGTAGTTGTTTTACCTTAGATCTTGAAGAGAGTTTGAATATATACCAGAGGACTCCACCTAGTCCATGAAAGGTTGGAATGAAGCTATGGAAGAACAAGAGAAGACACCATTAATGGTGAATTTTCGGACACACCAAAACATGAGGGAAACATCATTTTTCTTTGAGTTTCCTTACCTTGAAGCAAAGGAGAACAATAATATGCAGAAAGGTGAGCTCAAGCTCCTCCCATGGAATTCCTCTTGGCACCGAAATGGAGCTCTTGGAACTTTGAAAGGATAGAATTGAAGAGCTTGATGAGAGGAAGAGAATGGTGGTCTCAGAATTTATTTTGGCCAAGTGAGCTAGGAGATCCAAGTGGTCAAAGGTGGAAATTGATGGTGGTGTTGGTGTTGCTGTATAACCGTGAGAGAGCAAGAAAGGAGGTAGAAGAAGGGTTTGCTACGTGGGGAAATGAAGGAGAATGAAGAGAAGAGAATGAGAATAAGTCTTGTTAGTTTAGATATTTAAGTAAAGTAAATAGTGTTTTACTTTACAAATTCCTATCTTATCAATTTAACAAGGGAATGACTCATTATCTTATGAGAAACCGGCCCCCAACAGTAGCAAGGGGTATTTTAGTCCTTATTTGTCAATTTAATTACTTATAACAACATATGTTAAAACTAGCTTATTTTAGTTACTATTCACTGAAAACAAGGCACATAGATGTGAAATTTTTAATTTCCCATTGACCTAGACCTCCAAATGTGTTACGAATTAGTACACATATTTTTTAAGAGTAATGATGGACACCTAGCCATTCAAAACTCATTTACAAGACAATTTTCCAAAAATGTGCTTTAAGACTCCTTAAAGCACATTTTGTGTTTTAACTTGTTTTCAAGCTTGGTTTTCTTTAGTAATTGATTTAATATGTTCATTAACATATTTCCAAGGTCTAGGAATGACCTTTAGGTTCTATACAAGGTTAACCAAGTCTAGAGCAATTATTTGCTTAAATTGACCTTAAGGTGTTTCCTTGTGTTCTGTTTGGTTTAATTGTCCACCAACGTTCCCTAAGGACTTAATTAGCCTTATTAAATCATAATTGAATTTTACAAGGTCTTGGTAGGCTCTTTGGGTCCTAACCAAGTTCACTCCAAGTTTAGAGCATGTTTTTGCTCAAACCATTCCTTAGTATTTTATTATGTTTTACTATGGTTTAAATTGTTCACTGATGTTTCTAAGGCACTTTTTAGCCTTTAAATACCATAGTTTAACATTTAACCAACATATGAAGGTTTGGGGTATTTCAAAAATAAATATTATCCTTACTTTTGTCCGGCGCCTCATTCATGCAGGCAGTAGAAGAATGTTTCTTCTTGACTAGCACCTCAGTTTTCTTACATGTGTAACACCCCATCCAACATTAACATACTTACAATAAACTGCAGCGGAAGAACAACCTCATCACATTACTTAACTCGTTGGTGTTACACGCCGTTAGCCACCCACGTGGCTAACAAGGCTAATTCATACACATTGTACCGGTCTGATGGGCTAAATTCCCGAGCGTCTACACATTACTATCCCTTTCCATTAACACAACAACAACATACACCTTCCAACTATACCGAGTATTTATAAATTGATGCCGACAACAATTTCGGTCTTACTACACCTACTGTATGCATACACTTAAATGATTACCCATGTACAACGACTACCCCGTCCTACTCTCGAACGGCTTCCAGCTTCTTGTACCTGAAATAGGAAAAGAAGAGAAAGGGTGGCCCCCAAGGGGCTCAGCACCTTTGCTGGTATGGTAATCCGCAGCCCACATGCTACCGGGCCACGCACAATTACTTGTCGTCTTAGCATGCGGTTGATTATATTTAAATCATGCATGTAACAGTGAACACACATCACATAACATTCGCCTCAACGGGCTCAACAAACGGATAATATATCCTTACTAATAAGTCACTCATGGTTCATCATCCCTAGAGTGTTCCTCCTCTAATGGAGCTACTTCCTTAATAGACGACACATACCCTTAAATCGGGTTATCCTTAAACGCCTCTTATCACAAACTGGGAATCATATCCATGATCCACACACTCCACATTTTACAACCTACAACATACACTACATACAACACTTAACAACACTTTGCACGCTTTCACGTGCACAACATAATACCGCAATAGATATTGCATCACAACAAAAATACATAACATAACGGGAGTGGTTCTCTTAGGAACCGACCCAAACATTGTTTATACACTGGTGAGCCTAGAGAATGTTGCCAGTCTCATGATAAGCTCGTTATACAATAACAACAACACTCATTACCGTCCTAATAGTTGGACGAGTAACTTAAGTTAAGGCGGTTCGGGTTTGGAGGCCCGAACACACCACACAAACACATGTTCCCCCTAAACCGATCATAAGTCAGAATAGCTAAGCTTTGGAGTAAGCTAATGGGAGATCATAACCCGTGAGGGAAACAACCATAACAAAGAGAAGGGTAAGGCTAGGAAGGATACCTCTCCCAAACAACGCGCGACCGGCCAAACCGGATTCCTCACTACTGTTAGTACATACTTACTTTAGATATTAGTTAGAACCCCACTATGGAGTCTATCACATCTACACATCATACAGTATTACAACTGTGTTAGACACACAAGGGAGATCCTACATTCACATACACATATCACACATTTAACACACGCATAGCCGTGGTTAGTACGTCCCATGGTTCGGGTCGTTTACTCCGAATACCGAACTCTCATGTGATCCTAGACTCAGTTAACTAAGGTTAACACTGCCGAGGTTAAATGGTATCGGAGTTGAACACGCCACATATATGAATCACTGTAAACTCATTACATGTTTTATCTTACAACGTGGCAAACATACAGAAAAACACATTGGCATACAAGCCGGTGTAATCCGGTAGGACACAGGTTGCAAGAAAACCATACCTGTCGCCACGGTCCACCATATCATGTCCTTTTAGGTTCCTCGAACAAATCCCGTACAACTGGTAACATCACAATTACTTTTATTAATTGGGGTAACATGTTTGCTTAACGTTTAAAGCGCCCATAGTTTACCCCGTCATTCCCGTTACACTTAACTTACTCTTGTGATATTAAGTTTACAACTCTCACATCAAACCCACACTTGTTTACACATTTTAAGGCCTTTATATGCCACCAAACAAGGCCTAAACCTCACCTAAAACCATTACCATTCAATTCCCCATGATTAGAAGCCTTTAAAACAGATTTTGCAACACTTTGACTGGTCCGGGACTTGGTCCGGACCCAAGGTCCCGGACCACTTGTAGAATGTACTCTCGGCCTTATTTTACCCTTGGTCCGGGTCTTGGTCCTGGACTAAGGACCCGGACCATTCTAAACTTCACTCTCGGCTCTTTTTAAGGGGTGGTCCGGGTACCTATACAAGGGCTAGGTCCCGGACCATGTTATTAATTGTCAAAACATCATTTTTCAACCCCTAAACCAACCTTAAACCTTACCTAATCATTCCATAAACTTTCCACATGTTTCCTACATGTTTAAACACCTTAAAACAAGCACTAAACTTTCCTAAATCATCACTAACTGGTTACTCAATTTCTTACAACAATTCCTAGCACTTATAACATTTTTCTTAGATTTCTAAGTGGTATATCATGCCTACTACCTCAACTAACCAAAGTGTTGTCTCACAAACATTACCACCACTCCAAAAGCATTATTCTCATACACACCTCCTTTGCACAATTGCTTATAATTTCCACAAGTTTTCACTTAGACCTTCACTAGGCATTTCTTTTCCTTTGTTTACCAAATCTTGAACAAGACTTAACACTTCACATAACAATTCCTTGGTGTGTTCAAAACACCATTTGAGTTCTAAATCCTCCAAGACAATGCCCATGGCACCTTAACACCTAAGAACACCATGATTCACCTTCTTCCACCATCTTAACACTTAACAAGTTCCTAGTACCTTCTAGGTCTTAAAATCTCATTTCATCACATAAACTCCTTTGTTTATCAACTAAATTTTGCCATAGCTTCCCTTGTAACTCTCACACCCAAACACTTAGGTTTTCACCTTTAGACAACCAAGAACACTTAAATCCATCAAGAACATTTTTACACACAAACTTCACACATTAAGCACTACATCACAATATAGTGCATGACTTAAATTGCTTGGCACTTAGGCCCTTAAATAACATGGCTCTTAGGCCCTTAAGTTGCTCAAACCATAAACACTGAATTTCCACAAATATAAGCCTTTGACCTGCAATTACACACACCAAGACATATGTTCCTTTACTAATCTCCTTGAGAACACTTTACTAGGTCATTCACCATTTGCTCTTTAGGTAGTTTTAACAAGCATTATAAGCTCATTTCTCCTAATGCATTAAACCACATTGAGATAGCATATTACCTCTTTCCCACACAAACTTCTTTCTTGTTTCCTTATAAAACCGATAAGGTATTTGATTCCTTGTCAACTACTAAGCATTATACAAACAACATAATGAGTATTCAAGCTTTAAGCTCCATCTCATTGTAAACCCTAGGTTTACATTATTTCAAAACATTAATGTAGTTGTTTTACCTTAATCTTTGAAGGGTGTTTGAATATCTATGAAGAGAGGACTCCACCTAGTCCTTGAAAGATTCAAATGGAGCTAGAACAAAGTAACACAAGGAGCTCCATCAATGAATATTTTCGGTCACACACAAAACATGGAGGAAACTTGATTTTTCTTTGAGATTCCTTACCTAGGAGCAAAGGAGATCAATAATATGTGGAAAGACAAGCTCAAGCCCCTTCAATGGTGGAACTCCATGGCACCGAAATGGGGCTTTTGAAGTTTTGAGAAGATAAGAATGAAAAGCTTGATGAGAGGAAGAGAATGGTGGTGTTTGTTTTTGATTTGGATAAGTGAGCTAGATTTTACAAGAGATCAAAGGTGGACTTCCATGGTGGTGGTGCTGTTTTAACGTGAGAGAACAGCAAGAAGAGAGGTTGAAGAGAGTGGAGCCGTGTGAAATGAAGAGAGGAATGAGAGAAATGAGATAAGTTTGCTTTTTAGAAGATATTTGTGTTTATAAAGCAAATAGTAACTATATTAGTCATCTTTATTTCTTTAACAAGTTAACAAGTGAGTGGTGAGTCACCACACTAAAGAAACCGGCCCCCTTTATTATAATGAGGGTGTTTTAGTCTTTGTTGACCAATTTAATTACTTATAACATTATGTGTTACAAACTAGCTTATAAAAATCACTATTCACAAAACAAGGCACATAGAAGTGAAATTTTTGATTTCCCATTGATATAGACTTCCAAATGTGATACTTATAGTACACATGTTAATTAAAGAGTAATGATGGACATTTAGCCATTCAAAACTCATTTACAAGACAATTTTTCAAAAACGTGCTTTAAGACTCCTTAAAGCATTTTGTGTTTTAACTTGTTTTCAAGCTTGGTTTTCTTTGGTAATTGATTTAATATGTTCATTAACATTTATAAAGTATAGGTACGACCATTAGGTCTTATACACATTTATCCCAAGCTTAGAGCACATTTTGCTCATATTGACTTTAAGGTATTTTCTTGTGTTTTATTTGGTTTAACTGTCCACCAAAGTTTCCTAAGGACTTATTAGCCCTATAAAATCATAATTAAATGTTATCAAGTCTTGGTAGGCTCTTTGGGTCCTAACCAAGTTCACTCATAGCTTAGAGCATGTTTTTGCTCAAACTGTGTCTTAATGCTTTATTGCATTTATTATGGTCTAAATTGTTCACTGATGTTACTAAGGCACTTTTTAGCCTTTACATACCATAGTTTGATATTTAAACCACATATCAAGGTTTGGGGTATTTCAATCTACCCCCTTAAAAGAACTTCGTCCTCGAAGTTCACACTTTCCCACACATCATTAAATCAGAATACGGGGATTACTTGGAAATAAACTTCCATAACCAAACACACTTTACATCACAACCTCGGACTTAATGGTCCGGGCAACACATTCACATCCACACATAACATAACATATCCACATGATAACCTCGGACCCTATGGTCCGGGTATCTTAACAACACTTACACATACATAACAACCCCTTGGACTCACTGGTCTGGGTAACATCACAACATTTGGACACATAGGTCCCCATAACATAACAGTCTTCAGACACTTAGGTCTATGTAACACAACACATTTAGACTCATAGGTCTCAATAGCATACACTTTTAGGAGATCAAAGTAAATAACATTTATTACACATACCACACAACATGTCATAGCACGTAACAATCAAAAATATCTTTTACATACACACTGTGATCCCGCAGAACCCGGTCGCGATGGACACCTTCCGTCCCCGTGCCTTTGGGAGATTAAAACAATCACTTAAGTTTAAAATTTCCTAGTGAGGTTAAGTAAGAAGACTTTAATTACGTAAAGTATCCATCAACGTTTTATAAATACCAATTTAAAATCCTTTTGAAAACACACACAACTCCAAGTCCAACTTAATCTTTGTTGTCTTTCTTAGCGTGGTTATTGTGACCACTTATAGGGAGTTTCAAGAGTCAAACCTGATGTGATCAGCATCAGTGTTGAACTATCCTTCCACCCTAATTTGTGTTCGGCTTCCCTTGATCACATGCAAATCAAGTTCCACCTCCCACTTCATTTTCAAGCATCAAGTAAATCACTCATTTCCAATTTTCTCTTTTTAATCATTCTAATCATGGTCATACATCTCCAAAGGATAGAACTCCGTCTATCAGTTACCTCCACTCACTTTAATCCTGTTGCCTAGGGAATCTTATTCTCACTAGGTTCTATGTCGGTATCATGCCCTTTCTTGAATCATATATAGTATGTATATACACATATATTTTGTCAAATACAACACACAACTTCACATTTATACACTGTCGGGGCTTTTGTTCCCCCGGGAGCTTCTCTACTCCCCACACTTGTACTATCACACACAACTGTTAACAAATACACGCACTTATCACAATGGTATTCGCATCTTCTGTGCGCAATTACCACAATTAAACCATGAATGAATGTGTATGTTTACGTAACACACACACCAATCATCAAAACAATAATATAATTTTGTGCTATGCACAATAAATCACATACACTACGTACACTTGTACGGTAATATACACTAAGTGGTTTGCGCGCTTTATCCCCCTTAAAAGGGATTACGCCCACGTAATCAATCACTAAACATTGGCTTAAATGTTCTGCCGTCGTGAAGTGTTTAACTTCCACGCGGTCTATTACACAATGGATTTTGATTAGAGGATCTTAACCATATTGGCGGTTTAGTTCCTAAACCAAGAATTCTCATTGGAGTTTGTTTAAACTCTTAGTTGGTTTCGATTCTGGCCTGTTAGGCTTCTAGGCGTTAATAATTAGCCATTCACTCGTGTTCACCATGTACATTCAACACTTGAATCACTGGCTCACTAGTTTCTGCTGCGAAACTCTAATAACTGTAGAGCTTAATTGCTCCATTTGTTATTCTTACTGTATTGTACATCCCCAATTGTCACCTTCATCTTGGTAACAATGGTTTCTCAACCGACGCACGGTATCTTTTACCCTGAGCGGATTCGGTGAGTTTCACAATTTTCCCTCCACTTCCATAATAATTTACTGTGTATACAGCTATGTATTTCACAATGACTGACTTGTTCCCTTCCGACTATTGTCGGTTGAGATTGAGCTACTACCTAGTGTGTAGTGCTCTCTCAGTTATTTACAACATTTGGGGTATATTCCATACCGATATTTGGCAGTTAGTGCTACTGTAGTCACTTACTGTTAATTATGTCTCCACATTTGGTTTTGTACAAGTACTCTTTTATTGGTGCGGTCTTGCATTTCCTATGCATCGGCCATTATAACATTATTCCACCATAATTAACATGTTTCCAATTCCTAGCTATCCCACTCGATCATTACTGCGCAAGTGCAATACCAAAACACTCAGTCATACAGAGTGCAGAGGCGTAAACTCTTGACAATAAATCCCTTATGTGATTGCAGTAGGAATTCACACTAAGTTCCTTATCACATAGTACCGACCATTGGCTTATTGCCCAGTCTGTGTATCATCACTTGCTTGCATGTCCACTGAGTTTAACTCATAACTGGTCTTATCTGTTACCTTATCGTTTAACAACATTTATACAACGGTCGCTTGTTGCGCACTGTGCTCTTACTATTGTATAACACTAACTTACATGGTATTTACTGTCACACTAACTTCCACACATACTTACATCATTCGTATTATGGTTCATCACTCATTTGGATGACTACTGAATGCTCCTTGAGCATTAATCATTCGAGTCACAAGCTGGCATTATTCAGCCAGGTGCTTCACTTTATCCACATACTACTAAGCTAATTGCTCTCTTTCAATAATAACATCGTCCATCCTTAACATATTTCTTGAACTTGATTCACATAACTACCGCTCCTGCGGTGTCACAATATCGAGAGGTATCCCCACTCTTAATGCAGTGGTTCGTTTACCACTCTATTCACTTATACAACATAAACTTCCATCAATCGAATTTTATATAACATATCTTGCTTATGGCTTATAAGCCTTATTTGCCTTGAGCTGGGCTCATTGTAGGCTGTCCACACACATGTACTTCTCTGTACAATATTACATGGTTTGGATATTATATTGGGCTCCATGACAAGTCGTTGCATCACGTTTCCTTTCATGGGATTCCCCTTAGGTTTGTCAGTCCGTCTCCTGACAACTCATGTCTAAACTGGGTGTTAGTTTCAACCCTTGTGTTTCTGTCATGCATTTCGTTCAACAATTGTTGATGCGAACACCCCTCAAGGATTGCTCCTGGGTGTTGCTACGTTATGCCTTACATTTGTTTCACACTTATTGGTACATTCCATTAGCCACGCCGTTTGCGTTCTTAACTGACTTATTATCCTCTTCTGTGAAGATCAACACTTCCCGGTAGTGTAGGTACTCATTCTGGGAGTTTCATCCCGTTCTTTGCACATTAATGTGTCCACATTAGGCATCTGCCTTGCCATGCATAGGCTGAGTCTCCGTTCCAGCTATCATGTTTATCCCTGAGGATCCTTAAGATATATACGATGTCTTTACATAACAGTCAGTGCTCTTCGCACTTCCTGACTCTTAAAACATTTCCTTGAAAATGAATTCACTGACTCTTTTAGTCTAGTTAGCTTAACTGAGTTCCTTAGCTTCAACTATTCCTTGTAATCCTTAGCTCTTGTTTGATTTATACTGCTGACCGTAGACGGAGTCGACTACTTCCCGTGTTTCGGACTCCACTCGTATACATATGTGGGGTACCATACTGATACATTGCTACTTACCCAACTAACCCATAAGTAGGTCTGTCAGGCCCACAAGCTCCTATCGGAGTGCGGTCGTCCCACAATTCAGTTGGTACACTCGTAGTGTCCGTCACACGCCTAGGTGAAGCATTCTGTTGTCAACTCCCTTATATTGTCCCGTGACAATATTCATTCCTTACTTCCCGAACTTAATCGAGGGAAAGTTTATCCATTGTTGATCCTCGCCAACTGTCCTTGGTTTTACTGGCTTGGTTTAAAAGAAGGTTGGAAAGAAGTGTTGGTTTGAAAGAAAATCTGGTTTTGAAAAGAAAAGGGTTTGAATAAATCTGGGTTTGAAAGAAAATTTTCATGGTTTCACAACATCTTCTTACCTTAGCCAAGTCTAGCTTCTTGACTGGTGTACTTACAATCACAGAGGTTAGGCTATTAAGCCCTTCCACGGTTACAATGATCTCACTTAACTTCATGGTACTTCACCAAGTACTTAGTAGTTGTTATAAATTTCCCGAACAGCCCTGTTATAGCAGCACTTGCTACGGCAAGTGAGCCATGCTAACTGGCTATCGGTTTAACACATACCAGTTGTTGTATTGTTTTTACCCATATTGTCATCAGTGGCCTTGTTGGCCCTTACTGATCTCACTGCCTTGATAATAACCCTCTGGATAACTCCTCACTGTATTCATATGGTAATTATCAACTGGGGTGTCTCCCACTCTTGGAGTCCCTCTTTACTTAGTATCGTATCCTCTTTATAGCCCGTTCCACGCACTTGTCGTGGTTACTGAGACTTGTCTCTTGTTTGGGCACTACGTTGTAGTTCCCTTGTCGGTTGGTATACCGTTGGTGTATTATTTATCAACTGTGGTCCCGTAGACACTCGTCTCGGGTTTTACTAATCCACTTCTTGCCTGTTGCACGATTGGTGCGTTGCAAGCTGGTTATTCTCGACTGCTCTGCATGTCGACCCAGGTTGCCGGAAATTCTATTCTCTTATACACAAAATCCTTCGTTCTTCGCTATTAAATGCGGTTAACATCATCCAGATGGAGACCGTCTCCGGGATTCCCAATTTTCGGGATCTACCGTATGACAGGTTCTCCGTACCTTTAGAGGTACTTAATAACAGCCAGATCGGGTTTTCCCGAGTAAGAGAGGACTTCCATCTCTCTAGCGTTCTTTCCCAAGTTATAAAACAGGGACTGTGGAGGGTGGGATGGAGATTGTAGGTTTCCAGTACACACTGGTAATTCCTATCTAGCGTATCTCTCATGCTATCACTCAACCCATAACCCAAAGTACTTAAATCCTAACTCGGTACTTCCTAAGCTCGGTAATTCAGTCATCAGAGCGATACTTCGCTCTGATACCACTTTTTGTAACACCCCATCCAACATTAACATACTTACAATAAACTGCAGCGGAAGAACAACCTCATCACATTACTTAACTCATTGGTGTTACACGCCGTTAGCCACCCACGTGGCTAACAAGGCTAATTCATACACATTGTACCGGTCTGATGGGCTAAATTCCCGAGCGTCTACACATTACTATCCCTTTCCATTAACACAACAACAACATACACCTTCCAACTATACCGAGTATTTATAAATTGATGCCGACAACAATTTCGGTCTTACTACACCTACTGTATGCATACACTTAAATGATTACCCATGTACAACGACTACCCCGTCCTACTCTCGAACGGCTTCCAGCTTCTTGTACCTGAAATAGGAAAAGAAGAGAAAGGGTGGCCCCCAAGGGGCTCAGCACCTTTGCTGGTATGGTAATCCCGCAGCCCACATGCTACCGGGCCACGCACAACTACTTGTCGTCTTAGCATGCGGTTGATTATATTTAAATCATGCATGTAACAGTGAACACACATCACATAACATTCGCCTCAACGGGCTCAACAAACGGATAATATATCCTTACTTAATAAGTCACTCATGGTATTCATCATCCCTAGAGTGTTCCTCCTCTAATGGAGCTACTTCCTTAATAGACGACACATACCCTTAAATCGGGTTATCCTTAAACGCCTCTTATCACAAACTGGGAATCATATCCATGATCCACACACTCCACATTATACAACATACAACATACACTACATACAACACTTAACAACACTTTGCACGTTTTCACGTGCATAACATAATACCGCAATAGATATTGCATCACAACAAAAATACATAACATAACAGGAGTGGTTCTCTTAGGAACCGACCCAAACATTGTTTATACACTGGTGAGCCTAGAGAATGTTGCCAGTCTCATGATAAGCTCGTTATACAATAACAACACACTCATTACCGTCCTAATAGTTGGACGAGTAACTTAAGTTAAGGCGGTTCGGGTTTGGAGGCCCGAACACACCACACAAAACACATGTTCCCCCTAAACCGATCATAAGTCAGAATAGCTAAGCTTTGGAGTAAGCTAATGGGAGATCATAACCCATGAGGGAAACAACCATAACAAAGAGAAGGGTAAGGCTAGGAAGGATACCCTCTCCCAAACAACGCGCGACCGGCCAAACTGGATTCCTCACTACTGTTAGTACATACTTACTTTAGATATTAGTTAGAACCCCACTATGGAGTCTATCACATCTACACATCATACAGTATTACAACTGTGTTAGACACAACAAGGGAGATCCTACATCACATACACATATCACACATTTAACACACGCATAGCCGTGGTTAGTACGTCCCATGGTTCGGGTCGTTTACTCCGAATACGAACTCTCATGTGATCCTAGACTCAGTTAACTAAGGTTAACACTGCCGAGGTTAAATGGTATCGGAGTTGAACACGCCACATATATGAATCACTGTAAACTCATTACATGTTTTATCTTACAACGTGGCAAACATACAGAAAAACACATTGGCATACAAGCCGGGTAATCCGGTAGGACACAGGTTGCAAGAAAACCATACCTGTCGCCACGGTCCACCATATCATGTCCTTTTAGGTTCCTCGAACAAATCCCGTACAACTGGTAAACATCACAATTACTTTATTAATATTGGGGTAACATGTTTGCTTAACGTTTAAAGCGCCCATAGTTTACCCCGTCATTCCCGTTACACTTAACTACTCTTGTGATATTAAGTTTACAACTCTCACATCAAACCCAACACTTGTTTACACATTTTAAGGCCTTTATATGCCACCAAACAAGGCCTAAACCTCACCTAAAACCATTACCATTCAATTCCCATGATTAGAAGCCTTTAAAACAGATTTTGCAACACTTTTGACCTGGTCCGGGACTTGGTCCGGACCCAAGGTCCCGGACCACTTGTAGAATGTACTCTCGGCCTTATTTTACCTTGGTCCGGGTCTTGGTCCTGGACTAAGGACCCGGACCACTTCTAAACTTCACTCTCGGCTCTTTTAAGGGGTGGTCCGGGTACTATACAAGGGCTAGGTCCCGGACCATGTTATTAACTTGTCAAAACATCATTTTTCAACCCCTAAACCAACCTTAAACCTTACCTAATCATTCCATAAACTTTCCACATGTTTCCTACATGTTTAAACACCTTAAAACAAGCACTAAACTTTCTAAATCATCACTAACTGGTTACTCAATTTCTTACAACAATTCCTAGCACTTATAACATTTTTCTTAGATTTCTAGTGTGGTATATCATGCCTATACCTCAACTAACAAAGTGTTGTCACAAACATTACCACCACTCCAAAAGCATTATTTCTCATACACACCTCCTTTGCACAATTGCTTATAATTTCCACAAGTTTTCACTTAGACCTTCACTAGGCATTCTTTCCTTTGTTTACCAAAATCTTGAACAAGACTTAACACTTCAACAAACAATTCTTGGTGTTCAAAACACCATTTGAGTTCTAAATCCTCCAAGACAATGCCATGGCACCTTAACACCTAAGAACACCATGATTCACTTCTCCACCATCTTAACACTTAACAAGTTCCTAGTACCTTCTAGGTCTTAAAATCTCATTTCATACATAAACTCCTTTGTTATCAACTAAATTTTGCCATAGCTTCCCTTGTAACTCTCACACCCAAAACTTAGGTTTTCACCTTTAGACAACCAAGAACACTTAAATCCATCAAGAACATTTTTACACACAAACTTCACACATTAAGCACTACATCACACATATAGTGCATGACTTAAATTGCTGGCACTTAGGCCCTAAATAACATGGCTCTTAGGCCCTTAAGTTGCTCAAACCATAAACACTGAATTTCCACAATATATAAGCCTTTGACCTGCAATTACACACACCAAGACATATGTTCCTTTACTAGTCTCCTTGAGAACACTTTACTAGGTCATTCACCATTGCTCTTAGGTAGTGTAACAAGCATTATAAGCTCATTTCTCCTAATGCATTAAACCACATTGAGATAGCATATTTACCTCTTTCCACACAAACTTCTTTCTTGTTCCTATATAAAACCGATAAGGTATTTGATTCCTTGTCAAACTACTAAAAATTATACAAACAACATAATGAGTATTCAAGCTTTAAGCTCCATCTCATTGTAAACCCTAGGTTTACATTATTTCAAAACATTAATTGTAGTTGTTTTACCTTAATCTGAAGGGTGTTTGAATATCTATGAAGAGAGGACTCCACCTAGTCCTTGAAAGATTCAAATGGAGCTAGAACAAAGTAACACAAGGAGCTCCATCAATGAATTTTTCGGTCACACAAAAATGGGATGGAGGAAACTTGATTTTTCTTTGAGATTCCTTACTAGGAGCAAAGGAGATCAATAATATGTGGAAAGACAAGCTCAAGCCCTTCAATGGTGGAACTCCATGGCACCGAAATGGGGCTTTTGAAGTTTGAGAAGATAGGGAATGAAAAGCTTGATGAGAGGAAGAGAATGGTGGGTGTTGTGTTTTGATTTGGATAAGTGAGCTAGATTTACAAGAGATCAAAGGGGACTTCCATGGTGGTGGTGCTGTTTTAACGTGAGAGAACAGCAAGAAGAGAGGTGAAGAGAGTGGAGCCGTGTGAAATGAAGAGAGGAATGAGAGAAATGAGATAAGTTTGCTTTTTAGAAGATATTTGGTTTATAAAGCAAATAGTAAAATATTAGTCATCTTTATTTCGTTTAACAAGTTAAAAAGTGAGTGGTGAGTCACCACACTAAAGAAACCGGCCCCCTTTATTTATAATGAGGGTTGTTCTAGTCTTTGTGACCAATTTAATGTACTTATAACATTATGTGTTACAAACAGCTTATAAAAATCACTATTCACAAAACAAGGCAATAGAAGTGAAATTTTTGATTTCCCATTGATATAGACTTCCAAATGTGATACTATATAGTACACATGTTAATTAAAGAGTAATGATGGACATTTAGCCATTCAAAACTCATTTACAAGACAATTTTTCAAAAACGTGCTTTAAGACTCCTTAAAGCACATTTTGTGTTTTAACTTGTTTTCAAGCTTGGTTTTCTTTGGTAATTGATTTAATATGTTCATTAACATATTTATAAAGTATAGGTATGACCATTAGGTCTTATACACATTTATCCCAAGCTTAGAGCACATTTTTGCTCATATTGACTTTAAGGTATTTTCTTGTGTTTTATTTGGTTTAACTGTCCACCAAAGTTTCCTAAGGACTTATTTAGCCCTATCAAATCATAATTAAATGTTATCAAGTCTTGGTAGGCTCTTTGGGTCCTAACCAAGTTCACTCATAGCTTAGAGCATTTTTGCTCAAACTGTGTCTTAATGCTTTATTGCATTTATTATGGTCTAAATTGTTCACTGATGTTACTAAGGCACTTTTTAGCCTTTACATACCATAGTTTGATATTTAAACCACATATCAAGGTTTGGGGTATTTCAACATGTCTTGGTGATCTTTGAAAAAGTTTTAGGCACCTCAGACTCTCTCTGTAATCCTATCTCCTGTACTAAAGAGTCAACAACAGCTATACCAGAACAAAATTGAACTCCAGCAAGATTTCTCTTATTATGAGTCATATCAAAAGATACCTGCTCATCATGGTAACACAATATTATTTTCCCTTCTTCTGCATCTATTAAAATATGAGCAGTGCGCATAAAAGGTCTACCTAAGATAATAGGCACTTCTGAATCCTCCTCCATATCTACAACGTTGAAATCAACAGGAAAAGAAAATTTACCTACTGTCACTATTAGGTCCTCTACCTTACCCTTTGGATAAACTATGGAGTAGCCAACCAATTGCAATCGAATGGAAGTAGGAGAATATTGACCAACTCCTAGTTTATTAAAAACTGATAAAGGCATTAAGTTGATGCTAGCACCTAGATCGCATAAACCCTTACCACAATTTACCTTTTCAATAGAGCAAGGTATAATGGGGATTCCAGGATCACAAGCTTAGGAGGGAGCTTCTTTAGAAGGACTACTGAGACCTTCTCTGTTAACTCCACTGTCTCCTGCTCCTGCAAATTATGCTTATCAAATATGGGATTCTTCAAAAATTTGTCATAATTGGCATCCTAGTACGAATATATTCAAAAGAATACTTAGCAGTTAAAGGTTCCATGAAGCTCAGAAATTTCTTAAATTGCTTATCATAATCACTCATTAAAACTGGAACAGGATATGGCAACGAATTTATTAATGTAATTCGAGAATCAGAAAAAGAGAATAAAGTAGGTTGAGTTTTAGGAGACTCCTCCTCCTTATATTTTTCTACTTTGCTGTCAGAGTCCTTAACTTCTATAATTTCATGCCTAAGAGTTTCTTCTGCAACTTCAGGAGCACTAGGTTCTTGTAACACCCCACTCGGTAATCACGCCATAATCACTCACGTAGCATAATTAAACACGTCTCGCAGCGGTAGTAAAAACATTAATAAATCTCACTTGGGTGTCACATGACATTACTCGCCCATGCGAGTAAAGAAGCAGAAATAAAATAACGAAACAACACTGACAATATATACATAACCGCAGTGATAACGAGATACTAACCTATACATCATTCTAAACCAAAAGTAATCTTAGCGACAAGTGAGCGTCTAAATATTCCCGATTGTATACAACGACATTGATAGTAAACTGATATTCATCCTAATACAATATGCACTCCCGTGTGTAGACACCAAAAATTCTCACCCCATAAAGCGAATTCCGAAATAATAAGAGGGGTCGTCGCCTTTCTTTTTTTTAAAACATATTAGCATGCGTGCTAAGACGAAACCATCATTTTATAATCTTTTTCAAAACATTTTTTTAAAAAAAAAAACACAATTCTTCAAAAATGAATTTCCATCGACAGTCCGGTTTCAAGGTCGTCCCCTTTTGTTTATTCACTTATTTACTATCTTATTTTGTTTTGTTTATTTTCTATATATTATTTTATTTTATTTTTATTTTATTTTTATTCATCTATCCACTTTTTCTTATATTTATTATTCTACTATTAGCATTAGTTTTTTTATTTCCATTTCTATTTATACACACTCATTTTCATCTGTCAAACCCAATCCACACTTAGTTGAACTCCAGCCTAGCCCAGGCCCTTAAATCCATTCCAACCCCTAGTATTGGACCTACAGCCCAAACAAAAACTCAAGCCCATTCAAAAACCCTAGAACCCACCCTTTTCTCATTATAAGACAACAAGAAAACCTACAGTAAAAAGGGGATTCTTCTTCTCGCTGCTTCTCCCCGGATCGTCCTTCATCCGCCTCCATTCTCTTCAAC
The DNA here is from genome assembly GCA_023374045.1 of Limonium bicolor. Lineage (NCBI taxonomy): Eukaryota > Viridiplantae > Streptophyta > Magnoliopsida > Caryophyllales > Plumbaginaceae > Limonium > Limonium bicolor. The sequence continues at coordinate 180,170,499 of CM041778.1, read as the reverse complement.
CATTCACCTTCAGTTCCTGCCCACTTCCATTTCCTCCCAGCCGACAAGCACAATTCCCTAGCTGTCATAGTCTTCTTCCTCCTCTTAATTCCAAAAAAAAAACATCAATCAAAGACGAAGAACACCGTATTCGTTTGCTCCCTGCTCAAACATAGACCTCCAGTTTTTCCTCAAACTCCTCCCACCAGTTTATCCCTGAAGCAAAGAAAAATCCAGGGGAGTTTCTACATTTCTACCCACGTCTTTCCTCTTCCATTTCTATGGTCTGACCTTGAACGAAAAATATCTGAAGAATTCCACACTCTTGAACCCGAAGAGATCAAACCCAGAGAAACCTTTTCCAGTTTTTGAAAGCCAGACACACGATTACCTCACCGCATTTTCCTCTCATTTCGTTCGTTTGGCCATCTCTGATTCTGGCCCCCTTGTTATCTTCTGAAACCATTGATGTTGGCTCAAGCGATAGTCGCCGGTGCCTTGGCCATATCTGGCACGATTTCACTGAGAATCCCTCTTGCTCTCCCCTCACGTTTCTGGCTTTGCTTCTTGTCTGGTTCTTATTCCTCGTCGGAGTTCCGGCCTTCTCTGTTCGAGGATTTGGTCCATCGAAGTTGATTTTGAGTTTTGGTGTCAAAGAATCCTTTCCGGCCTTGGGATCTCTTCGGCGATTGATACCACCTCGTCACCACCGCATTCTAATCTACGGGTTTCTGTCTTAACCCCTGGGTTACAGGCGTTTGTTCTGTCGTTGGCATTTGGTTTCTCTCTGTTGATTCGTGTTCAAGTTCTGGTTCACATCTTCTAGATTCTGAGGTCGCATCTCTTCAGTCTCATCTCTATTTTTATTTTCGAACATCTTTTGGTTGTCGATGATGCCCACTTAGGTATTCATCCGCCATTATCCGTTGTAATTTGTCTTGGTTGGGCCTGTGATGATCCTTGGCTGTGATAGCGTGATTTCACCTCTGACTGATACTACTGCCGAACTTGTTTACACAAACTTCTGGTGCCCATCTACGAGTGAGGTAATACGGTTGAGTTGTGATATTACTTCATATTTCTCTGTTGTCCTTTTATTTACACTCCATATGATAAATCCTTGAATAATTGGCGTCCTTTCTGGGTCTGAACTGTCCGTGTTAGCATTTAGTTTTGCTGGAATTTTATGATCATTCCACGATCTTCATCCAATTTGAATAATATTGAACGGTGAAAATCACTTTGCTATTGCTACTCTACAATATGAACTTATGCTTGTGGGGCGATGTTAGTTCTGAGAATGGGTTTATACTTTGATTTTGAACTGGGTGTTGCAATCGGTACTTCTGAGGTGAAAACTCTGTTGGAAGAACCAAATCAGACTTTGGTTTTGTCGCACGCTTACTCTTTGCCATGAGGGTCCGAATTTGGTCTACAACAAGGGCGGCTGTACATACGCCCTTGCTCTGCTATTTCATCTTGATGTTCAATCTGCTTATGTTCATTAATCCCTAACTTGACTTTCTTACTGGTGTCTTTGAGGGAGTTTTGATCATTACACTACTGGTGTTTAGCCTGATTTCTACGACTCCTGCACCTCGGAAGTGGACTGAGCTTGTGAATCTTCATCCGGGGCGTCGCTCTCTTGGGTTTGGAAGTTTCATTTGACAGCTTTTGCTTAATCTGCTGTTACACCCTTTGCGCATTTGATGTCTGGAAATATGTTTGGGATTTCTTTCGCTAATCACCTAATACATTTGTTGGACTGTTAATGACCGATTCCTTTCGTTTGGGCTGATCGATGTTCTTTATGCTGGCCAATCATTTGGGTCTGAATTTAGCACTGTTGTTGGATTCCAATGTACTGATATGAACTTTGGGCTCTCACCCCCTTTCCGGCCTTTTGGGTGTTTGAGGTCCGTGTCTCGGTGTATATGTTTACCGATTATCTTTGTGCAGAGTATAAATTATTTATCGCAAGGCTTGTTGTGACCTCTCAATGTTTCGATTTGGGGCGGTCAATTGTGGCCCATTTTATCCTCTTATTGATCATGATTGTGTTCCTTTGGCGGGCCCATTGTAGATGTTGGTGTGTCTTGGTTGTCCAGCTTCAGGCCCACCGTGAAACTGGGTCATTTAATATCCGAATTTTGGTTGAACCTAATATGACTCACCTTAGCTTTCCAATATAACTTTGAGATTTGGGCTTGACTTCACTTTGCTCGTGTTACTTGCACAATTCCACTCGCTCATTATTCTTTGAATTTTGACCGAGGTACAGATGAGTTTCCTTAGCTTGGGCTGCGCCTGCTTGGACCTTGGATTAAACAGATCGATCTCACAGATGCGCTTTGGGCTTAACTTCTATGGGTTTGGAAATTCTATCTTCTCACTGTTACTAGAATTCAATCACATACGATATTTAATTGCCCCTCGCGCATTGATATAGTTTGGAAATCAGTTTGAGACTAGCATGAAACTTGTTCCAAAGTGCTTAGATAAGAACATGAATAGAGTTATAGTTGCCCTATGCTATGATTGTTAAGATAAAGCACTCGTTGGCTGGTTGGTCCTTATTAATTAAAAATCTTGGAGGGAAGTGATTTGAAACCCTTCTAGGTATGATCCCACATGACTCATGACCCTTATTTTTGATACTACACTTTGGTTGAGTCATGATCTAAGGTGACGAGTTAATTTGAGTAGCAACCCTAATGCATGATTTATTTTACAATTCATAGCATTTGTTGGCAGCTTGAAACTCTTTTCTATGTTCTCGGTTGGGGTGTGTGAGATGATTAAATTGCCCCCTTTCCTCCCATTGAGAGGGGCCGTATGATCCCATTGCACACACCTCAACCCTCTTATATTTCATTACTAATTAATCTTGTGTCTCTTTGTCTGTGTTCCATGGCATGTACGTATTGCTTGAGGAACGAGGAACCGCTTGGGGACTAAGGAGCTGGACCTTGGCTAGGACTGCTGGAGCCTCCCTTCAAACGTGAAAAATGGTTGGTGTATCTCTTCGGATCTCCTTCAGCTCGAGTGAGGCGGCGTCGATGCGACCCCCATAGCAGCTCTCTCTAAAGTCAACACTTTAATTCTTATCATGAGTTGTAATCGTCTATTATTTGTGCTATTCTTATAGTTTTGGATTTCATTATTTTGTGTATTTGTTGATTTGATTATTTTATTTGTCTATCTTTCGACATATTCTTTGAATGCATGTTTATACACATCTGGCTTATTATACATTGGACTTTTATTTGTCATTTTCATCTTATAAATTGATAGATTAGCTTAGCACAGATGGCCTAGAATGCCTAGGTTTGCCCACTTATTTATGGACACATCGAGTCCAGTTTAGAGAAAGCTTCTAGGTCCGGGGATGTTTCTCACTAAACGGGCCGTAGGTCTGGTCGGGTGGGAATGCCCTTCCTTTATAAAATTTTCCAAAAAATCCATAATTGTTAGTTAGAATAAAACCCACAATCATGATCGTTTCAACCAATAAAAATCCGATTCAAATCCAAAATTCAATTCCAAATTCAGTCCAAAATTCAATTTCAAATCAATTCTTCTCATCAAATACTCTACAAAACCAATCTCTTTCATGCTCTCTCAACAAACACCCTTCAGATCAATCTCTCTCATCTAACACTCTTCAGAATTAATCTCTCTCATACTCTCATCAAGCACTCTACAAAATCAATCTCTCTCATACTCTCATCAAGCACTCTACAAAATCAATCTCTCACACACTCTAGCCCCAAACATACTTCAAAATCAACCCCCCCATTCACTCATCGAACACATTTCAAATGCAATCCTTCCCCCACTCACTCATCAAACACTCTTCATACACATTTCAAAATTAATTCCAATCCAATGTCAATCCCAACTGCAAATCATCCAATTTAAGGCCCAACAATCATCTCAGTTTGAGGCCCAATAATCAAATTCAATCTGGCCCACTTTTCAAAGGCCCATTTTGAGGCTCAATTTAAAGTCCAATCTAGGCCCAATTCAAAGCCCCATCGAGGCCCATCTTCCAAGGTCCAGTCTGGCCCATCTTCCAAGGCCCAGTCTGGCCCATCTTCCAAGGCCCAGTCTGGCCCATCTTCCAAGGCCCAGTCTGGCCCATCTTCCAAGGCCCAATCTGGCCCATCTTCCAAGGCCCAATCTGGCCCATCTTCCAAGGCCCAATCTGGCCCATCTTCCAAGGCCCAATCTGGCCCATCTTCTAAGGTCCAATCCGACCCTTTTTTCATGGTCCAACCCGGCCCGCTTCTGAGGCCCAAACCAGACCCATTCCAATTCTTTTCAGCTCCGATCCAATATCGATTTAATTTCAATTCAAATCCATCTCCGATTTCAATCGAATTCAAATCCAATTCCAATAAAAATTCATTCCAATTTTAATTCAATCCCAATTCATTCAATTCTTAATTCAATTCAATTCAAAAATTCTTTCAATCCCAATTCGATTAAAACTCGCTTCAATTCTCAATTTGATTCAAAATTCAATAAAGAATTCAATTCAATTCAAAATTCATCCCAATTCAATCTCAATCCCAATTCAACCTCAATTCAATTTCAATCTAATTCCAATTCAATCGCAATCCAAATTCAATTCATTTTCAAATTCAATAAATCCAGTTTCCAAATCCAATCTTAATTCAAATTCAATCCCAAATCCAATTCAAATTCAATTTCAACTTCAATCCGATTTCAATTCAAATTCCACCCCAGTTTTCCCTACACTCTAAATGTCTCATAGACTCGAGTGTCTCACAGACTTTGTCATTCCAATGATTCGAATGTCTCACAGACCTGAGCGTCTCACAGACCCGAGCGTCTCATAGACCCGAGCGTCTCACAGACTTCGACATCTCAAGGTTTCAAACGTCTCACAGACCCGAGCGTCTCACATACTAGAATCCCAAACCTTGAGCTTCTCGGGACTCTGAACCCTTCTAAATCTCAAAACACCTCGAGAATCTTCAAAACTCCACAAACATCAAAACTTCCAAAACCCCCAAAACCAGTGAACTACGTAAGGTCTGATCTCAACATGGAGTTGAGTACGTAGGCAACCCACATAGGGTGCGACCCCATATCAATCAAAATACCCTTTTGCACTCGACTATCTCCCCTCCAAACAACCACTTCTAACCCTCGACCACCTCAAAAAGTCCGGCCATCCTAAAGGTCCGTGAATTACGTAAGGTCAGATCTCAACAGGGAGTTGAGTACGTAGGCAGCCCATCTAGGGTGCAACCCCATTCCAATCAAAAAACCCTTTTCCCACTCTAAGGTGTTCTTCATACCTCTCAAAACATTCAAATCCCCTTTGACTCCCACAAACTCTCGACTTCTTCAACTCTCAAAATCAGACTCCCAGTCTTTCATTCTATACTCATCCGAATTCATCAATTCTTCCTTTTGGCGCTAGCTTGGCAGAAAATCTCGCCTCATTTTCGCTCCTCCTGTCTAATCTATCCTTGGCTTTTAAATGAATCTCTCTAAAAGGTTTTGAAAGAAGGCAATCCCGACAATTGGAGACCGAGGTTTCCTCGGGCACCAATCCGAAGTCGTGGTCGTTGCCACTTCTAAGGGGTGTAACCCAGTGCGAACCCACATAGAATCTCTGATGTGACCAGATAAGTCCTATCCACAAATTCAGAGTCAACGGTTCTTAGAACCCTCCCTCTCTTCCTTCCTAGTTATCATAGGTCAAACTAGGTGGCGACTCTAGTCAATTCCGCCTTATAGAGGCATAAGTCCGCGTGGAGCCCATCGAGAGCGGGTGTAGTGCCACTTGCACTCCCCTTATGCTTTCTGGGAAAGACGGACGATGTAGTAGGTATTTGAGGGATGCCAAATAACGGGTTTTCACCCTCCACAGAATGGCATTCTAGGATCTAGGCTTTTAGTCGACCATATTTAGATAGACCCCCCTCATACCGAAAAATCACCCTCCACAGAATGGCGACTCTGCTGGGGAAAACTTGAGTAAGTTTTTCTCATAAACTCAAGGAAGACTGAACTCCATTCAAAATTGTCAGGATTCCCCAACTTCTTTCAAAACCTTCAAGAGATTCATTTCAAAGCCTTTAGGATTACTCTACTCCACACTTAGAGTGTGCTGAGGATAGTTAGGACAAAGTTTAGAGTTCAGATTGACTTAACCACATGTGTGCTTTGACCTTTGCATGCTTCACTTTGTTTACTATGTGTTTTACTGTCTTATGTTTACTGCCCTTCATTCATGATATAATTGCTTATTTTGGTTTTAAATGGGGCCTTCGTAGAAAGGAGCCAACCCATTGTTGCATCGGGTAGTTTAGGAGCATGCATTCCTCTGTGTCACCTTTACTATCTGCGGGCGGGATTAACAATTGGTCCACAATTGATTCCCTCTGAGTATGGGTCCTTCGTAGTTAAGGAGTAAACCCACGAGGTGGTATGGCCGTAGTTGTCTACACCTTGAAACAACTCAGGATCCTTTCAAACACCTTTTCGAGTCAAAGCCAGCATAGTAAGCTATGAGCCTTCAGTGTCCAGCTGCCTTATCCAGTGTCTAGGATGGGTTTTATGGGTAGTTGCCCCCTTGTATGCCGCCTGTCTGACCACCCTTTTGCTTACCCTGAAGATTGCATGGGCTCAGTTCTCCATGATCCTCTGCACCACGGGTGTCTTTAAAGCCCAATGTCGCGCTAAAATTCATAGAGGATCCCGTATTTACGGATACCCATACATGACACAGCGTAGTCAGCGAATAATTTGGACTTTAGACACACCTTATCGTGCAGACGAGGGAGACCGCCCATGCAGTACTTCCCCAAGTTTCCTGAAAAGTGAGTATGTTGTGATAATCCCCGGCCGTGGCTCGTGTGACTGTATCACTTCGGGTATCCTGACCTTTCGAACTTAAGCACTCCGGACTTTCTTGATGACGTGCCCCACAAGGCATAACAGAGATAAATCCCGAGAGATGAACAGTGAAGGGACGACGGTTCCCCCTGTGGTATGAAAGCATTGATTGACCTGGAAGGTGATTATCCCAATCATTCACACTCAGCTCCACATAAAATCAGCCACGATTTTCACTTTGCGCTTATATCTATGTGTGATCACGTTTCAAAAATTAGCAAAAATCAGAAAATGAATCATGTCGATTGCTCTAATGAAACATCTTCAAAGTCGTCCATTTCAAATGATTTCAAAAAACAATGATTTTCAAAATTGTTATTTCCAAAACAGTTTTCAAAACCAGATTCAATCAAAGTCTTCCAGAAAACAAACTTTATCAAACAGCTTGCAAAAAACAAATTTCAAAAATCTACTGTTTACAAATTATTTTCAAACACTACTTCCCATGAATTTCATTTCAAAAACCTACTTTTTACAAACGAATTTCAAACAACATTCTTCACCAACTTTGTTTCTTATTGGTTTTTGAAAATAGTTTTCAAAGTTGATTTTCACAAATGTATTTCAAAATAAATGATTTAGTCCCCATGTTGCGACCTGCTATTTTTGAAGCTCAACCCACCTTCAAGAGCAGCGGTTATTACTGTGGAGCGTACTAATCATTTCGTGTTTTAATAACAGTGGTGGATTTTCACAATGATTTTGTGCTCGATCATCCACCTTTCCTTTCTCAAACATATCCCTCATTCCTTCAACGGAGCAAGTGAAGCAACATGAAGATCAACTAGCGGATCGAGCCGAAAGCTAGAGGCGCACCTGCCCGTGGAGCTAGCCGAGCGACAGGAAGACCAACACCAACCGTTCAAATACAATATTAGAGTTGCACTAACCCGGATCAAGCGACATGAAGATTAGGAACACCTGTTCGAGTTCAAACTGTTGAGAGTTAGAAGAACACCAACCCGTTCTGTATGATCACAATACCACTTCGAAGCAAGAGCCCGAAGACGAAGCGGAAGAGTTCAGAAGGAGTTTAGCTCAAAATTCCCCCCTTTAATGACTTTTAGAATTGATGTATAGGTTTTCCCCTAGCATTCTTTTCTCTCTTGTCCATTTCTGAATAGATTACATGTATAGGTTTACACATTCCCTTTGAATTTATTTAGATCAAAGTGTATAGGGTTCCCCACTCCCTATTTTATTTGCGAATGATCGAGCATCGAAATTTCTATTGAGAAAATCCACCACCTTGAAAACACATGTTTTCAAAATTGTTTTTCTAAAACTTGGTTTCTTTTGGCATGCACGAATAAAGAGAAGAACGAATAAGGAACGACTCCTCACAGTTATATATCATTCATTAACTTTGCTTTATGGGGCGAGAATTCACGGTATCTAAGAAGGCATCCCCTGAACAAACACACCAATAAATACAACCAAGCGAGAAGCAAACCGCATGCATTGCATTCATTACAAAAAAGGTTACATGCATTCTCGGTTAGTTCAAATTGGTCAAACAAACACGTCTTGTTCACCTCAAAAATTGCATAATCGCATGCTCTGTTCTCACCCACTACACATCTCCCTTCAGCCCAATATCTAAACATCCAAAGCCTGATCTTCAGAGGGATAGCAGAAAATCAAAGAGATCGAGCCTCTTCCACTACAGAACTACCATGTGCATCAGTGACCAAAATGAAAAGAAGCAGTCCTTTCCATATCGTGGGGTCACCATGCGGGAGTTGTCACTCCCTAAAAGTCCCAAGATCCAGGAGCCAATCACCAAGCCGACCTCACTTGAGAATCACTACCCCGACAGCGACCCCAACAGCTAAACCCTCTTCAAGGCCGATAGTAATGGGATAAGCTTCATGAGCCATGAGCTGAATTCGACTCAAGCGAGATAGATGTAGCCTTACCACTCATGCATTGCATCAAAAAACAAAACAAACACAAAAAACATTCATTCAACCATCTTCATCATCACTTTCAGCATTTCGCGCATCCTATACATAGTAATTCCATATTACCACAATAGATTGCATTGTAGATAGTTGCACTTTCATACTCTCGTATCGAAACGACATCTTTGGGGAAAACCTTGAGAGATTGATTGAACAAAATGCCTGAATCACTAAACTCTCGACCCGTCAATTCACACAAGGGTCTAATCTAAATCAGCACCACAATCAAGTGAGTAGTGTGCGAAGAGCGGTATTTTCTCTTGAATTTCAAGTGAGCGTTTTTGGACAATCCACTGAGCGACGAGGGAAGGTAGAGAGCCAGTCGAGGTAAAACCATGAGCGACTTGTGCTTCCTTCAGCACATGGAGAGGCATAATTTAGAGTGAGATCAATGTCGATAGTAAGACGCGAACTGTGATTCATGCGAAGATCCAGAATAGTAAGAAAACAATCATTGCCTAATGAGAATGATGAGGCACTTAGGATCAAAAATCTCCACAAAACCAAAAAGCTTTGACTGCCCTGCACGTAATCTTTTAGTGAGCCCCGCTGAGCCTTCCAAGATAAACCTTTTTGTACGAACTCCACAATATGACAATCTACCATATACTTACCTACCCTTGCAATAGCGGACCCCGAAAGAGCCGGAGCCATGGCCCCCCCCACCATCTTTCATAAAACAACAAATGAAAATGTTTGAAGAAGTCAGGAGTCAATGCAACTCTAAAGCCAACACCAAAAAGAACACCAAAAATGTTCAAGAAGATCAATGAGTCAATGCAACTCCAAAGCTGAAAGCCAAAATACAAAGCTGAGAATGCTTGAGAAAGTTGATGAGCCAAATGCAATTTCAAAAACACAAAATGAGAAGAAAGTTTAAATCGTACGCCAGAAGAGGCAAGAAGGAGAAATCCAAACGAAAAGGACCAATGATGTCCCGAAGAAACCGATAAGGGGTTATCAAAACCCGTCTAATCATTCCACCCATGGCAAAGGCAAAACATGTCCTCTATTGCACAAAAGCTCCACAATTCCTAAACAAATCCTCCAGTCCCATGTGACATACATCATACCCCTCAGCCCTATTACAACCCAATAAAGACCTCTGACTCATAAGTCGATGAGCGTCAACTGAAAGTATCGGATCTGAAACATGAATCATAAGCTTCGTACTTGTTATCAACATTTCCCGTCATACCAAAGGGACTATGAGCGAATGAGTGCGACCTTACTTCACAAGGTCCTTTGAGTGTGAGTGACTATTTGATCTAAGCACCAAAACATAAACAGCTAACCCATTGCAGGTGAGGAATTTGTGAGGATCGTAAAGTCCGAGACCTCAAAAGAAATTCTCAGGAAAATACTGCTCCGAGCATCAAGAGTACCATCACGACATTAGCACACACGGCCATACTCACAAGAGATTGACCCACATCCCTCCATGAGAGGAAAGTGATTCACACATTCCAGTTCAACAATCACTCAAGACCGAACCGAAGATGTCTTATATTCGTAAACCTCATAGTAATAGAGATAGAATCATACCTTCTCTTCAAAAAAGCACATGCATTTTGCATCTCTTCTAGCAGTTAGCATTTGCATGCATCATAACCACTTTATTTTCAACATCCGACTGGTAAGAACCATGCCTAGTCTCGTGGAAAGTCGACTTCAGTTTCCCGCTATCGAAGCTCAACTCAAAATCAAAAGAAATCAAAGCCGAGGCCATCCGGAGCCATACGACGATCTTCCCGGAGCCATCCAGCGTCATCGGGCCTCATCAACACCATAACCAAAACCAAACTAGAGCCATGCGAGAGCCATCCTCAAACATTGAGACCGTCCTAGAGACCTCAAGACTACACAGGAGCCATTTCATCACCGGGGTCTTGCCTACACAGTTTCGAACTACGTCAGGTCTGATCTCAATACGAAATTGAGTACGTAGGCAGCCCACCCAGGGTGCGACCATCTCAAAGGAAAAATTCCCCTTTGTTCCTCATTATCACCAAATAGAGCCGTCTCGTAGCCCTTCCCGGAGCCATCCCGAGCTATCCTGGAGCCATCATGAGAGAACCCTAAAGTCATAACCGGACCGAAGCCATCCATCCATGACCAAGTTATCAACCACAACAAAAAATATCTACCACATCAAAACCAAACACAACACAATCCACCAATCACATCAACCCACCATTCGGCTCAAAATTCAAAACAAATCGAAACCCACCGACCATCCCTAAAATCTTCACCCAAATCGAAACCCACCAACGATCCCGAAAATCCCCATTCGATTCAAAACCCACCAACCATCCCAAGAGTCGTTGCTCACAAGGGAGTCACATATCAAACCGGAGCCATCTGACCGCACTGGAGTCACCCGACCGCAATGGAGCCATCCTATCATACCGGAGCCCTCGGATCATATCGAAGCCGTCCAATCACATCAAAACCTTCAAGTTCCCAAAATCACTCATTCACAAAAAAAACCATCCACTCAAAGACCAATCCCAAAATCACAAGAACCAAAAGCTCAGAAGCCATACCGGAGCCATCTCGAACTCTGGAACCAAGAGTCCTACCAAATCCTGAAACCATAGAGCACATCGGGCCGAGACCACCAAAAACAAAACCAAAACAAAAGTCCCACACTGACAAAGTCAAAGGCGACATCGACAGAAAGCATTCAACTATCACATCCCTCATGAAAAAAACCGAAAAACATCCAATCCCGAACCACTCCACAATCAAAGCCGTCCTCAAATCGACCACTAAAAAAACAACGAGTTTCGTACAACTCAATCAAAGTATTATAGGCCCGTCATAAGTCCTATAGCTAGATGTCAAGAGGTCTAGTTGAGGCCCGTCATAAGTCCTCGTACTTTCAATTGCATTCTAGGCCCGTCATAAGTCCTAGAGCTAGACACCGAGTTCTAGTTGAGGCCCGTCATTAGTCCTCAGGCATAACCAATATACCGATTGTATTCTAGGCCCGTCATTAGTCCTAGAGCTAGACACCGAGATCTAGTTGAGGCCCGTCATTAGTCCTCATACATTTCGAAGATGCATTCTAGGCCCGTCATAAGTCCTAGAGCTAGACACCGAGTTCTAGTTGAGGCCCGTCATTAGTCCTCATGCATAACCAATATACCGATTGTATTCTAGGCCCGTCATTAGTCCTAGAGCTAGACACCGAGATCTAGTTGAGGCCCGTCATTAGTCCTCATACATTTCGAAGATGCATTCTAGGCCCGTCATAAGTCCTAGAGCTAGACACCGAGTTCTAGTTGAGGCCCGTCATTAGTCCTCATGCATAACCAATATACCGATTGTATTCTAGGCCCGTCATTAGTCCTAGAGCTAGACACCGAGATCTAGTTGAGGCCCGTCATTAGTCCTCATACATTTCGAAGATGCATTCTAGGCCCGTCATAAGTCCTAGAGCTAGACACCGAGTTCTAGTTGAGGCCCGTCATTAGTCCTCATGCATAACCAATATACCGATTGTATTCTAGGCCCGTCATTAGTCCTAGAGCTAGACACCGAGATCTAGTTGAGGCCCGTCATTAGTCCTCATACATTTCGAAGATGCATTCTAGGCCCGTCATAAGTCCTAGAGCTAGACATCGAGTTCTAGTTGAGGCCCGTCATTAGCCCTCATGCATAGGTTGTTTGATCGTATTCTAGGCCCGTCATTAGTCCTAGAGCTAGACACCGAGATCTAGTTGAGGCCCGTCATTAGTCCTCATACCATCAATCACCGCACTTTGGGGCCCGTCATAAGTCCCAGTGCACCCGCATTCATAAGAACAAATCATAAACCGCAGTGAGAATTTTTGGCGTCCGTCAACCTTGATCCAATTCTGCAAGGGCTTGCAGAATTGAATCAAGGGGAGCCATCTGTAGACACCAAAAACTCACCCCATAAAGCGAATTCCGAAATAATAAGAGGGGTCGTCGCCTTTCTTTTTTTTTAAAACATATTAGCGTGCGTGCTAAGACGAAACCATCATTTTATAATCTTTTTCAAAACATTTAAAAAAAAAACACAATTCTTCAAAAATGAATTTCCATCGACAGTCCGTTTCAAGGTCGTCCCCTTTTGTTTATTCACTTATTTACTATCTTATTTTGTTTTGTTTATTTTCTATATATTATTTTATTTTATTTTTATTTTTATTCATCTATCCACTTTTTCTTATATTTTATTTTATTCTACTATTAGCATTAGTTTTTTTATTTCCATTTCTATTTATACACACTCATTTTCATCTGTCAAACCCAATCCACACTTAGTTGAACTCCAGCCTAGCCCAGGCCCTTAAATCCATTCCAACCCCTAGTATTGGACCTACAGCCCAAACAAAAACTCAAGCCCATTCAAAAACCCTAGAACCCACCCTTTTCTCATTATAAGACAACAAGAAAACCTACAGTAAAAAGGGGATTCTTCTTCTCGCTGCTTCTCCCCGGATCGTCCTTCATCCGCCTCCATTCTCTTCAACCCTTCACCTTCAGTTCCTGCCCACTTCCATTTCCTCCCAGCCGACAAGCACAATTCCCTAGCTGTCATAGTCTTCTTCCTCCTCTTAATTCCAAAAAAAAATCATCAATCAAAGACGAAGAACACCGTATTCGTTTGCTCCCTGCTCAAACATAGACCTCCAGTTTTTCCTCAAACTCCTCCCACCAGTTTATCCCTGAAGCAAAGAAAAATCCAGGGGAGTTTCTACATTTCTACCCACGTCTTTCTTCTTCCATTTCTACGGTCTGACCTTGAACGAAAAATATCTGAAGAATTCCACACTCTTGAACCCGAAGAGATCAAACCCAGAGAAACCTTTTCCAGTTTTCGAAAGCCAGACACACGATTCCCTCACCGCATTTTCCTCTCATTTCGTTCGTTTGGCCATCTCTGATTCTCGCCCCCTTGTTATCTTCTGAAACCATTGATGTTGGCTCAAGCGATAGTCGCCGGTGCCTTGGCCATATCTGGCACGATTTCACTGAGAATCCCTCTTGCTCTCCCCTCACGTTTCTGGCTTTGCTTCTTGTCTGGTTCTTATTCCTCGTCGGAGTTCCGGCCTTCTCTGTTCGAGGATTTGGTCCATCGAAGTTGATTTTGAGTTTTGGTGTCAAAGAATCCTTTCCGGCCTTGGGATCTCTTCGGCGATTGATACCACCTCGTCACCACCGCATTCTAATCTACGGGTTTCTGTCTTAAACCCCTGGGTTACAGGCGTTTGTTCTGTCGTTGGCATTTGGTTTCTCTCTGTTGATTCGTGTTCAAGTTCTGGTTCACATCTTCTAGATTCTGAGGTCGCATCTCTTCAGTCTCATCTCTATTTTTATTTTCAACATCTTTTGGTTGTCGATGATGCCCACTTAGGTATTCATCCGCCATTATCCGTTGTAATTTGTCTTGGTTGGGCCTGTGATGATCCTTGGCTGTGATAGCGTGATTTCACCTCTGACTGATACTACTGCCGAACTTGTTTACACAAACTTCTGGTGCCCATCTACGAGTGAGGTAATACGGTTGAGTTGTGATATTACTTCATATTTCTCTGTTGTCCTTTTATTTACACTCCATATGATAATCCTTGAATAATTGGCGTCCTTTCTGGGTCTGAACTGTTCGTGTTAGCATTTAGTTTTGCTGGAGTTTTATGATCATTCCACGATCTTCATCCAATTCGAATAATATTGAACGGTGAAAATCACTTTGCTATTGCTACTCTACAATGAACTTATGCTTGTGGGGCGATGTTAGTTCTGAGAATGGGTTTATACTTTTGATTTTGAACTGTGGTGTTGCAATCGGTACTTCTGAGGTGAAAACTCTGTTGGAAGAACCAAATCAGACTTTGGTTTTGTCGCACGCTTACTCTTTGCCATGAGGGTCCGAATTTGGTCTACAACAAGGGCGGCTGTACATACGCCCTTGCTCTGCTATTTCATCTTGATGTTCAATCTGCTTATGTTCATTAATCCCTAACTTGACTTTCTTACTGGTGTCTTTGAGGGAGTTTCGATCATTACACTACTGGTGTTTAGCCTGATTTCTACGACTCCTGCACCTCGGAAGTGGACTGAGCTTGTGAATCTTCATCCGGGGCGTCGCTCTCTTGGGTTTGGAAGTTTCATTTGACAGCTTTTGCTTAATCTGCTGTTACACCTTTGCGCATTTGATGTCTGGAAATATGTTTGGGATTTCTTTCGCTAATCACCTAATACATTTGTTGGACTGTTAATGACCGATTCCTTTCGTTTGGGCTGATCGATGTTCTTTATGCTGGCCAATCATTTGGGTCTGAATTTAGCACTGTTGTTGGATTCCAATGTACTGATATGAACTTTGGGCTCTCACCCCCTTTCCGGCCTTTTGGGTGTTTGAGGTCCGTGTCTGTCGGTGTATATGTTTACCGATTATCTTTGTGCAGAGTATAAATTATTTATCGCAAGGCTTGTTGTGACCTCTCAATGTTTCGATTTGGGGCGGTCAATTGTGGCCCATTTTATCCTCTTATTGATCATGATTGTGTTCCTTTGGCGGGCCCATTGTAGATGTTGGTGTGTCTTGGTTGTCCAGCTTCAGGCCCACCGTGAAACTGGGTCATTTAATATCCGAATTTTGGTTGAACCTAATATGACTCACCTTAGCTTTCCAATATAACTTTGAGATTTGGGCTTGACTTCACTTTGCTCGTGTTACTTGCACAATTCCACTCGCTCATTATTCTTTGAATTTTGACCGTGGTACAGATGAGTTTCCTTAGCTTGGGCTGCGCCTGCTTGGACCTTGGATTAAACAGATCGATCTCACAGATGCGCTTTGGGCTTAACTTCTATGGGTTTGGAAATTCTATCTTCTCACTGTTACTAGAATTCAATCACATTCGATATTTAATTGCCCCTCGCGCATTGATATAGTTTGGAAATCAGTTTGAGACTAGCATGAAACTTGTTCCAAAGTGCTTAGATAAGAACATGAATAGAGTTATAGTTGCCCTATGCTATGATCGTTAAGATAAAGCACTCGTTGGCTGGTTGGTCCTTATTAATTCATCTTAGAGGGAAGTGATTTGAAACCCTTCTAGGTATGATCCCACATGACTCATGACCCTTATTTTTGATACTACACTTTGGTTGAGTCATGATCTAAGGTGACGAGTTAATTTGAGTAGCAACCCTAAGGCATGATTTATTTACAATTCATAGCATTTGTTGGCAGCTTGAAACTCTTTTCTATGTTCTCGGTTGGGTGTGGGAGATGATTAAATTGCCCCCTTTCCTCCCATTGAGAGGGGCCGTATGATCCCATTGCACACACCCCTCAACCCTCTTATATTTCATTACTAATTAATCTTGTGTCTCTTTGTCTGTGTTCCATGGCATGTACGTATTGCTTGAGGAACGAGGAACCGCTTGGGGACTAAGGAGCTGGACCTTGGCTAGGACTACTGGAGCCTCCCTTCAAACGTGAAAAACGGTTGGTGTATCTCTTCGGATCTCCTTCAGCTCGGGTGAGGCGGCGTCGATGCGACCCCCCATAGCAGCTCTCTCTAAATTCAACACTTTAATTCTTATCATGAGTTGTAATCTGTCTATTATTTGTGCTATCTCTTATAGTTTTGGATTTCATTATTTTGTATTTGTTGATTTGATTATTTTTATTCTGTCTATCTTTCGTACATATTCTTTGAATGCATGTTTATACACATCTGGCTCTATTATACATTGGACGTTTTATTTGTCATTTTCATCTTATAGATTGATAGATTAGCTTAGCACAGATGGCCATAGAATAGCCTTTAGGTTTGCCCACTTATTTATGGACACATCGAGTCCAGTTTAGAGAAGCTTCTAGGTCCGGGGATGTTTCTCACTCAAACGGGCCGTAGAGTCTGGTCGGTGGGAATGCCCTTCCTTTATAAAATTTTCCAAACAATCCATAATTGTCAGAATAAAACCCACAATCAATGATTCGTTTCAACCAATAAAAATCCGATTCAAAATCCAAAATTCAATTCCAAATTCAGTCCAAAAATTCAATTTCAAATCAATTCCTCTCATCAAATACTCTACAAAACCAATCTCTTTCATGCTCTCTCAACAACACCCTTCAGATCAATCTCTCTCATCTAACACTCTTCAAAATCAATCTCTCTCATACTCTCATCAAGCACTCTACAAAATCATCTCTCATACTCTCATCAAGCACTCTACAAAATCAATCTCTCACACTCTACCCAAACATACTTCAAAATCAACCCCCCATTCACTCATCGAACACATTTCAATGCAATCCTTCCCCCACTCACTCATCAAACACTCTTCATACACATTTCAAAATTAATTCCAATCCATGTCAATCCCAACTGCAATCATCCAATTTAAGGCCCAACAATCATCTCAGTTTGAGGCCCAATAATCAAATTCAATCTGGCCCACTTTTCAAAGGCCCAATTTGAGGCTCAATTTAAAGTCCAATCTAGGCCCAATTCAAAGCCCCATCGAGGCCCATCTTCCAAGGTCCAGTCTGGCCCATCTTCCAAGGCCCAGTCTGGCCCATCTTCCAAGGCCCAGTCTGGCCCATCTTCAAGGCCCAGTCTGGCCCATCTTCCAAGGCCCAGTCTGGCCCATCTTCCAAGGCCCAATCTGGCCACTTCCAAGGCCCAATCTGGCCCATCTTCCAAGGCCCAATCTGGCCCATATCTAAGTCCAATTCGACCCTTTTTTCATGGTCCAACCCGGCCCGCTTCTGAGGCCCAAACCAGACCATTCAATTCTTTTCAGCTCCGATCCAATATCGATTTAATTTCAATTCAAATCCATCTCCGATTTCAATCGAATTCAAATCCAATTCCAATAAAATCATTCCAATTTTAATTCAATCCCAATTCATTCAATTCTTAATTCAATTCAATTCAAAAATTCTTTCAATCCCAATTCGATTAAAACTCGCTTCAATTCTCAATTTGATTCAAAAATTCAATAAAGAATTCAATTCAATTCAAAATTCATCCCAATTCAATCTCAATCCCAATTCAACCTCAATCAATTTCAATCTAATTCCAATTCAATCGCAATCCAAATTCAATTCATTTTTCAAATTCAAAAATCCAGTTTCCAAATCCAATCTAATTCAAATTCAATCCCAAATCCAATTCAAATTCAATTTCAACTTCAATCCGATTTCAATTCAAATTCCACCCCAGTTTTCCCTAACTCTAAATGTCTCATAGACTCGAGTGTCTCACGACTTTGTCATTCCAATGATTCGAATGTCTCACAGACCTGAGCGTCTCACAGACCCGAGCGTCTCATAGACCCGAGCGTCTCACAGACTTCGACATCTCAAGGTTTCAAACGTCTCACAGACCCGAGCGTCTCACTACTAGAATCCAAACCTTGAGCTTCTCGGGACTCTGCCTTCTAAATCTCAAAACACCTCGAGAATCTTCAAAACTCCACAAACATCAAAACTTCCAAAACCCCCAAAACCAGTGAACTAGTAAGGTCTGATCTCAACATGGAGTTGAGTAGTAGGCAACCACATAGGGTGCGACCCCATATCAATCAAAATACCCTTTTGCACTCGACTATCCCCTCCAAACAACCACTTCTAACCCTCGACCACTCAAAAAAGTCCGGCCATCCTAAAGGTCCGTGAATACGTAAGGTCAGATCTCAACAGGGAGTTGAGTACGTAGGCAGCCCATCTAGGGTGCAACCCCATTCCAATCAAAAAACCTTTTCCCACTCTAAGGTGTTCTTCATACCTCTCAAAACTTCAAATCCCCTTTGACGCCAAACTCTCGACTTCTTCAACTCTCAAAATCAGACTCCCAGTCTTTCATTCTATACTCATCCGAATTCATCAATTCTTCCTTTTGGCGCTAGCTTGGCAGAAATCTCGCCTCATTTTCGCTTCCTCCTGTTCTAATCTTATCCTTCGCTTTTAAATGAATCTCTCTAAAAGGTTTGAAAGAAGGCAATCCCGACAATTGGAGACCGAGGTTTCCCGGGCACCAAGCCGAAGTCGTGGTCGTTGCCACTTCTAAGGGGTGTAAACCCAGTGTGAACCCACATAGAATCTCTGACGTGACCAGATAAGTCCTATCCACAATTTCAGAGTCAACCAATGGTTCTTAGAACCCTCCCTCCTTCCTTCCTAGTTATCATAGGTCAAACTAGGTGGCGACTCTAGTCAATTCGGCCTTATAGAGGCATAAGTCCGCGTGGAGCCCATCGAGAGCGGGTGTAGTGCGCACTTGCACTCCCCTTCAGCTTTCTGGGAAAGACGGACGATGTAGTAGGTATTTGAGGGATGCCAAAATAACGGGTTTCACCCCCACAGAATGGCAACTTCTAGGATCTAGGCTTTTAGTCGGACCATATTTAGATAGACCCCCCTCATACCGAAAAATCACCCTCCACACCGTGCGGTAAAATGGAACCCTAACTACCCGGGTCCCGCACTTCGGCTTCAACGGTAATCATCACCTGCACAAATGCCGTAAAGACTCAGCGATAAACGCTGAGTTGCCAGGTCTGGACCCTATGGTCACTTAATAGTCATGGTCGCCATTATTAGATTCATACATGCTTTTACCGGTGTACATGTATTAAAGCAGTAAACACATGATTGGCGGTAAAATGAAACAATTAAGACATACACTACAGTTCACACACAACCGCACATACATAAACATTTAATCACAACAAACGATAAACACATAGCCGTTAAGTAACGGTCTTGCAATCACACTTCACATACGACCCTCGGGCCCTCACATAACTTTACACATTTTTTTGTTAGCACTGTCGGGAGTCAAGTTAGGACTCCCGAAATAACTCACATGGACGGTGTCCCATGTACACATGAGGTGCTCATTGCCCGAGGATCCGAAGATTCTGGGTCTTATCACTTTGCCTTTTTAAAGGCGTCCATAAATGGCCAAGGGGTGCCAACGGTAGCACCCTCCACCTGACAATCTATATAGGCTCGATCAGGATTTCACAAGATAGACCCGATCCAGGTGTTACTCTAGAGATCTCTATGCGCAACCAATAGCCGGTGGCTATCTGGTTTAGATACATCATCACGCTCATTCACACTCCAACGTTTGACTTAGTTAGTCAGTTACCCAAGTACAGTTAGTTATGGAGAAATCACACATTTAATATGGCAGGAAAGGAAACGTTAACATCACAAACAGTTATACCATCCACACACATACATACATACATCACACACCTATACAACAAACATATATGAGCCCGAGAAGTCCTCATGATATTTCAGATCAAACCCCTTTACATACCGTTCACCTCAGACCTAGGATGCACATAGACCACTAAGCTCGTCAATCGCCTCCGACGGTGATACGATCTAAACATCATGCTATTATCAATCCGTATGACTTACTTAACTTGGTAAATCCGAACAACACAAGTAATCCCGACCTTTCATCCCCGGATTTCAGCAGTTATTTTTTAAGGTGGCATTTTGTAAAACTACTAACATCCGGGTTTATTTAAATACGTCGGTTATAAAAACGTCTTAGTTGTAGCATTTTCGAATGTTAGGATTTAATCCATTATTTCCATAATATTCACTAGTATACGAATACACATTCACGTTTACAACTTAGGTATTAAATTTACCTAATCCAGTTAGGTATACGAGTATACAATTATAGTATATAGTTGCATGTATACATGCAACGTTAGTTCTGAAATACCCCAACCTTAGTAGGTTTTTTTAAAAACATTTAAATATGGTAATATTAAGACTAAAAAGAGTCTTAGAAACATAGTAAACAATTTTAAACATAGAGAACACAAATAAATGCCTTAAAGTCAATTAGGGTTAAAATGTGCTCTAAGCTTGGATAAGCTTGGGTAAGACCTAATGAACTTACAAGACCTCATTTATATACTAATGAACATATTAAAACCAATTACTAAAGAACCAAGCTTGAAGACAAGTTAAAGCACAAATGTGCTTTAAGGCGTCTTTAAAGCACATTTTTGAAAAATTGTCTTGTAAATGAGTTTTGAATGGCTAAATGTCCATCATTACTCTTTTAATTAACATGGTACTAAATAGTATCACATTTGGAAGTCTATATCAATGGGAAATCAAAAATTTCACTTCTATGTGCCCTGTTTTTATGAATAGTGACTTTAATAAGCTAGTTTGTAACATTGTTGTTATAAGTAATTAAATTGAGTCATCAAAGACTAAAATACCCTTGTTATAATAATAGGGGCCGGTTTTTAAGTGTGGTGACTCACCACTCTTGTAACTTGTTAGGTAAATAAGATGCTCTTAAGTTACTATTGCTTTAAGGATAAATATCTTCTAAAAAGCAAACAACTCACTAATCTCATTCTC